>WEKX01013846.1:7039-20077 GCA_013390025.1 Pitta sordida | reverse complement strand
AAATGATGCTTCTCACATTAAGCTCTGATCTTGTTAGTTAATAAATAAATCCTTTATAATCCTCACTTGTAGTTTGCCTTGTTTTGCCTGTGATAAGTTTTTTTTTTTTTCAGTTTTTTCCTCCAGGAGAGATTGTGGGTGAATCTCTGGCATCCAGCCAGGGTCAAACCATGACAGAAGAATATCACATCTTTTAAAAACACCTCAGGTTTTGGCTTATGTCTCATGAAATCCACTCACATCTTGTTTTGAAACTCTTTCATGTAAAGCTGAGAAAGAGAGAGAGATGTTTTTAACGAGCTTAATGGATTGTCAGCAGCACTTACTCTAAATGCTATTTGTTCAGAAATTAGGAAAATTAGTTCTAAGGAATGGGAACTAATGGAAGGGACGTGTGCCGAACCTTTTCCTGAGTGGAAAGTGAATTCACAAGGGATCTAGGAAGTGCTGACATGTCTAAAAAATGGGTGCAATGTCAGTAAGCAAAAGAGACAGGAATGTGGTGACCCTATATTTGTTCTGAAATTCCTAGGACATCAGACTGAAAACGAACAACAGATGAACCTCTTTGTCCCTGAGGAAAAGCCCCCAAACAAATAGTCCAGACTCACCACACTGAATTACAGAGACAGAAATAGGGGTGGGGGGTGGAATAATTTAGTTGCTATTGAAGACTGTGTTATAGCATGTTCCACCTCCCTATAAGCACAATTAAGTGACAGTAGTACAGTTTTACTGAATCACTCCTGAGACAATGCCAAAGAGGCAACGTTCAGCACTCATGTAGACACTTAACATAAACTTACTTATGGCAATAACTTAAAACAGGATTTTTAAATACCTGATCCTAATTTACCACAAGTAGGTCTCAATGCTCAGGCAAAGAAACCTACATTTCATCTGTGTATATGATTTTTTCATTCTAACCAAACAATCCTTGTTAGTTAGAATGTCAATACCTAGACTGCCATTTCAAAAAATCAAGCCTTAAAGATTTCCTATCCTAGTCTGACTTGAGGGATTTGTCACAGTTTATAACAGAGGGAAGTGTTTAAATGTGGACAGAACAAAACTTGCTGGAGGAAAGAAATAGATGGGAAAAATATGTCAGTCAACATCCTATTACTACTGGCTCAGGTGTTAAAGCACTCTAAGGATGCCATTACCAATGAAAACGTAAAGGACATTAAAGTCTTTATTTGTAAAGCTTTGAATGGTCTGGTGCACTACTTCCGAGAATTATGTATTTTGTAAATGCAGATAGCATAGTAGTAATACCATGATCCTTTGCTTATTCGCGACCTGTATTTTGCAGGATCCGAGTAGTCACAGCTGATTTTTCCACGAGTTGTGTGACCTTGGCGCATGTGCAGAACGTACCACAAACCCATCAGCTCATGAATATATAATGAGCTTATAAATATGTAATTGGTTCTGCCCACTATTACCACCCACTAGATTTGCTGTACATCCTTCATTCTCACCATTTAGGGGGAAAGGAAACTGCTGCCATCTCTGTGATGCCAGGAGCGCTGCCAAGTGGCCAGTGCAGAGGCATCAGGGCCATGCCAGCACTTCTGGGCATGGCAGCACAGTGCTGCTGCGAGCTGGGGGATAGTGGGGGACAGTTGCCATTGCCAATGATGAGCCCGGGCTGGCGGCAGATGGGAGGTTTAACCCCCAGGCAGGCGGGAGCAGAACCACTGGCTCAGCACTGCACCAGAGCTCTGTCCACATGTCCGCGACATAGGCAGCATAGCCTGGTGTGTCCTGACGCCAGCGGTGCAGGCTCCTGACGTCAGAGTCAGACCCCTAGTGCTGGCACTGGACCCGCCCCTCACTGCCCAAAATAAAAAATTCCTTCTGGGCAGCAAAAGCGTATGTACGTGTTACTGTGGGGTTTTTGTACGTAGCTGTTTATTGCCATGTGAGAAACACAGGAACAGTTGATACCAGACAGGCCTGGAAGGTCTCTTCTAGGATGTGTGGAGCGGAGGAGGTGTGGAGGGAGGGTAGGAGAGGGAAGGAGAGAAAGCTGCAGGCTGGGGCAGCAGGCACAGGGACAAGCAGGGTTGTGAGCGCTCTCGGCGTGGGATGCAGCTGTCCTCTGGTGCTGCACCAGCTCCTCCTGCCCATCAGCCTCCACCCGGTACATCTCTGAGGAGCGGCAGTGGGAGCAGGTCACAGAGAGCCACCTGTTCTTTCACCCTGCACAGCTGCCGCCAGCCCGTGCTCCTGTGGACAGCCCCAGTGGGAGGCAGACCCCGGTTGCCGCCCACCAGGGATGGGGCAGGCAGCGGTGAGCCGGGGAGAGGCAGTGATGGTGAGCTTCCCTTGGCCCACAGTGTTGGTCTGGCTGCACATAGCTCTCAACCTATGGAGGGCCTGCCACCACAAGCCTAACCATGCTGAGGGGCAGGGGAGGAAAAGGAAATCAACCAAAAAGCCCCCGAAAAACCACCTCTCCCAGCAGGAAAAGCAGCTTAGCACCATGCTTCTCAGAGCTAAAAACCTTTTGTGGCTGGATGATGCCCAGCAGCAGCGGTAATGGATATGTAAATTAGGCGTGAGCCAGGCAGTGAGGGGTTCCCATGGTTACCATGCCTGGGACAGGCTGTCTGCTGCAGGGATGGACAGGCAGGCATAGGCACCCAGATAGGTCCCGGTTCCACCACCGGCTCACCCAGCCATGGCCACGGTCCCTGGGACGGGCTGCCTGCTCCATCTCTGCCGCAGTTGCAGTGTCCCCACTGCCTGTTTATCCACTTGGGTTGACTGGAGGGCTAACAAAACCTGCAACATGATGGGCAGACACGCAGGTTCCATCCTGAAACCTTGATACCACCACACTGCTGTTCTGCTCCTGTTGCAGTGGGTTACTCCAAAGAGGAAACGCTTCCCATGCCAAGCCATTTTTCCTTCTGCTGTTACGGGTTAAAGGGAGGTCAGAGCCGCCAGCACTGCCAGGGACGTAACCATTGTGACGGCAGCTGTAGCCCTCGCATCTGTGAACACAGCTGAGTGTTCCCGTTGCTAGGTGGTGAACCGGGAGTGAACTTCTGCAGCTGCCCTGGCTCTGCACCCCAGCTCAGCTCTGCCTGCTCTCACTGCCACCCCTGCCAGAAGGTCAAAAGCTTCACTGGGGGCTGTTGCAGTCCCAGAAAAAGAAAACCCAAACAAAACACCTGCCTCAAACATAGCAGCAGCATGCATGTCACAGCCTTGCTTGCATCACAGCCCTCTCCCAAGTGCTGGTTGGGTGCACTGCAGCTCCTTTGACAGTGACAACTGTCCCAGCCCATGCAGCTGTCATTCCCATCATGGAGCGCCAGGGTGCTGCCCCACTCAGCAGCGACCCAATTTCCCAAGTCTCCCCCAGGGTCCTGCTCTGGAGCAGCACGGTGCCTCTGCCCTATTTGAACACAAGAGACATATACCAGCAACCAGAAACCCTGATAAAACCTAGCACAGGAACGGCAGGAAAAGGACAGTGGCAGGAGCCTCCGTGCTCACTCAGCTTCGCCAGGGGGACGGGCACTGGCTTCAAGGCTTCTGGCCGTGCCAGCTGCTGCGGGGTTTCTGTACTCGGAATTGCAGCTCCTGGGATTTTGAGGCTGGGAAGCATCAAAAGGCGTTTTCTCTGCTTTAATGAGGTGCCACAGAGGGAGTTGCACTCCCAGGACTGCCCTCCAGACCTTAGTCATGGAGGGAACATGGCTACAGGTGTGGCATACTTGAATACTCATGGATTTTCTATCTTCATGGATTCTGGAACTCATGAGAATCCAGGCAGACCCAATGGTCCATGAGTTCTGGGGGTTGACTATAACATTATAGGCCAGCAGACACAAAGAACAGTTCCAACTCTTCCTTAGACCTGCTCTGTGTTAGTATAATCTGCTGAACTTTGTTCCTTAACTTTCTTATTTTTGAAACAAGGCTGCAAGTTATGACTAAATTGCAAACTAGAGATAAGAAAAAAATGCTTTACAAAGGTAAACATTTGATTGCTGCTGAGTTGCATTAGTTTTCAATTCTGAACTCAGGTGAGATATGTTATACCTATAACTATAAAATGTATTTGCACACCTAAGTTTTAAAAATTTATATTTTTAAAGTACTTTAGTACTTTACCTAAGTCTTGCATGGAAGTGTTCAAGTAAGAAATCATTATGAATTGTAAAAAATTACTATGTATTTGACTTTTGATTTACTCTATAAAAACAATTTGTAGCAACACACTAAGAATTCATAATGCCATAGAGCAAGAATAAGAATAAATAGAAATCCTTATACGTAGGTGGACATATGTGTCTATATAGACAGGTGCTCTAAGTTGACATTAAATATCATTAAGTATCCACTATAACCCCTTTGTTTCTTTCCTAAAAAATGAGCTCAGATGCTAGCGATTCTTAACACAATTTTCAACTTTGAGGATATCAATATTAGTTTTAGATCAGATACCCCTGCTTCCAACTACGCTGTGAACAGCACATAGCAAGTGTTTGTTCTCATCTATTTTCAGTTCTTCTTAGAAGTCAATTTTTAGTCCCCAGGAAAAACCCTTTTTTTTTCCCTACAAGGAGCAGAGGTGCAGGCCTAAACATTTTTCAAGCACTCTGTTCAAAAACCTACTTTCCTCCACATGTTGTATATCTTACTAATTTCAATCTGTGTGGCATTTTGCTTTTTAATAATAAAGGATACATTGTGAGCAATGATGAATTAAGAACAAACTCCTTCTTGCATTTTATGAGGACTTATCTGTCACCTTTTTTTGGCCAGCCAGTAATGGCTCTGGTGTCACTGTCTCCTTTAAAGATACAAAATAGCAAGGCCCCAGTTATCTACTTTCAAAGAAAGCAGAAGTTTCTCTATAAACAACTGACAGGATCAGTGAAGAGCAGCTGATCTTGACTTTCAAATTATGCGACTGATGTGACTGCTTTGATAATCTCTTCTATTTTAATACAGGTGGCTCCAAATCATAACTCTAGAGTATGCAGTTGATTTAGCAGTGGACAAGACAGACTTTGTCCTCCAAACAGGATACTTTCTGCATTATAAGGCAGTATTCCCACAATAAACCACCGACTGCTCAGCCGCTGCAATACCTGAATGATGTCTGTGTTCATCCAAACTAAGATGTTTCTTCATATTCTGCATGACTGTATATGGAGATAACATTTTCACATGATTCCGAGTTGGAAGGGATGCACAAGGATCATCTAGTCCAAATTCCACGTGAACTCCCACACAAGGATCAAACCCACAACCCTGGAGCNCATTACTCCTAAATCCCTCTCCATTTCACCACTCTCAGCCACTCACTGATATCAGTGCATGGGATTGTTCTGTCCAAAGTGAAGAACCCAGCCCTCGGACATGTTAAATCTCATACCATTAGAATCTGCCCCTTTCTCTAGCCTGTCATGGTCCCTCTGAAGGGCCCTTCTACCCTCTGGCAGTTCAACATTTGCCCCCAACTTGGTATTATCTGCAAACTTGCTAACTCAATTCCCCTGTCCATATCATCAATAAAGATATTGAACAGTACCGGGCCTAGTACTGACCCCTGTGGGACTCCACTAATGACCGGACGCCAGCTGGATGTGGCACACTGTAAGAGCAACTGTCAATTAGGCCACTGCAGACTGTTAGATAAAAATTCTTTTACTAAAAAACCTAAGCAAGAAGCCATGAAGTTGTTCTACGGGACACGTGTAAAAGTGCAGCTCTCATAAACTTTCATGGGAAAAATCTAACAGAAAACGCAAGATTTGTGGTGCATTAAAAAAAATTAAATTCATGTAATTCACTGATTCTTTAATGATTTCTAAGAGATTGGCAGTAGGAACACTTTAAAGTCCTATTGATGAAAATGTTATGCTATTCACATGTTTATAGATTCCTAAGCACACTGGGTTGCTTAGAGATGCAGTAGGCTATTGAATTAAATTACTGGGAAGGAAATGCATGTCCCATAGTCTTCTTTCTTTCACTTACAATTCTGTCTTGAAGGACATATTACAGGCCAACAAAATCAGGAAATGTGTCAACTCCAAAAATTTGATATTAAAGAACTAGGAAGACAAACCATTTGTCTAAACAAAATGAAGTCAAACAAACCAGATGGATTTCAAAAAGACAGCACGACCTCTTGGTAAACTTGTTCCTTGCAAACTAGTTCAAAGTTTATTATTTCCTTACTTCTAAGAGGACAAATAATAACAAAGAAAAATATTCAGAATCATTTAAAACATTGAACTTCTTACTTGGTACATCAAACTTTCCAGGCAATTACTAAGGACCACATTTGAAAAATCTAGAAAAATCTAGAAAAATCTAGAAAAATCTAGAATTTTCCAGTCATGCAGCAATCACCCAATTTCCAGGACTATTTCTTGGTTTCCTTGGCTGCATATTTTTGCTGACAGAATGACAGCTAAATATTCAAATGTAAAGAATGGAAGCTACATCTGATAGGAAACAAGAAGTTGGACTTACTGCTCCCTCTTTCCAAAAGTAAATGATGGCTGTAGAAGTTTGCAACATTAGTCTGCTGAGTACAAACTAAAGGCCATTGTTTGACTAAAAACATCTAATTTAAAGTAATCTATAATCATAGGTGATGTTTCTTTATTCCGGAATTCAGTTCAGTAAAAATTAACAGGCAGTTACTTGAATGAACACCACCACTGCAGTTACTACTAATGAGGTCAGTTCTGCTTTCAACGGAGAAATATCAGTATCAGCAAAGTTCATGTCTGGAGCTAAAGGTCTGCAGAGGGGACACCCAGCCGAGATCTGCTCAGTGTGGTGCCTTTCCTTCCCAGAGCCACAGCATTTCTTCGGGTTAAAAATAAGAACGGCTTATGGAAAAGGCTTCCAGTAACCTGGAGGAACCAGAATCTCGACTCCTGCAAAGCAGAGAGGCTTACAGGCAGCCAGCCCTCTTTCCAGTTTGCTCAGTTTCGCGCTGGCTGGGAACAAGCTCCGGGCGGGAGCGCGCCCGACGCGAACTCGGGCACGGCGGGCCCAGGGGCTACACAGCGCCCCCCGCGCTCACCGCCAGGTGGCGCCGCCCGCCAGCGCACGGGCCGCCCGAGACCCGGGGGAAGATGGCGGCCGGAGTGGGCTTGGGAAGATGGCGGAACGTGGCAGGGGTCGGGCAGCGGGGCATCGGCTGCTGCGGGCTCTCCAGAACAGGCCGTCGCCTTTCTGATGGCCTCCTCGCCAGGGTAGCACTTGATCTTCTGGGGAGCTTCAGCTCTCAAGCAGCTGTGGCTGCGGCTGTCTTCCGTTCTGCCTCCCACCCCGTCCCTTCCACCCTTTTCTGAGGGGTCCTGACAGATCACAGAATCACAGAATATTCTAAGTTGGAAGGTACCCTCAGGGATCATCAAGTCCAACCCTCGTCTCCCACATGAAAGCCAGCGACACTCACACTGTACTAAAGAGGATTTCTCAATTCTCAGATGCTCAGGTCTCTTCCCTACTTGCTGTGTAGAGCAAAGAAGTGCTAATTGCTTCGGTTTGTAAAGGGCTGGGTGAGCTGCAGAGAAGGAAAAAGAATTACATATAAAGCAAACCCAGGCATTGTGGGTGCTCCGTACACAACATGTTCAGCTGGAAGGCTTGTGAACTCCGGGTTCGTGCCCAAAGATGCTGATTCCACACTCTAAAAGCCGCCTGACCACCCTCTTTGGCCAAAGCTGTGTGCAGTCTGAGTAGTGAATCAAGGCTAACTGCAATAACCTGGACTTGATTTCCTCAGTTTCCTTAGTGCTTTGCAACATAATCCACACCATGAGAAGGCAGTCTGTGCACAGATTAGGTAGCCGCATATGCAATGTTTGATAGAAAAGTGAAAAATACATCATGGTGTGTGTTGTTTGCTCTCTCTGTTGAAAGACATTCTGATATATAGTTTACACTAGCCAAATGTGAACTGGTTATTGTGCAGTAAATTAAAAAAAATAAAAAATATTTTAAAAATAATTCAAAATTATTTTTAAAAATGATGAGATTTACCCTGCCAGAGTTTTCTCAAAAACAAAGAAACAAAACGAACAAACTAACAAAACCCCAGAGGCAGTAAGTTCAGAAGTTCTCTTTTTCATGGAACTTTTTTGAGAGTTAACAACTGCCACACTTCAGTAAACTAAACTAATTAGGAAAAAATACTAAATCAGGAACATTCACTTCATGAGAGACAAATACAGGTCTAGTACCACACATACACTTAGTAACTTACCCTAGATGGTGTTGCTGGAGTCACATGACATAACAACTGCATCAATCTCTTCTATCTAGTTCCTTCATAAACTTGGTTTTTTACTATAATGTCCATTAGAGAGTCCTTTGACTCTCTATTTTCTGGCCTTTTTCCAGAGTAATGTCCCAAAGAAGAGGATGAATTGCTTAGTATAAGAAGAAACTCAACACTTCCCGAATCTCCCTGGGGGTGCCATGCTTCAGTCTCCCATTGCTGTCCCTTTGGTGGGAGAGGCTGCTCCGGCAACACGGTTTCCTTAGACTAGGGTTGCTGTTTTCCTGTGTTAGTATTGTGAGAACAAATTGCTAAGCTGGGTTTCACGTATAAAAAAACCTTAACAGCCCTAAGTGTTGTGGATATATTGCTCTGGGAAGCTCAGAAAAATGTTATTGAAATGAATAGTTTTTAATTGAATGACTGANGGATATCTGCTGAGCTCTCAGCTCCAGGCTCCCTGTTCTGGGCTCCCAAAAACATCTGCAGCTGTTGCAGCATGATTCTCCATCTTCAGTCATGGCTTCAGGTGGATTCTGCATCGCTGTTTCTCTACTCCATAGGTTTACACCATGGTCCATCCGTTCCACGAGCAACAGCGGGATGCCTGGAAGAACATTCCTACCCCTTCTCTAGTAGGCCTTGGGGGGGGCTTCATGGCTTTCAGCTTCTTACACACGTCCTGACCCAGCCATCTTCTGTTATTAACTTTTTTTTCTTTTCTCCCAAATATGTTTATTCACAGAGGCATCTTTATCTCTAACCTTGAATCACTGGCAGTGACTGAGGCCCAGGAAAGAGCTGAGCTGTTAACCCCCTCGCTGCCAGAGGAGCAAAAATCCTAAACCAGGACATCTTTAAATACATCAATAACAAAAAGAAAACAAAGGATAATGTGGAGTTGTTACTAAATGAGAGGACTTAGAGAAGGCAGTTACTGGATGCCTTCTTTGCATCAATCTTCACTGACCAGACCAGACCTCATGCATCTCTGAACCTGGAAACCTGGGTAAAGTCATCTTGGAAGAAAGACTATCCCTTGGTCAAGGACAATTGGGTTAGAGAACATCTAGGTAGACTTGAGATCTGTAAGTCCATGGGCATGATGGGATACATCCATGAGTCTGAGAGAGCCAGCAGACACCAAAACAGTGGCTCTTCACAATCATCTTTGAAAGGTCACAGAGGTCAGGAGAGGTGCCTGAGGACTGGAAGAAAGCAAATATCGCCACATCCTTTAAAAAGACTAGTTCACTCTCATTTCAGTTCCAAAGTAGCAAGACAGGGCTATAGGCTGTGGTAGAGGGTGAAGAAGATCAGCACGTATGGTAAAGTGGGATTTCACACCCTGCCACTGAGCCCTTGGAAGTCTGTACAACATGGCAGTATGTCCCCTGCTGTTGTGTGATACAAGTGAAACCCATGGAATGCAATTGAATGAAGGTCCTGGGGGTTAAGATGACACTCCAGAGCTTTTCTAGCAACTGGAGAATGCTTAATTAGAGCTAAGTTTAATAGTCTGTTCTGAATATGCAATCTTCTCATTCATATGTGCTCTGTTTTCAATGCTATATAAGAAATACGCTTTTTAAACTTCTAAGAATTTCTAAGCTACATGCTGATTCTATGTGCACTGACAAATATGGATTAATGGTTAGAGAAGCACTAAAACCCTGGTCTTATCCTTTTTTACTGGTAACTAGTATGAAGTCCCTATACATCTTTTGGAGAAGGAGGTGATTATCAAAGAAGGGAACAGACCTAAGCAGCTATGGAAACAATGCTGCCATATTAATATTTCTATTAGTCATCCAACAAAAGAAATGGTTTCTGACTTTATAGTCCTTCAGCTTTTCTTGAATGTTATTACAATACAGCCTCAGTTGTCACATAACTTCAGAGATGTGACTAATATGAGTAATTTTACGTACAGAAGCTCCTTCTATTGCACTTTCATGAGGAGAACAAAGTTAAGGGATTTTCTATGCCAGGTTGAAGCGAAGACTCCATTCTGACTCACACCTGCACTCCAGAATGGAATTACAGCATTTCCTGGTCACTGGTGCTGTATTTAAGAGTAAAAAATACATGTTCCACTTTTCTTGACTTTAGGCCTGTGTAGGTCAAGTTAACCATGTCAGTTCATTCTATATAGACTAGTAAGTTGCTGTTAGATAAGGTCAGATTTCAGTTCCTGCTGTGAGGCAGGATGCAGCCTGTTGCCTTAGAAATCACAGGGCCAAAGTAACTCCAATCAAGATGCTGCTTGGAATCAAAAAGCTTTTTCAGAAAGTTAACATATCCTGTTCAGTTGGTCTGTTAATTATGTATAGAAAATGTCTGCAGTTCCTACATGCATATCACCATGGAGATTTATATTTCAACAGTTATTTGATTCGTGCATTGAAGTTTAGTTACAAATAACCCCACAACTAAACTTGGTAAATATAATTAATTTCTTGAATGTGAAGCTTGGCAGCTTTGTTACACTAAGTGGTCGATTACAGTTGCTAGTGTGAGCTTCTGCAAGTAGAATTTTATAAACATTGAAGGAAGGTCATATATGGTCATGTGTTTTATGTATATGTATACAAATTTACATGTCCATCCTCTTTCCTTCCCCCGTATGTCCATTGCTTGTTCTTCCTTTTCCTACCATTTACCAGGGAGGCAGGGAGAGAGGAAATGCTTGAACCGGTAGGCTTATGTGGGACATTGGCCATCTCCTGAGGCAACAGTAGGATGTGTTTCCTTTCAAACACTGGTTACTTGAATCCTTTTGTTAATGCACATCTTTCTAACAGAAAGATCCTTTTCTGAGCTTTTGCAATAAATATACAAGAATATTAGAACTTTTGGAGATGTTCCTGTGCAGGACTATGGGTTGGACTAGATGATCCTTGTGGGTCCCTTCCAACTCAGCATATTCTGTGATTCTGTGAAAGCTGTATTTGAATGTTTGAAGCTAAGAAACAAACCCTTACATTTATAATTATCAAATCCACACAAACCACTAAGCCCATCCTGTTAAAATCTAGTTTTCTCAGCCCCATTCATGTTTCTTTTCTTTTAATGTCAGGGAGTTTTCTTTGGACATCAATATTATGTCATTCTGAATTCATTGCAAAACTCTTCCAGAGGAAGTAAGGAAGGATAGTGAAGCTGCGTATGGAAAGAAGATATGAAAACTGCATTGATGCCAGCACTATCAGGCAATGAGCTTTCTCTGCAGAAATCCCAGACTCGGGAAACCTTAGTAAAGGCTATGGTGAGCATGAGCTGAGAATCCTTCTTTCCTCTGAAGACTTGAATGTGGCATTTTGTGAGGGTTATGTTATGGTGTCGTATTTGCTTGTCATCCAGAATTGTGCTCAAGTTGACGAGAGGAAGTTTCTTGTAGTGCTCTTCCTTTATCCAGATGAAAACACTTTGTTCTTCCTGTGCTGCTGTGTCAGCCCTGTCTCCCTAAAAAAGAGAAAATAACAGTTAAAAGAGTTTATGAAGCACTTGCTTAAACTAGCACAGTTAGGTTTATCTACTCTTCATGGTGTGAAAAAATGACTGGATGGGCAAGCCCAGAGAATTGTGGAGAATAGAATTAGATCCAGGTGGTGTCCAGTTACTAGTTTTGGGCTCAGCCCTATTTAATGGCTTTACTATTGATCTGAACTAGGGAACTGAGTGCACCCTCAGTCAGTTTGCAAATGACACGAAGTTGAGTGGGAGTATTGGTCTGCTGGAGGGTCGGATGGGTCTGCAGAGACATCTGGACAGGATGGTTCAATGGACTGAGGCTCAACAAAGCCAAGTGCTAGGTCCTGCTCTTACATCACAATAACCCCACACAATGCTACAGGCTGGTGGAGGAGTGGGTGGAAAGCTGCTCAGCAGGAAAGGACCTGGAGTGCTGGACCTGGAGTCCCTTTGCAGTTTATTTGACTGCTTAATTGGTTTTCTGTGACAGTGCAGGTGTTGTTTGCATAAGTCAGCCACTGCAGAGTAGGAAAAATTGTTTTGCCAAAATAGTATGTGTTCTGTGACAAATAATGGACTAAAACCATTTTTCATCTTCTCACACTTCAGAACTTTCCTAGTCCACTCCTTGTACCCTAATACCAAGCATAAAGTTTAGGTGTTGTGTTGTCTTGTGTTGACTACTTTCTTAGGTATACAGTATAATCAGGTATAGCACAAGTGTGAGCTGAAGATAGGACTACCAGCTCAACAAATCCTCTAAATTGTGAAGAGATTACTGCAGAAAACCTGATATCCTTGTGTGGAAACCTGGACAGAACCAGAGGGGATTGAAGGTGTCTGCCCTGCATAGCTCTTTGTAGAGCATAAATACTATTGGAGTTAAATGCTTCCGAATAAGTACATTGAGCATGAATTTAAAACAAATGCAATCAATTTCTTTATTAACTTCTTTACAGTAAAAGTAAAGGAGTTGCATCATGAAGTGAGCATTAGTTATGTATTTGTCTCTCTGCTCTGCTCCACTGTGCACTAATTTCCTTCTAAATGGTATGATTTAATCCATCATGGGAACTGCCTTCTTAAATTTTATTGAGAAATAGCATCATAACTGCATACCAAACAGCCAACAGCCATAGTGGAATGAAGCTCCAGGGATGGCGACTCCACCACCTTCCTGGGCAGACAATTCCACAGAGAAATCACTTTTTCTGTGAAAAAAACTCTTTCTAATATCCAGTCTAAACCTCCCCTGGCGTAGCTTAAGGCCATGTCCTCTTGTTCTGGTG
>WEKX01013843.1:10823-26690 GCA_013390025.1 Pitta sordida | reverse complement strand
GCACCACAGCTGAACCGTCTGGCGCAGTCTGCGCTGGCAACTCGCGCTGGGATGGCCGGGGATGGGGGAAGTGGCGCCGGGGTTTGCACTGTGAGCACACAGTCGCAGCAGCCTGGAGAGGCCAACAGATTCTCAGGGTGGCGGGGGTCTCCTGAGTCAGAGGGGGCTCAGAAACGGTTCCCTTTCCTTCCCCGTGCTCAGAGAGTCCGAGGGGAGAAGGAAAAATGTGCCCAAACCCTCCGGAGTTCTGGGGACTGGGGCAATGGGTGCGGCCTGCATGCATATTAACGACCTGCAGTTCTTTGCGAGGTTAGGCTTTTGTGAGGGCTGTCGCCTGTCCCTTTCGTCGCGATGGAGGAGGTATAACTGTATTTCTCTGCCCAACGCCTATGGAAATCCAGTCCAAATGTATCATGCAAACCCAAAGGGCAAGAATAAAAACTTTGGGTGAAGGAAAGTGTTATGAGATCAATTTCAAGGAAAAGGGGAAAAAAAAGGAATAAAAATAAGTGGTAGGAAAACTAGCTGCAGAAGGAAAGAATAACTGCAAATAAAGACCAAAAAATTAATGGATCAGAAAGCAACAGATTAGGGTTTACTCCATTTTAGCTCAGTTTTTCCATGAAATAAGAATAGATGATAGGAAGCAGTAATCTTTTGCTTGTAGAAATGTTTCTTCATTCTCTCCGTTGAACAGCGCAAACAGTAACACTACATCTTGCATATTCTACTCTTTCTCTAAGACACATTTTGAAAGCAAAACAACTTTTCTACAGCATCCTTCATAATCTCACAGAGAAACACATTTGAACAGAAAAACAGTCTCTGAAAGCAATTGAAAGCCACAGCAGATATTTCATTCATCCCACGGTGCACAGTCTCACAACTCACAGAAAATCCAACGGCGATTAATTGAATTCACTGATATGCAAGCAGTGAATATGTGGGGATCACTGTACAACCTTCCAGCCACTGAATAATGTTACATCTTTGTCATCAGGATCAACTAATTGCATCATTACGAAAAAAATCTGACAAAAATTACTCTTCAACTAAAAATTACATTGGAGAGTAATATTTTTCTTGCTCTCAGTCTTAAATAAAATAAGATTTTAAGTCTTAGAAATTGCAGGACTGACTCCAGGGGCAACTTGGGGCCTTATAATGAAGAAGACTGAGATCTTTAAGATAGCTCCTTCATTTGTGTGAGGAAATCAAATACGCATTGTGTCCAAGGCTATGGACTGACAGAGAGGAAAAGACTCCCTCCCATGAAGGTTACACGTAGGACATACTCTGTAGCACAGATTCTGCATTCTCTTTGTGACATTTCACAGGTTCACAGGTTATTCAGAGTTGGAAGGGACCCACAAGGTCATCTAGTCCAACTCCCAAGCAAACACGCACCCAGGGATCAGGCCCACATGTGTGAAACCACAGGCAACACGCTCCATCCATCCAAGCCTCCCACCATCTAGACCATGTCACTGAGCTCCTCATTGAGTCTTTTCTTAAACACCTCCAGGGATGGTGACTCCACCACCTCCCTGGGCAGACCATTCCAATGAGAGATCACTCTCTCTGTGAAAAACCTCTTCCTAACATCCAGTCTAACCCTCCCCTGGCGTAGTTTAAGGCCATGTCCTCTTGTTCTGGTGTCGTCAGCCTGAGAGAAGAGATTCACAATCTCCTGACTGCAACCTCTCTTCAGGTAGCTGTAAACAACAATGAGGTCACCTCTGAGTTCCCATCTGATGCTGGCCAAGTAAGTTGCAAAGAAGTTTTCAGTGGCACTTAGTAGAGTTTCTGTAAACACGTAATGATTAGGTAATTTTGACTTAAACTTTCACTATCTCAGTTCCTCATATAAAATATGGAGTAAAAAATCAATTTATTTTATGGAGTGGTAAAAATAAAATAATGTTTATTAAGCACCTAATGAAGTATTCTCATGGGTGCCTAAATTAGAAATCTCAGCTTTTTGTGGTCAGTGAAGCAAAGTGGGAGCTGGGAACTAAATTAAAACTTGCCACTCTTCAGTGGCTGCACAAAATATAAATTTTCATGGATACAATATAAATGTATTCTACAAAATAGAGAATATGATCAATGACTTAGTTTCAAAAGTTGCCCAGTGACTGATTCATGCTAAAAGAAAAAGAATACAAAAATCAGTGTGAAATGTTACACACACAGAATAAAATCTGCTTTTGTCCAGGGAGCTGTGAGATTTTATCCATTAATAAACAAAAAAATTAATTCTGCTGCACCTTCTGCAAAATTAAAGAGAGACAGGAAGAATATGTTTCCAAAACAACTAAGCACAATTGCAATCATTACTGAAATAACAACAGCAAGAGCTCTCTGATCACTGGCTTCCAGGCTACAGAACTCAACAAAACCCCTTCTCACCTGAAGAAGAACGGCAAACACAGAGGTCCCCAGAACAATCTTTGGTTTCTTTTCCACTCTAAATACTGATAAACTTTGAAATTTTCTTATACTTTGATGCTTTTAAAATAGCTTTTTAGTAGTTTTCATAACAGTATTTACTTCTTATGCACCACTCTCATCTCAAAGATTCTTGTGTCTCTTCTACAAAACTCGTTTACTTGGTTACTTTGGAACTCAAATAGTTGAGGCTTATACTATTGATTGCACTTGTGAGAGGCAAATAAAAGCCCAGTAATGTCATTCCACACCCCCTGCACTCAGTAAAAAACTCAGGAAAAAGTACAAAAGCAAAACTTGTTGAGACTCTTCTATATTCAGTAAGAACATTGAAAATAAATAAATAAAGCTTTTGCTCTCTTATTGGATACATTTTGATCTAAACAATGTTTTGGCCCATGATAGAAAATACTGTTTTGTGACTTCAATTTATAACTATAAATAAAAATTACCACACTTCCTCTTTTCATCTTCTTTCCCTTTGAGTCATGAGTAAATCAAGATGGCCAATTTCTAATATAAAATTATCTTATTTATAAGTAGTTTTCATCTCTGTATGAAATCATAGAAAAGTCCAGAGATTGTTTTTCAGATCATTGCAATTCTTCCTAGACTAACAGCATGCAAGAAATAACTCAACCAAAAGATGCAGAGTATCTGAAATAGTTACAAGAATACAACTGTAAATCAAGCTGTGAGGAATAAAGTCTAGTCATTGTGTATTAATTGCTTGAAGTATAAGGTTAATATTGTATATTGAGATAAAATAAAAAAACTTTGAAGACAAAAATTTAAATAATCCTGTGTTTTTATAGTATATTTTCAGTGTCTGTATAATGTTGAGTTTATAGTTGCAAATAGAAGTTGTTATTCATAATTCAGATAAACTTCCCAACAATGAGAAGAAAGACTTGATCATAAAAAAATAATAAGCTACCTGTAAACATATCTTAACAGTTCTTAAATCATATTAAAACATTACAAAATTAATTTAAAATTATAGAAAGTTGAAAAGCATGTACATAAAATAATTTTAAATCTTTTTCTTGCTTCTGCATTATTCCAGGCTGTAATGCTTGTGAATGAAAGAAAATATATATAAATATTATGTCAAGATTTAGCAAACAATGACTTGAGGGGGAAAAAAAGAAGAAAGAAGGAAAATTATTACAAGTGCTATGCAACACTATCATGTCAGCTACTGGCTGTAGCTGCAGTATTATCTGAACATATCAAGATGGAAAAAAACCAAAAATAGCTTATCTAAAATACTTCACATACAACAAAACCAAGAACTTCAAAGGTTTATGAAGTTACCAAAGTGAACTGCAATACAGGAACTCAATAATCATATTCCTTTCCTTTTCTCCTGTTCACCTTAGGAGAGCCCATAAACTAGAAAGCACTATTTTAAGTCAAGATCTTCTTGATGAAGGTTCACAGGTTTAGAACCTTCTGGTCTGTGACCCAGGATATTATTTTAAAAACCCCTTTCTAAACCCCAGTATAAGGTTAAAAGGGTTCAAAATGCAAAGAATCACAGCAAAAATGCAGACAAGCAAACACAAAACTCCTATCTCAGGAAGAATACCTGGAGTAGGACTCCTCAGAATAATCCTTTCAAACTGATCAGAGGAATATTAAGAAAATCCCCAAAGGCAGAATTACAGTAAGTAACAGTCTTCAAACATGCCTGCTTGTCCTACTTGCATTCTGTGGCTGCTCTTTCTAGAGAAATAAGGACAGTTTTAACCACTTGGCTTTTTTTGAAATGATACCAAAAAGCCACAAGAATACTTTACAAAAGAATATGTAGGCAAATACCTGAATTGCTAAAAGTTGCTTCTTTTTCTCAGCATTTTCTTTCAGGTAATTTTTTTGTTTTGTTTACTGCTAAAATGAGAGTGACAGAAAGGAATGAGATCCGGTGTAATCTTTGATTGGAAACCCTTGTGAATTTAGTAAACTGTTAGATGACTTGACGAAAAAAAAAATAAAGTAAGAAATATTGAAGGTACTATTTTTCTGTTAAAGTAAAGAATCTGATTTCATCATATTACCTCTTTTGCAACTGTATACCTGAGAAATTATAATTGTCCTTTTGACAGAGATAATACACATCTGTAATATGCTTATGATGTTGTTTTGTTTGGGTTCACATCAGCTACTACTCTGAAAGAGGCTCTATAGCCATCTTTTTGGTGAAATGTTCTGAAATAGCTGTTAGCATTTGAAATAATAGGATTTCCATAA
Organism: Pitta sordida; assembly: GCA_013390025.1. NCBI lineage: Eukaryota > Metazoa > Chordata > Aves > Passeriformes > Pittidae > Pitta > Pitta sordida. The sequence goes on along the minus strand of WEKX01013843.1, from coordinate 21,986 downwards.
ATGAAAATCCTTGTCTAATAATCATTAATGGTGAATTTCATTTGAAAACATTAAGAGGAAGAGGGAAGGATTTTAAAACTTTCATCATGTGCTCACTTCTTTTTCTTCATTCATTAAATGAGCAGTAAAGTGATGAAATGGCCTAATTTTCTTCTAATGGAAACTTCCTGAATTTAATTTTAAGATACGTTACAAATCTTAGGGGATTGAACATACAGAGTCAATGGATCATGTTGGGTGCAAGTCATTTTTTTTTCCCTCACACATCATGGGTAATTTTATCTGAACCAGACTATTTATTTATCTTTGGCAGCCAGGATATATGCATCTGTGGCCAAGCAGGCAGCAACATTTTGAGTTTACCATGACCATTGCAGTCTTACTGCACTGATCAGGGCTAAGGGTCTCTATAGGCACTGAATGAAAAGGAGAGTTGGATGTCAACAAAGCAATGCCTATGCTATTAACAGCCTCATGAGTTTTACTACTCATGTAGAAGGAGAATGTAGAAATTCCAATGTACAAATATCTGTACTACTGAGGTCCAATATTTGTCCTACATGATTCAACTTGCCTGTGACAAGGATTTGCTACAGCACAGACAAAGCGGTTGCAGCTCTTTTCACAGAATCACAGAATATTATGAGTTGGAAGAGACCCACAAGGATCATCTAGTCCAACTCACCATCTAACACCCGTATAGAGACCGAGAGCACATCCCAGGACGGTAAACACAAACCTAGTTCCCTCACAGTCTAGCAGGCCGCTCCGAGACGGAAGGGACCCAGGGTCATCCAGCCCTACACCCCCCAGCTAGACCATGTCACTAAGCTCCTCATTGAGTCTTCTCTTAAACACCTCCAGAAGAGGTCCACACCCATCTGGCTGCAACCTCCCCGCAGGTAGTTGTAAACAGCAATGAGGTCACCTCTGAGCCTCCTCTTCTCCAGACTGAACAATCCCAGTTCCCGTAGTCGCTCCCCATAGGGCCTGCCCTCCAGTCCCTTCACCATCCTCATTGCCCTTCTCTGGACCCTCTCGAGCAGCTCAACATCCCACTTAAACTGGGGAGCCCAGAACTGCACACAGTTTTCCTATGTAAAAGTCTTCATTGGCCAGGAAAAGGCCAGCAGAGACACGGTGAATCTTCTTGCATATTCTTTTTTTCCAAAGCTGCATCACACCAACACTGCTGTTTTCCAGCAATGACAGGTGTTTCTAGCATCACTGGCTTTTGTAGTGAAGACACCATTATCTTGTTGCTATTTATTGTTGGTATATCCCTTTCTCTAAAACTGATATGAAAGAAATCAAAAAATACTCCTTGTGGTTATCTTTATGAAGGAGGAGTGGAAAGAAAAAAGAATCTGGATCTCCCTATCTTTCCCTTTCCTTGACTTCTAGACTAATTTAGTTTCTACTTGAGAGTATTTTGAAAACATGTTTGTAAGTGCTCAAAACAAATTTGGAGTTCTCCAGATGGAAGAGGCTATCATAACGTTATTCTGTTTCAGGATCACAGGAAGCAGCTGCAGGGAAAGTCTTTACAGCCATTTGATAAAACTCTATATGTACTTGTAACAGCACAAGCACAGCAGCCAGGAATGACTGTTGGCATTTGTGCTTTGTTGTTTAGTTACCATGTGAACCACGACTAACATCCTGACGTCTCTGAAACTCATTCTGTCTGTAAAACAGAGATAATACCCTTGGAAGTGTTTGTTGAAAACTTATTTGCTAGTATTTATGTGCTAACCCTTTATAAACAAAGCCAATCCATGCACTGGTTTAACATCCTTGTTCTTAAAACAAACAAACGAAAAAAAAAAAAAAAGGAAAAAAATAAAGAAATCAAATGACAAAGATTTAGTGATTTTTTTGGCCAGAAGGGAGTGGTATAATAATCTAGTTTGGAGTTCAGTAACAACAGTGCTGACCACAATCAACAGTTTAGGTAATAAGTTCTCAGTCTGGTCTACCGTGCAATATTCATAAAAGTATCTTATTTGGTCTTGATCTCAAAATGGAAAGGCAAATTTATAACACCCTTGCTGGGATGGGCCCCACCCATACCCAGTGGGAAGATCTCCCACTTGTTGCTTTTATTCAGTGTTAAAAATATGTATTATTTCTACTTAGTTTGTTCATCCAGTCCCTGGATCTCATTATCTTTTACCCCAAAATAATTCACTATCATGGATAACTTCTCCTTTGTAAGAACCTGGCAAATTAAAATGAGAAAACACTGACTAAGCTTCTATAGCATTAAAATAATCAGATAATTAATCAAACCTCGTAATTTGTCAGGAACAGCTTGCAAAATGACAATATGAACTGGCTTGCAAAACATCTACAGGCTTTCTTTTAAAGTCACTGGCTCCACTACTCCCTCTCCCTTCCGACAATGGATATGTAAAATCAGACTAAAATAACAGTGTAAGTTTTCATTATTTTTTTTGTATAATTCATTCTCTTGTTGTGTCACTGTCCTAAACACCAGGGTTCAAACCGCTTCTAAAACAGGATCACCAAAATATTTCCAATTTATCACTCATATTATGAATAATTATCCAGCTGGGATTGCTATTTTGTAATGCAACACAAAACTTTCAGGCAGTCTCTAGTGTACTTCATACAAATTCACCTGTGATTTCATATAAGCAATATGGTAACAATATGATAGCAATAGCGGATACTTGCATTTCAAAATTGTCTTTTTGTTCAGGTAATTTCTGTGTGATCCAAACTGATTGTCTAGTATAACTGGTAAAATTATTAAATAGCCTTATTATTAATGCATCAAAGGCCATAGTTACTCTCTAGTTTTTAGGAAGAACAAAACAAAAAAACAATTAATCTTTGATTAAATATGCTTGGTTTTTCTTAAAGAGGTGGTTTCACATTCATATATTTAAAAAATACAAGTGTTTAGCTTTGTTAATCTAAGCCTGTTCATGGAAAAATAAAGAGTGTACACTGTAGAGAGAATGGAGAGCAAAGCAAGGTGGAAAGAAAGCAGCAGTGATAGATCCTTGTTTTCAGCAGCTTTTCATAAATTCTCTTTGGAAGCCAACTGAATTTCATTGAAGGAAGTGAATCAATGGTCCTTCATAAAAAGAAAATCAATTAGAAAGTCATTACCTGAAAATTAGCACTCAAAAAACAAAATTCCATTTTAAAGGTAATTAGCTTACATGCCAGTACGAAGTTGAATTACATTTGCATTGATGTATGCAAAATGATTTACACCCTCCATCCCTAAGAATTGCAGAGTGAAAAATTAAAGAACATATTTAGAGACGCTACTGAATTTATTTTCTGCAAGCTATCTATCTCAAGCAGCAGATGAATATGTGGGATTTTTAAAGAGCTTTTGCACTGTATGTCTTAAGTACTGATGTTCTTATTGGAATTATACTTGAGGAAGCCTTGCTTTTGCTCCCTGTCATAAAAGTACGGGACAATAATTGCTAATGTAAAAGGCAGAAAGGGGACTGAAGACAAGTAAGTAACCCAATAGCCGCTTTCTTCCTGGGCGCTCAAAACACGAATTATGCCAGAACTATGCAAGCTACTGTGAGAAAGAGACTATTGGGTTACTTACTTGTAACAGCATCTCACAGAAGAGCTAAAATCTCCCCCCTCTGGACTGCAGCTGTACAATCAGTCCATCCTGTCTATGGTAACAGTGCTAATCCATTATGCCTGGTCTGAGTAATAAGAAGCAGCAGAAACCAGCTCCTGAAGATGGAATGTTGCAGCTTGCAACACTGAAGCAGCATTCTGGTAAGTATGCCTCAGGGAATCACATCTTTGAAAGGGAGGGGGCACTGGCTCTACATCTATCATCACAGGTTTATCTTACAGACGGGAGACGAAAATAAAAGAAATAAGACACAGAAGTACAAATTCATTACAGATCATTAAGCACCTCTTAATCACATACTTCACATCATGCACACAATTATGTGGAAATAGGCTAAGTGCCTAAAATGTAAGCTCCATCCTGAAATGAGATACTTCTCAGAGTCAAGGTAAAAGTATCCAATTTCAAGACTCAGTCACAAGGCGACAGCAACGGTGACTGAGTTCAGTACAGGTGTGACTGTTGGATTGTGCTGTAAAGGGGAGTTCCTGAGCTCTGGACACCTGATCAGCAGCCCAAAGCCCTGACAGGACCAGATTGGGAGTCAAACATGTAAGGAGGGGGCTTCTCCAGGAGAATCAGAGAGATTTAAACGGCTCCATGTAGTGAAAAGGCAGGGAATAATGGGTACAAATTGAAAGAGGAGAAATTTAGGTCAGATATTAGGAAGAAATTTTTCACTGTAAAGGTGTTTAGACACCAGGAGAGGTTGCCCTAGGAGGCTGTGGATGTCCCAAATCTGACAGTGTTCAAGGCCAGATAGGATAAGACCTTGAACAATTTGGTCTAATGGGAGGTTGGGGGTTGGGACTACATGATCTTTAAGGTCCATTCCAATCCCGTAACATTTTATGATTCTATGATTCAAGAGCCTAATTTAGGTGCTAAATTAAGGTGCCTAGTAACATACTAGAATACCAAGACAACCCCACCAACTCAGCAGATGTGACACAGCAGGTTTGATACTAGTGAACAGCTTGAGGCCAGGCAGCATGCCTGAGATCTCTCAGCTCATATTGGGTACCTAAACTCAGGAAACAGATGTGTATGCGATTAATCCTGCCCTAGGGCTCTCTACTTATCTTCTTGTACTAGAAAATTAATTCAGAGAAGTTTAGATAAAGGTTTCAATAAAGTGTTTTGTTATGACAGAAGACTAATGTTCCGGGACAAGAAAAATTCAAAATCCTATGAGATTGCATTTATGCTACTGTAATTTCCCTGAGTCGGCAAATCCATTACCATGTTTAAACTTAATAATTAAGTAAAATATTGTGGCTCAAATAACTTTGAATTCAATCCATGATTCTAAAATCTACCACAAAGGCCTTTTATTCCAAGTGTTCATCTGGATCTATGGAGTGGTACTGTAAACAGAAGAATAGAAAAATTGCCAGCTCAAAATTAATACAAGTAATACAGAATGAGATTGATTTATTGGTTTTTAAACCCTGTAGTTGTTAATGGAGTTCTATTTTTACAAAATCCTGAACTACCACATGCCAGGCTCTTATTATTTCTCATTTAATCCATAGCTAACAAAATTTATTTTTAAAACAGTGTATCTTTACACTACTTTGTCATACAAGATAAAAGATAGTTACAAGATCAAAATATATCTATGCATGTTAGGTGTCAGTGTAAGAATACAAAAAAAAGTTTCTGAATGTTCATTTATATTTTACAACTGTAGCTCAGGTTTTTGTCTCTACTTCCAAATAACCCCAATGTATCTCAGAAGAATATCGAGATATCTAAGTCACTGCCCGTGTTTAGGAATGTGATTTGCTCACCCATGAGAGGTGCCCCTAAGAGGCTGAATTTTAGAACTTTTCTTGGCAAGAATACTGAGTACCTTATCTTTCGTGCCAACAGGTCAATCAGTAAGTCAACTCTTCTTTCTTTGCACATCATCTGTAAATTAAAATGCTGAGGGTTGACTTCTCACGTATTTTTCGTATGAAAGGAAAAAGACTCATAGCAGTAAATGATGAGAATATATAAGAAGTTGGTTCTAATCACAACTATGAATTGCTCTATTCCTGAAAGTAGCATTAAACCCTTAGGGCTATGCTGGAAAAGTGTGCGGAGCTTTAACTAGACACGTGCCTTTGAGAGACACACCTTGACATAAGGTTTGAAATATTTGAGTGACTGACCTGACCTGTTCTAGGCCCAAGTGAGGCACCATATTTCTATTCAGGAGAAAGTTTATCAATTCAGACACCTACAAGAAAGCTGCACTATTTAGATTTCTATTTAAATTATGAATTTAAAATAAACATGTCATCTCAGAGTGTAAGTGTACTGGTCCTGATCCATTTTAAAAGATCACAGAAGTCATAAATGGATGAAGCTTTGTATGAAGAGCTACACACTAAGTACTCTGATAAAAGTATTGGGGTATCAAAAACTAAAAACAGGGAAAAGAACAGAGTCAGGAAGAAGAAAGAACAGTTAAATAAAAAATAAAAATTGTAATTTGCAAATATGGAGCCAGGAATGACATCCACATTTCTGTCAGCGTTTGCTGACAAAGTCCTGGCAACAGCAGAAATCTTGAAATTAGTAGATGCATTGAATAGTTGCTGGGTTTGATTAACTTTCTAGTTCATTTCAAGTTGATTTCATTTTTCAGAAACAGAAGAAACATTAAGTACTGCCTGCTCGATAGGATAAGACACTATCAGAATGTATGGTAATGATTTTTATCAGTGAGACCTTGCATATACTGCCCAAAATTTTCTTTGTATAGTTTGTATAGTGAAGATATAGATATTTTCAAGGAATTCCTTACTGTAATTATTAGACCGACTTCAGTTTTTAAAAAGAAAACAATATAGTATTTTTCTGTGAATTTTAAAAAGGAATTCACAAGCATTTTTCTAAATAGAAATGGCCCTATCATTAATAAAAAAGTTCTTCTGTGAGTGAAAATCTGTAAAATCCTTGCTTATGTCTCAATAAAGACCAAATTATTCTCTCCTTAAGCAGGAGGGCTGATCATACATTATCAAAACACAGAGAAGTGAGCTGTATGGACCATAACATAGGAACTGAAACAAAATAAGTAATAGATCTTTCTTCAAACATGTCAAAAGAACTACCAGACACTTTGCAATACCAACAGATAAATAGATATAATATAAAATGAAATCTCCCCTATCATTAATAAATGCATTCTTTGCATTCCGTGGATGAAAATAAGGTGATCCCCTTCATACATTTCTTCTTTTTAAGGAATTTTGTCAAGGAGACAGTGTGAAGCAGTTTTGGAACAAATAGTCAAAACGAAAAGTAATAAATCACAGAGGTCAGACAGTAGTCAGCCATGGGTTCAAAAGTAACTTAAGGATGAAACAGCTGAATTATTAACAACGGTGAATAACTTCTCACATAAAGCTGCTTTGGTGCCTCACCATAGTAAGGTCGCAATTGTAAAAATCTTCCTCCGGAGAGCCGGGGAAAAACAGTTCAGTAAGCTTGTTATCTTTGTCTTGTAAAGTCTTATAACTAAAATAAAGAATAGCATTACTGCAGACATCTGAGTAATTATGATCTGCTTGAGAAGAATAAACTTGGCTTTTATAGAAAAATTCTTCATGACCAACCTGCTGAAGTTTATTGAAAGAGCAAATATACATATGGATAAAAGTGATTTGGTTAATATAATCAATTAAGCTTTCCATGAGACTGGAAATTTCCCTCATGGAAGACTTTTCAGGTGATGAAGCAAGCGTAAGGAAAGTCCTTAAATGGTTAAAAGGGAGACAATGTTGAATTCTAACTGTGTGAATCTCCAGTGGAGTTGTGTTGATAACTGTAATGTTCAGCATACTCAAACTGTGTGGGAAAGAGGTAAGGAGAGAGACAAGAAACTTTTACGATGATACTAAATTATTCAGAGTGAATGGTAAGGGTGAGGGAGCACTGAGAAGAAGTGCAGCAGAATATGTCTTATGAACCTGAATGACTGAAATTAAGTGTAGATAACTGTAAAGTGCCACGTGGGGAAAAGAATATCCTAATTTCACATAAAAATTATGAGCTCTGAGCTAACCATTACTATTCAGAAGAGAGACCTTAGGATTAAAATGAGTAGTTCCATGAAACAGTGATTTCAATATTCAGTAGCAGTTAAAAAGTAAATTAAATGCTAGTACAGTAGTATAGAAAATACAGTTAGGGCATTGGAAACAATGGCTCATCATTTGAACATAATGTGAAGGTCTACATCCTCATCTCAACAAGGATATAAAAGAGGTAGAAACTGAAACTTCTCTATTAGGAACAAATAAAATAATCTCTGAGTCCTTGATCTGTAAAATAAATTACTTAGAACATGAAGAAGGTCAACAAAATCACAAGGAATGTGAAGGGACCATAAAAGGGATCAACTTTTCACACTCTCTTTCTGGCTAAAGGTAAACTGGGTCAGTTTCATGCCTGCACTGAAAAGAATGTGGGTTCAAAACATTTAAAAAAGATGAAACTCAGCAAAAGGGACAGTAATCTATAAAATTTATTACCACAAAAGTTGTGGGTACTATGGTCCTATGTGGGATTATTAATGGAAACTCCGAAAGCACATAGGAAAGGATTCACTGAGGGTTACTAAATACACTATACAACACAACTCAAGAAGTCTTTGAGATGAAACTAATTAGAAGATAGAAGTGTTTTACATGGAAGCATATTCACTCTAATTTTATTTTTCCCCAGGCATTTCCATATGAACAATGTGGGAGACACAACAGAGGGATCTTTCATCTGATTAATCATGGCCATGCTTAAATTCCTCTTGTTTTGTTCTACACAGTAGAGGCACATCTTTAGTTTCTGCTATATTGCAACAGGAAAAATAATCTTCATATGTTTCAATCTTTTTTAACCTCCAACAGAAATAAGTAAATATTAATGTCATTTTATGAGGCACTGAGAAATGTCCCTATTCATTGTATGGGCAACTCATCTTTATAGCCCTAAGACATGAAAGTAGTATATTGAAAATACACTCCGATGAAGCAGGGAAACAAAAAGTCTGTCTTACCAGAGAAGAACAGATGTGCTCATGACACGTGACATAAAGAATAAAAAAAAGAAAAAACCTTATGACTACTGTTTCTAAAATCATTGAATAAAGTAAATGCTAGAGAGAAAAAAAAGAAAGATGGGATAAAAATTACAATGGTTGTCAAATATCCATTACTAAGATTACAGAAGAAGTTGAGGTTTCTGACCATCAACAGGACTGAAATTCTGACGTAAACTTCAAAAAGAGTTGGCAAGGGTAGGAAATCTAACTCAGAGAGGCAGAGCCTTCATTTGTCCGTACATGAATACACGTGCTAGCAACAAACAGCACACAACTGGATATTATCCCCTGAGAGGTCAATAGCAGATTTCTTTCCTATGCTCATATGATTGCTTTTTGTTGTTTAGGTGAGCAACTTTTTAAACTGATTAATAAATTTTAAAATAATATATATTCTCATTTTGGAGAGTTTCAACAAGATTTATGGGTGGATTGTGTCAGAATGTTTCATGAAACTAGGAAATCTTTTTCTGTCAGACTGCTAGCTGAAGCTTCAATCACAGTTACAGAAAATTAAACAGAACAGTTGTCAAATACCATGTTGCTTGATGTTTAATTCATGTGCAAACACCTACTCCAGCAGTTTTCACCATTTGATGCATTAGAAACTGTATCCCATAAATGGTCTCTCTTCACAAAGTGAGAGAAACAGTGTAAACTTGATGCCAGAAAATTTCATTTCCTTGCATAACAATGTCTGATAGGCCTAGATTTTCTTGTGATTAACATGAAGTAATTTAAACAGTATTTACAAGTTTTATTGTCTAAATCTAATAAATATATATTCTCGTTAAAATAATTTTAACTACAATACAGGTTTCTTCAGTGAAGAGTACTTCAGCTATGGCTTGTGAGTCAATGCAAGCACATATAGAGTAGGTTTTCCATTCTAATTCTTAAGAATTCACCATATTCAAAATATCCATATATGTGTCAAAGGCAGATTATTATTATTGGTGGTAGTCTTTTTTATTTACTAAGATTTCCCTACGAATGGGACTTAGTTCACAAAAATATCCACTTACCAGTTTGGACCAAGGAAGAGCACTGCCGTTTCCCTAAGCAGACAATGGGAAATCTAACAGAAATACTAATCTAGAAGGATGTTTTCACTATTATGTGTCACAAGGTGCCTAACAATAAGAGGACCACAACTAGGTGAATTTCCTTTTCTATAAAAAGTCCTAGGTAGTCTGTGCAGAAAGCGGCATGAAATAGAGCAGAAGGGGGGATAAATAAGAAAAGGCAAAATTTTTCAAACCCCAATAAATTTAAATCAATTTGTGGAAACCAGAAAGAGAATTCAAAATTAAATCCAGGGATTCTACATGAATAGATCATCAGTGATCTCTGTAGTTGTATGAATTAGAGTGAACACTCTGTGTGTCAAAAAGGCCAGATAACTGAAGTAGGTCTCTAATCAAAATGGAAAATCATTCACAGCAATATTTATAGATAGGTCCAAGTGAGTGTACTAATCACTAGTGTTCAGGTGCAGCCTGAGGATCATTCACTTCCATTCACCTCCCTAAAGCCAGAACATGAAGCTGAGAAGTGACGCCTAGAGCTTTTAATGAAAGGGCTCTTGAGAAAAGAGGAAAGAAAAGGAGGCTGCTGCTGAAGGTAATGTATATGGCTGAAGGCAAAGGAAGGTAGAAAGGAGATGCCTCAGAGATTTATTAGCAATGAGGTTGTGGTCACTGGGATGACATCTGCAGGCAGGGAAGGAAAAAATCCACCAACAGTGGGCAGGAAAGCTGTCAAGCAAGGGATGAGAAAATTGCTGTGGTATAGGCATGAGCAGAAAGAACCCCCTTAATGAATATAAACAGAAGCTGCAATGACACCGGTAAGAATTAACATTTTTAACTAAAGGAAAGAAGAATAGGAAAGCCAATTCTATTATCTAGAAATCTTCCATATACACGATTTTAATTTTCACATGCCTTAGACTATAGAAGAGAATGCTGTAGCAGAATTTAACATTCCAAGGCTCTTAAACTTTTGTTTTGCTGTGTCTGGGTTTCTGGTAGTGGGGGGGGCTATGCGGGAGATTTTTCTTCAAGAAGTTGCTGGAAGCCTCCCTATAGACGGCAGAACTAATGCCAGCCAGCTCCTGGCTGGACCCGGCGCTGGCCAAGGTCAGACCAATCAAGAGAGATAGAGACGCCTCTGTGATAACATATTTAAGAAGAAAAAAAAAAAGTTGGAACAGGAAGAAGACATGACTGCCAGAGAAGAGCAGTGAGAAGTTGTAACAGCAAATGCAGGCACCAAGGCCAGCGCCAAAGGAGGGAAAGGAGGTGTTCCAGGTGTCTCTATGCAGCCCATGGTGATGACCATGGTGAAGCAGGCTGTCCCCCTGCAGCCCATGGAATGGGGAGAACCCAGAGATGCAGAAGATCCACCTGTAGCCTATGGA
>WEKX01013843.1:0-10788 GCA_013390025.1 Pitta sordida | reverse complement strand
GAATGCTGAAGGGAGGCTGCAGCCCATTGGAGACCACATTGGAGCGGAGCCCCAGGAGAGACCTGTGGCCCACGGAGAGGAGAGTCCACGCTGGAGCAGAGCTTCTCCTGGTAGTATCTGTGTGCTTTGGGATGCGACCACGCTGGAGCAGCCAGTGCTCAAGGACTGCACCCTGTGGAGTGACCCACAGGAAGCAATGTTTGGAAGAGCTGCTGCCCCTGGGACTGGACTCACACTGGAGAGGGTCATGGAAGACTTTCTCCCATGGGAGGAACCCCATGGAATGCAGGGGAATGGCCTCCTCCCCTGAGCAGCGGCAGAGAAACACCAGCTGCCTGGTTTTCCCCTACTCCTGTCCCCCTCTGCCTCCTGGAGGAAAGGGGGAATGTGGTATCTGTTGTAAGAGATGAAGGGGTGGGGGAGAAGGTTGCCTTTAAGATGATACCTCTCACATTAAGCTCTGATCTTGTTAGGAATAGATCCTTTACATCCTCACCTCAGAGTGTTGTTTTGCCTGTGACCGTAAAAGATTTCTATCAGTCCTCATTCCTGCTGTAGCAAACCCCTTCATTTTTTTTCTTTTCCTCTCTCTCCTGTTTATATGGAGGGGGGATGAAGTGGCGGCTGTGGTGAATCTCTGGCATCCAGCCAGGGTCTAACCACCACATTTTATTTATTTATTTATTTATTTATTATTTTCCTACTCAAAATTTTGCTTCCTCTCAAAGATCCACTTTTTAAAATGAAGGTGTTAATAAATGTAATTTCTACTCTACATGCAGCTGACACTTTCTTGACAGAGACAGGTGTTTTGTTTTTTTTTCTACAAATCCAAAACGGTAGATAACACTTGGGTTTTTCTATTTCCCAGGTGTATTTCCAGTTCCAGACTACACTATACGTTACAAGGTACTTCAATAATTGAGTGGGCAGCAGCAGTTTCAGAGAGGAAAATAAAAACCTATTCTCCTTAGCTATTTAAGCTTTTCTCAGGGAGTGATTTAACACTTGAACAAGTTTGAAAACCACTCCAGGCAGTATGATATGAAGTAATTTTAACATGTTTCAGTACATTAGGTTTAAGGAATAACAGTTACTTCTTTGCTCTAACATTGCCCAAGTCTCTTGGCTAAAATAAAACACTGGACATAAGGAAGATTTCATATTTCTGTAATAGGAAATGATATTTCCTACTTACTTCCTTGTCCCTCTGTATAGTGTGTGGTCACAGTGGTTGTACATCCAGATATGTGTACTAAAATTCATAAAAAATGTCAGAAAAGCCCGATATTTAGAGAAGAGAAAAGAAACCCCAGCAATGCAGTACGAAAATAATGAGGGATTCCTAGGCACTTTGGTTTTGAAGAACAAATATTTTATAGTTGTCTGAATACTGAATTGAAAGCTTGACAAAAAGGAAATGTATTTTTAAATAATGGTCCAGACATTGACAATTGATTCTAAACTTTTTTTTTTTAAATTTTATAGATTTTTCTATAGCTTTAAAATTGAAGTTATTTTTCCATTTTTACTCCACCATACAAAGCACAGAAGCAAAAGTATAATTAACTTTGGTTAAGAGTGCTATGTCATAAGCCACATGCATGCTTTGTCACCCAATGTGCATTTTCTCTAGTGCTCCTAAATATATTGAGTCCCACATATATTTCATACTTATGTTTTCATGGTTAGTAAGATGGAAGGACAAGGTCTGTATAATTACTAGTTTGTTTATACTATAGTTTCTGTTGTCTTCTATCTTCATATATATATAAAACGGGCAATGAAAGAGCAATCTTAAGTATCATTCTGTTTCTGTGTTAGTACCAGGAAGAATTTAGGCAAAGGTAAAAGGCATCTGGAAATGATCTGTAAAATTAGCCTTCACTGATTGGGAAGACTAATCAAAAAAATATAATAGCCTCTTGATTTGGGTAGGTTGCTCTTCCATTTTCCAACTAAGCTTGCTGACAGAGTTACTGCAGAGGATGGATTTTTGAAGTCAAAGCTGTTCAATCAGCCCCATGATATTCTGCTTTTTATCAATGAATAAATCAAGTGCTTCATATACGTTAGTTATATCTCATTATTAATCTACCGTATAGTCATACCCAACTGTAGACATTTTTAGAAGTAAAGATTTGTGTTTTTCTCTGTTCTAGTCTTTTATATACCAAAAACATATTTTCTAAAAGTCACTAAATTAACATATGCCCAGTAATTGTACTACAATCATAAGATCAATTTGATGCTCTATTGATACATTATGACTTTTGACTAATGAAAAAGAGACACTGTAACTATTCTAATAAACTGCTCAAAACTTACTGTTGTGTGATGTGTCATCTATCAGAATTTATAATTAATTTTTTAGGTATTAAAATCTGAACTTCAGTTTTTATTTCATTTTTATTAAAGTAATTAAAAAAGACTACACTACTCCATCCTTGCCTTGAGGATTTACAACAAATCAAATATTCAAAACTAAATTCTCATTAGATTATCTGTTGCTCTTCTCCAGTTTTTATAGGCATGTGATTTAGATGCACTACTTAGTAAATGAAAAAAAGCACACCAGTAAGTATTATTCTGAATGTAGAGAAAAAAGGTATTTCCACATTTATTTTAAAGATTAAAAACTGCAACAAAACATAATCAATATCTGTATTGTGATGGCATTTTCTATTAAGTATTCAAGGCATAACAAAAAAAAAAAGATATTAAAATCTCCCATATTGTCTAATATTGCAAACTACTCTCATTTTGTCTCAAACTGATTGACATTTCTTTAACTCCTGTCTGTTTTCCATTATTTGCTACTTTCTTAGTCATGTTTCGTAGATTGAAGTTATGTCTCCAGTGCTAACTTACTTATGCAAAGTGTGCAGTTTAATTAGAAGACAGTGTTCAATTTCATTCTATTTCAAATAAAATGCTCACGTTGTGGAGGGGAAAGTTCATTTTTTCATTTTGTGCCATGTGATCATTTTGAATACCATTATGAGAAGTGGCATATCTACTTCACACAGATGACTGTTTAAAACTCTCATTAAAAATGTATCCAAAGATAATTTCATATGCACAAGTACTATTCCAACTTGCATAATCCCTGGATGCCTCATGAACCATCTGCAATATACTAGGGCTGTTTCTCATTTCTAAAAGAATCAAATACAGAAGACAACAATTAAGTGTAACCACAAGAAAAAATGCAGCAGAACTTGAAGTAGGGGAAGATGAATCACATAGAATATCAATCATTTAATCAACTTTAGATTTTTTGCCCTCCTCTAATGAAAAGAACCAATGTATTTCAGAAGGTGATCTACTATTTTACATGTATGAGAAATATGGTTCATATGAGATCTAAATGTCTTAAAATTCATAAATATTTTGGAGGTAAACCAACCTTTAAAATATATATAGAAGTGTTCAACCCCACAGGATTTTACTGGTGATAGGGACCATGACATCTTTTTCTACATCAGCAAGATATTACAGAATATCCCCAATTCCTTAAGTAGTCCAAATTAGAAAAACGTTAAGCTTACACTTTTTCTATGTGTTTGTGTGAGCCTACTTAGAATACCAGACAAATATCTGTTCCAGATGAGATAACTGCCAACCATCATCCAGGCATCCTCAAATGAACCAGGCATGCTCTGTTATTGTCTGAAAATGGTACAAAGTACGCCAATAGAGCATTGTGCTGTCTTAAGGGCATTCTGTCACGCACGAGAAATAGCTCACAGTATGAAATAACCTAATCCATAATCATTGCTGAATAATTGATAATGAACATTTACAGGAGGGTTGAGGATTAAAGATGGTGATTCAATATCAAAAACAGTCAAATAGCAACAGTATTTGTAAGACTGTATACTATTCTCATAAAGCACAAGTGTTTTCACACGATTTTTGTTCCCCTATCAAATTCATTAACCACTACGTTTTGCTCATACATCTAAGTATAAATATGGAAATCTACTAAATTATTCCTTAAGGATTTCAGGCTTTGTCCTAACACTCCTAACAGCTTTTTCTCATGTTCAGCTTTTTTAGTAGGGAAACTGAAGAAAATTCTTTGCCATTTACACTTTGTAAGGAGTTTGCTTTAACCCTTGGCATCACATTCAGTCTTGACGAACTTAACAGTTTTCTCAAATGAATTATCCTCCTGATAAATAGTCCATTATTGTATATACTAACTATTCAATTTCTACTGCTTTTGCAATTTTTTGGCCAACTTTTTTTTTGGTCACAATTTTGACTTCTTTGTTCTCATGTTTCATGAGTTTGTATTTCTAATTCACAGCTACTATTGAATGCTATAACTTTTCGAGAAAGGAATCCTTTCAGCAACATCTCTGAAATCACTTGACGGCATTTGGTATGTTTTTCCTTCCAACTCATCTGTTATTTATGCTTACTGTTCACTAATGCTTTCCAGCAATGCTGCAGTGTCACACAAGGTTGTTTTTCACACAGAATCACACCGAATATTATGAGTTGGAAGNGGAGCCCAGAACTGCACACAGTACTCCAGATGAGGTCTGACCAGCGCTGTGTACAGGGGAAGGACGACCTCCCTGGACCGACTGACCACAGTGGTTTACTTGCTTGCAGACTGATTTCTAGTTCAAGAATTCCTTACTTATGCTGATTCAGTCAAGAGTAGATCCCAGGCAATCACATTACCCTACAGTACACAAGAGAAGAGTCTTTCTATTAATCTAGGAAAGGGAAACTTGGGTACAGATGCATCTATGGCATCTATGGTGCATCATCCATGCCACAGTTAAGAATGTACATTTCTCAAAGTATCTGGAGTTTCTGAATGTGCACCTTTGGTTCCCTCATATTTTAAACACTTCTATGCTGTAACTGTTGCTATTTTTCCTTGCATCAACACCCCCCACCCCTCATCCCCCCCGGCGCCATATTTCTAAGCCATTTGGACATAGTTGAAATCTTCTGTCTGGGAAATTAGGACTATAGGAAAAAAAAAAAAAAAAAAAAAAAAAGAAGTGTATATACTTACACACAAACATTTATATAGATAGATAGATAGATATGTTAGATGGATTTATTCCCTTGGCATGTAAATGTTTAAGTTCGTTATAGGAAGGCAGCTAAATCACAGACACTGTTGACTCTTTCTTTTTAAGAGTACATGCAGTAGTGTATAAACTATGGTCACGATTGCACTCCAGTAGTTTTAACTTTTTCTGTCATTGTGTTTAAGGTGTAAAATGACTGTTTGGCTTCCTTCATTCTACAAAATAATGATGAGAGTGCCTTTTCTAGTGGAGCTGTGTTTTAGCAATACATTTCTTTTCTGCATTCAAAGGAAATGTACCACCTAGAGGTTGTAGTATGAATCCTAATTGATTTGCGTGCAATTTCTTATTATAGTTGTGATTATTTTATTTTTTTTCCTTACTTCATCTGTGTCTGAACACACTGGCAAAGTCTTCTCTAGGGCTTAGTAGTCAATGCCAGGAAAATGATGGTTGACTAACCCACTGACCAAAAAGAATCATTGTCATTGCAAGAACTTTAATTTTATTTTTATCTCTTTATTTTTATCCCTGAAACCCAAATCAAGCAAAAGGAACTTCCAGATCTACCTTTGTTTGTTTTATAATTTCATTGTTCGATAAAAAACATTTGTTTATTTTAAATCAATCCTGTGGGTTCCTTCCAACTCAAATAACCTGTGAACTGTATTTTAGAAACACCCTAATTTTTCTTACTTGCATTATTTTCCCTTTTCATGCATTACTTTGCACATAAATAAAAAAACCCCAAAACCACTACTGAAAGAAACTACTGAAGTATTAAGTGTAATTGTTAAGTTCTATACATATGCAGTATGACTTGGAAGCCAAATTAACAACCATTACAATATTCTAACACTGCTACTCGTGAAAAGAAATCACTATTCCACCTTGATTTGTTATCACTTCTAAGATATTTTGGTGATAGGAAGTAAAGCGACAATAATTTAATAATTGTAATGGGCTACATAAAGTTCCACTAACAGTATTTTAAAGAAAGTTATAATAATGTAAATGTGTAGAGATAGCTCATGAAAAACCTCATTTGGGCATTAAGAGCAGCTAAATTTAACTTGGTACCTTACTGGGAAAAAAGCCTTGCTGTTCCACTAATATTATGTGTTTCTAGTGTCTTCTCTGCTCAAGCATTTGAATTCCATGTAACTGCAATTATTGACCATTTGATGCATCATTAAAAGATCTCTTAGAGCATGCATAAAGGATTTTACAGAAAATTTACTCTTCACCTGGTCAGTTACACTAAGAAAGAAAATGCTTGTGCTCAGAAAGAGATGAGAGACATTTGCTACAGGACAGGTGTGTGTGTTCAGCATCCTAAGGTCTACTAAGCATCAACAAACATTGATAAACACAATTATAGGTAAATTACTCTTTTTGTTGTTTCTGTGCCCTCCTTCTAGTGCCTCGAGGATGGTATGGGAAAGGGCATCTTCAGGGGAGTGAAGGTCACAGGCATAGGATAAAAATCTGTAGAAAACTAAAATAGTGGTCAGCTGTTTCAAAGGGGAATGCCAAACAAATCAGAACACTTATTATAATGGAGTGCTTTTCATTACCTAAAACCATGCTGGCCTAACATTATATTTGAAGGTTTTCTGCCTTCCTTTCATTATACTTCACTTCCATTCATGTAGCTGCGTCAAATGGAGCAGACATATCACAACGACTACATGAGAAAGCCCTTCAAATCACTTCTTAAATAATTTCATTTAAATGTGTGGCTGCCCTTGATGATAGTTGGCTACAGCTCTAAAGCAAGGAAAACGAAGCACGAATAAACTACTTCAGTTCCCTGATTGCACCTATCTTACATGAGGTACTCTGTACAATTAGGCATGGATGTGGGCTAGAGAGCAAGTTTCATTGTCATGAAGAGAAGATTTCTCTTCCTGAGTGTTACATACAAATGATTAAGCCTAATGCTAGCTTGCTGTTTTGGGCACCTTAAGGAGGTGATACTGTAACATGCCAATAGACCTTTTCTTTTCCCCCACCATGTTTTACTTAAGAAGGAAGATATATTGGAAAAGAGAGTTTTGGGGTTTTAACACCGCAATTTTTAATTCACATTAAAAAAAAAAAAATCTTTTAGATGAGATACAAGGTCCTTACGAAGCAACACAATTATTATAAATTCCTGCATTTCTTTGAGGGCATATACTCAAAGGTCCTTGAAAGATAAGAGTTAGAGGGAAGTGATTGTATATTGAAACCACTGGAAAACTCCTGTAGAAGTGTTTCATTTAGAAATATATTTTTACAATATCAAGCATTTGCTTCCCATCTAGACATAAGTAGGAGGATAGGACAGTATCTGATGCTGTAAATAAATAGGAAGCAGAAAAGAAAGCAAGAGCAAAGGTGTTCTCCTAGGGAAGGTTAATGAAGCAATTCAGGAGATTGCCAGTTTAGATACAGTCTTAGTGTGAATGGTGGACTACACAGACGCTGTCACTGACTTTCTTTTATGTGACAAGTAGTACAAACAGCACAAGGTAGTATTAATTGCTACATTCTCTTAGCTTTTATAGTATGTGACACCTGTCAGAGAAAGGCATGAAGTAGATTCCCTACAAAAGAGGTTCGTAGGGTGTGATAACCTTGGGAAACAGACCAGCAAACAAGGACTTGAGAAAAGTCCCTGAGGAAAATACAGAGAGGTTAGGAGTACCTCTTCAATCTCCTTTAAAAGACCCCCATGAAATAACGAACAAATCAAAAATATCCCTAAACATTTACAAGTTGTATCCACTGAAAGACGAATGACTACCAAGACCACAGAAAGGAATAAGTATGTTTGCAGGTTTAATAAAGCAGAAATGAACCCATTATTTTGCTATGAGCACTGCTAACATGCCAAAAAAAGACATTATGATTATGCTCCAATTTTACTTACTCTCACACTGGTTTTTATCAACTGTTCACATCAGAAACTCAGACTCTAGCTCTTTTGACACCAAAATTCAAGACCCATTTCCTTATGAGACTCGGTAGTGTGTCATCCTTATAGGCTTGATTATTTTAATTCAGATTAGGCTAACCCAGGGATAGTTTTACTTTGTGTTATTTCTGACTTCTGCTCTGTCTCTGTCTCTTCTTCAACAATGCTTTGAATTCCTTTAATCCCCCTTCACCTTTGGGAAATATGGAACCAAGTACAATCCCAAAACTCACCAGTCAGTCTCAAAAGTTATCAAAGTGACTACCAAAGCACTAAAAAAATCCAAAGTCCTTCTGAAGTTTGAAATCAGTACATAACCAGAAGAACTAGCAGCTGCCCAGTTAGCTTATCCACTCTTATACTACCCCAGGGGACTTACAATTTTGTTGATTGTGAAGAAGGACTGGTTAAGACACACTTTCTTTCTGCCTTCCTTGTGCCTATTTTCTGCATAACTTGTGACTCTGAATTCTTGCAGTTCTAAACGTCCTTTTCCATTTGCTTATATTCTTTGTTTGTTTGTTTGTTTTCTTCCCATCTTCTCTTATAGTTTCTGCTTTCATTTTGATGCCCTGACTTGCACCTTGAATTATTTTGCACAGCCATTTATATGACTAAACAGTAAATGATCTTCACTATATGATTTAGGAATACACTATACATAGACTATAAACAGCATAAATTTAGCCAAAACTAGCTCACATACATTCATAAAACTTAAAAATACTTTCGAGCAGATCTGTGCATATATATATATACCAATAAATGCAAATTGTTTTAGAAATAATTTGCAGTTAAAACATAAAAAAGGAACAATAAATTTTGTCTCAGAATGTCATGGTAGGTTTTTGTAGATACATTATAACAAGAGATCTACAGTTTTAAGTTCTATGAATGTAGAAAAAGAGTTTTGTTTCAGACCAGTTAGAGTATGGTCCACGCACAACTTATTTCAGAAATATAAAAACATCCACAAATTTTAGAGCACAGTGCAGCTCCACCTTTCATGGTAGTTATATTTGAAGTAATAAGCATGCATAAGTACTTTTTACATGCTGTCAAGGTTTAAATAAGTTGCTCATAAAGCACTCGTTACTCTCAAATAAAATTTAGTTTCAATAAGCAAGTAATTAATATAGTGATCTAGATCTTTTCAAACTATAGGAAAACTTCTCCAGCAGAAAAAAGTAAAGGGAAAAAAATTATTTCCAGATTTTTTCACATCTCTAATTTTGCTACTTTGTCCTCTTCTGAACACTAATAATTATTATTAAATTCATCTTTGATTATGAAAAAAATACAATACATTTTATCATCTTAGTTTGACAAAAGTGCATTATCATCTTGGCAAATACAAAGCAAAAGTAAGTAAATACATGATTTTTTTATTTTATATTAACGCTACGGCAAAATTAACCTTGTTTCTCTAAAACAGGATAACAATTGCTATGATTACTTTCTTTCTTCCTCATCTGAGTAGCAATTTGAAAAATTTATCATTCTATGCATACAAAAAAACTTCACAAGAAATTTTAATTTTCTTTTTCTTTGACATAAAAGCAAGGATCCTTGGAACACATAGTCAAGATAAACAACAGTTACTGGATTCATACAGAAATCAGAGTTCTAACCCAGAGTTACTTCTCTCGGGGGGAAAGCAACAGGATTGCACAGGAAGTGCAAAATTGCTCATCCTTTGCGTACACAGATCCAGAATTAGGAAGCCATATTTTTGCACTTCAGCAGAGCCAAAAAAGCTGCCATCAGGGTGAGGACCATTGACTCTTGTTTCAAGATCAGGCAGTGCATCCCTTGAGCCCTGCCGGGTTAAGTGCTTTAGAGAGACCAAAGATGACACTGACCCTGCTGAGAGGAGCTCACAAGATTCTTTTCCCTTTAAACTAAAAGCTTTCACATAGTAATTGTGTTGAGAAGTGTAACATCGTTGATCTTAAATAAAATAACACAGGAAGATATTCAGATGACAAATAATCTTTAGTGGCCTGAATACAATGAGGACAAAACAAAGTATTGCAACACATGTTTCTTGGGACGTCTTGCTTCCTTCGGATGCTTTCAAAAGGGACTCTGCTGTAGGCTGATTGCTAAGGCAGCCTCTGACTGACACGCTGAACTTTCATTCAGCCTCATTTCTCACATGTACAAAACTCTACAACAGCTCACTCTGGTAGACTGAGCGGAAGCAAAGCCCAGACAGGCCTGCACTGCGATCTGATGATATCCAACAAAAGCATTTGCCTTTGCATTACATCTGAATATCTAAAATCTTTTACTGAAGTTGGTTTTTTGTCCCAGAATAACCTAACTTCACTGAATTAATACTTCAGCAGTTTTAAAGTTTACCTGAAAACTGCTCCCTTACATTATTCAGTGTTTCCCTTTAAGAATTCAAAACTGTCCTGGGTCAATTAAGATGAAGTATGAATTAAATTTAGAAATACTTGAATAATATATATATGGAGAGAAATAGAATGTTACTGGGAGGAAAAAAAAATTAATATAACAAATATATATATATACAGTGAATCCTCTCTGTATCGCGACTTCTCCTTCACGACCTCGCGCATTTGCGATGTGAATTTATCGCAGTTTTAATTCCACCATTTGCGAATTTATGCCGCTCGCGCATGCGTATTGCTTCTGCTCCACCGAGAGGCGGTGCCGGAACTCCCCGTGGAGCAGCGCTGGCCCGGCCCAATGTGGACGGCCAGGAGTGCCGCTGTCTGCTGTTACTCTAAGCACAGC
>WEKX01013842.1:0-11721 GCA_013390025.1 Pitta sordida | reverse complement strand
ATTCTGTGATTCTGTGACAAGACCAACCATTAACTCAGGACTGCCCAGTCCACCACTAAACCTTGTCCTCAAGTGCCAGATCTACACATCTTTTATATCCTTCCAGAGATGGTGAATCCACCACTGCCTTGGACCACCAGTGCCAGTGCTCAATGCTTTTCAATTCTTTTGGTGAAGAATAATTAGTTCAGAAGATGAGGCTTGCTCTGAGAAAACCCTGTGCCTGGTTATGGTGTCTTCCATGTCGGGTAATCTTGCTCTGGCCAAGGCATTAGCCCTGCAGGGGATGGCAGGGAGGAGCCTGAATTGCCTGTCCCAAGGCCTTTCTGATGGCACTTTCCTCCCCCTCCCTGCCTGTGTCTCTGTTGCCTGGGGATGTCTCTGTCAGGAGCTGTTTCTGCATCCTGATGACTCCTCCCTGTCAGTGCTTCCCAGACCTCATCCCACCTGCTGGGTGCTCAGCTCTGCCCTGCAGACACCTCCTGGCAGCAGGACACCACCCAGGGGCAGCGGTGTGTGCAGGCCCAGGAGCAGCTCGGCCAAGTCCTAATGAGAGTTGAGGCCTCAGTTCCTTCTCCAAAATACAGTCACTGCCAACCCAGAGAACCAAGAGGAGAAAACAACAAAGCACAGACTCTTTCTCTTTAATTTAATCCTTGCTTTGACATTCTTCTTCAACACTGTGCTCAGAAATGTCCTGAGGATGATGTAGAATTGTCAGCAGCCCTGGCCCATGCAGCACCCTTTCAACAGACCCTGCCCTGCCCAACACTGGTCTTTCCACCCACAGCTTCTCCCCAAAACACTCTGGAGAGCTCCCCAAGCAGACTGAGCGCTAACCCTGGCAGGCAGCAGTCCCTGCTCTGGCACACAGTCCCTGCTTGAAGGACACCCCTGGCTACACACCCGCCTCACACCCTGCCAGCCCAAGCTGCCACTTTCTCAGCTCCTTTTGCCTCCTTTGAGATGTCGCAGCAGCTCCAGGGCTGACAGCTCCTGAAAATCACCCTCAGAGAAGTAATCACCCTCTCTAAAGGGCAGGGAGAGACATATTCCAAGAGCGTGGTTTGTCCTGCCAGAGCATGAATGTCTGCAAGAGGCGCAAATGTTTCTCTGTGGACAGTGATATTCTTCACCCATAAATAAAGGACACACAGGCAGTGACAGGGTGTTGTTGGTTGAACCCTGTCCAGGGCAGGGATTTAGCTGAAGCAATGCAGGCCAGATGCAAGCCCTCAGGATGAAGCAGACTTACTTTCCCCTATACACCCCACATACCCACCGTGTCGAGGGACGTCAAGACTAGCCACAACTTCCATCCACTCCTGTCGTGCTGCTGTAGTCCATTATGAACCAGTAACACCCAGTTCTGCCTGGCTGCTGGAGACCAGCCTGGTACCTGGGGGTCTGAGGGTTGCAGCCAACACTTTCAATTGCGGGTGTAACTTGTGGCACAGCTTAGCATGTCCCAGGACTGCACACAGAGACACGTGCAGACAGAGGACACTGACACAGCCAGGCACACAGACTGACACAGATGAGGTGCTGCTGTTCACAGCACCCACATACAGTACACCTGTAAAACACACACAGCCACGTCCCCTCCTTGTCCTGGGCTGGCAGAGAGAGGAGGTCACTAGTCCAGGCACACACACAACACTCCGGTCACCAGCGCATTCATGTTCATGGATTTCCTGAGTACTGACATAACCCAGTCTCTGGCCCTGGTAACTGGGCCCAGACCCTGTCTCTCTGACTCACCCTGTGGGTCCCCAACTTGCTGTCTGGTCCATCTTGATGCTTCCTGCAAGCATGCAACACTCACACATTTGTTTCACAGGCACCCCATATTTACACATCTCCCTAGGTGACAGCACAGTCTCTCTGCCCAGCTGATACCTCAGCCCAAACTTGAGGGTCCCCAAGTCACCAGCTGGTCCAGCTTGCAGCTGGTCCAGTGAGTGCTGGTGAATGCACAACAATTGGGGAAGACAAAGACAGCCACTGAGTTCCTCACTCACCTCACTCATGCCAGACACCCCCTCAGGTGGTTGTCAGGACACACACCATTCTCCCTCCGGTGCTGGATGGCCAAGAACCCCACATGCTCCACTAGATACACTGGGACCTCTGGCAGTAACTGGCACCACAAGCCAGGGGTGTCTACTGATTTGCTCCTGTAGCAGGCATTCAGCCCCTCAGTAGCTTGCACATTGTCCTTTCAGTTCACATATACACAGGACAAAGAGATGACACAAAGAGATCATTAAGAAAACATTTCATAGGAAGATATAAGAAGAGATAACATCTGCATCCTGTAGTCATTAGCTTCTGGCTGTCCATGACATTTCTTCACACTTCTTGTTGAACTTCTTCAACAAGATTGGAGGGGACAAATCCTCTCATGCCATCATCCAGCTTACCCACATACCAACCATCTTCATCCATGTCTCCAAAGATGTAAACATATTGTCCAGCAATGAGAGGAAGCTCTAGTTCAGGCCACTCATTGGGACCATCAAAAGGATCATGTCATATTGAGCTATGAATGCTCAAAACTCTGCTCATGGCCTCCAGGAGGATGGACTCCTTGTCTGCTTCCAGGTTAGCCTGGTGCTGCCTGGAAATGAAACAGCTGGATCTTTCTCTTTCCAGACATTCCAGTCCCTGAAATGGCTGCTGGCTGTGGTCATTCAGCTTCTCGTACTGATCTTTCAATTCATTCAGCTGAGCTTGAAACAGTGGCAGGGTTGATTCTTCTTCCCTGTGTACTTCTGCCTGAGTCCTCTGCCAACACTTGTCTTCCTTGCCTTCTGTCTGGAGCACTGACTCTGGTTCCTTGTGTTCCTTCTCCAGCTCTTGATGCCTTTCTGCTATTTCTGTCGTGGCTTTCAGGTCACATTCTGCCTCCTCCAGCTGAGTTTGCAGGCAAACATTACTGTGGATGGCAGAATCTTGCTCCTCTGCCATTTGCCATTTCTGGTCAGCATTTTCAGCTTGAACCTGTTCTGTCAAACACAGCTGCCCTTGGAGGTGAGTGTTTTCTCCAGCCAGGCAGGTGTTTTCATTTGTTGCTGGTATGAGCAGCACCTGGAACTCCCAACAACTTGGGCTGTGGGTGCTGACATAAGAAAAGCCACCTGCAGCCACATGGGACTGAAGTTTCTCAGCTGCCTTCTATGAGAAACCATGTTGCTTGCTCTGTGCCAGCTTGGCTCCAATGGGCTCTCCCATTTTTCCATCCCACTGCTGAGGAAATGTTGTCACACATGGTTCATCAGGGGAGCTTTGGATGGGCAGTGGCACTTGAGTACTGGTCAGGCCATGGAGGCTCATCTTCACTTGCATGGATTTCTCCTCCAACTGGTTCTGGGGGTGGTGGACGCAGGTGGGATCGTAGCAGTCCATCTCCCTGTGCAGCTTGCTTTGGGCCTCACTGCCACTCCTGCTGGGCCTCATCTCCTTGGCCAGCTGTCTCTGTATATCCTACACCTGGTGTACGATGTCAGGACACTCCTGTCCTTCATGGAGCTCAGCCATCTCCCTGCACAGCAGCTGGCAGGTCTCTGCCACCCACTGCAGATGTCAAACCTTCTGAACCTGCAGCTGCCCCTCCCTCTGCAGAGTAGCCTTCAGCTCCAGGATTTCAGCAGTGGAGCAGCAGCTCTGCTCTTGGATTCCACTCTTCCTCCAACTCAATCTGTAGCATTTGCAGCTCCCGCTTCCTTGCCTCCTTCTGCACAGAGCTGCCCAGGGCTTGCTCCAGGCCCTGGCGGGGCAAATGGCAGCTGCGTGACACAGGCCCGTGGCCCCCAGCACCTCACATCATGGTGTCAGGCTACTGCCCAAGGTCACCAACAGTTGTGTTTCCCCTGGTGTAGCTCCCTGACCTCACTGCAGCTGCTGCCTCACTTCACCTGTATGAAGTGTGGGCCAGTGTGGGAGAGTGTGGTCTTACAGGGGTGTTGTGTCCACAAGCTCTTAATGGAGAGGTGGGGTAGTACAGCTTGAGATGGAATGTTCTAGTATTTAGCTCATAATGGAAGGGCCCATGTCACAAAGAAGGGGTACAGCATTTGGCGTAAGATAATGTCAAAAGACAAAGGTGGCTTTAAAGACATGCATGAGAGAACTCAACAGACTGACCTCTGGAGTGAGTTTGCTGCTGGAAGAAACCAGACCCAATGGGCTGAAAGAAGCAAAGTTGCAATACAATCATGACAACTCAGCTAATAACTATACCATTAAGGGAGTAACAAATAACCACATCTGCTCTGTCTCTGATACAGGTCAGGATGCCAGTGTGTGTTCAGACGCTGTTGACCAGAAACCTCCGGCCCTTCTCCATCAAGGGACTTTCCAGCCACTCTGGCCCAAACCTGGAGCATTTCATGGGGTTCTTGTGACCCAAGGGCACAAGAACACACACCTGGCACTTTGCCTTCTTGAACTTCATTTCATTGGCTTCAGTCCATCGATACAACCTGTCCAGATCCCTCTGCAGAGCCTTCCTGCCCCTCAGCAGATCAATGCTCCCACCCAGCTCAGTGTCTTCTGTGAACTGACCGAGGGTGTCCTCGATCCCCTTGTCCAGATCATCAATGAAAACCTGAAACAGGACTGAGCCCAAAGCTACAGCTTGGGGAACACATTGGTCACCAGCTCCAAGCAGGATGTAACTCCATTCACCACCACCCTCTGGGTTCAGCTGTCCAGACAGTTTTTACCCACTGAAGAGTGCACCTTGTGCATTCTGCTCCCCAGCTCTGCCTTCCGGCTCAGGGGGCTGAGTACTCTGAGGACAACTTCAACTTCACTTGCTGTGAGAGACTGGGGCAAAGAAGACATTAAGTACTTCAGCCTTTTCCTTATCCTTTGTGACAATGTTTCTCCCTTAATCCAACATAGGATGGAGATTCTTTTTGGCCCTCTGTTGCTGGTGTATCTATAGAAACAATGTTATCTCTTCACCGCAGTAGCCAGATTAATTTTCAGCTGCTCTTTGGGCCTTTTAACTTGCTCCCTACATAACGTCACAGTATCCTTGTAGCCCTCCTGAGTTCCCTCCCCCTTTTCCCAGAGGAGATAAGTGGTTCTCCCTGAATTTCAGCCAAATTTCCTTCTTCAGCCATGCTGTTCTCTTCCCCCTGGCTTGTCTTTCAGCACATGGGAGCGGCCTGTTCCTGTGCCTTGAAGATTCCATTCTTGAGGAATGTCCAGCCTTCCTGGACACCTCTGCCCTTCAGAACTGCTTCCCAAGGGACTCTCTCAGCCAGTCTCCTAAACAGGTCAAAGTCTGGCCTCTGGAGGTCCAAGATGACAGTCTTGTTGACCCTCTTCCTTGTTTCTCCAAGAATAAAAAACTTTGTTGTTTCCTCATTGCAATGCCCCAGATGCCTCGACTGTCACATCATCCACCAGTCCTTCTCTGCTCACAAACTGCAGCAACAGCAGGGCAGTTTCCTGGTTGTCTCACCAGCTCTGTCTGGCACTTCTCTGCCACACACTCCAGGAACCTCCTTGACTTTCATCTCTGCTGTGTTGTGTTTCCAGAAGACATTTGGTAAGCTGAAGTCCCACAGGAGAACAAGGACCAGTAATTGTGGGGCTTCTCCCAGCTGTTTATAGAATATTTCCTCTGCATCTTCTTCCTGGTTGGGACGTCTATAACAAGCTCCCACAAGGACATTTGCCTCATTGACCTTCCCCCTGATCCTTACCCATAAACATTCGACTTCATTGTTACCACCATTAAGCTCTAGGCAGTCAAATCATTCCATCACACACAGGGCTGCCCAAACACCTTCCTTTCTTTCCCTGTCGCTCCTGAAAAGTTTACAGCCACCCATTGAAGCATCCAGTCATGTGAGTTACCCACCATGTCTTTGTGATGGCTTCTGTGTCAATGTTTTCTGGCTGCACAATGGCTTCCAGAGTTCATTTTCTTTGCAGGGGTTGGTACAGCGCTGTGGGGTTTTGATTTGGAATGAGAATAATGTTGATCAGACACTGATGTTTTTGGTTTTGCTCAATTGTGCTCACACAAGTCAAGGATTTTCATGCCCTGCCAGTGACAAGATGCACAAGAACCCAGGGGGTGGCACGACCAGGACAGCTGGCCCAAACTGGCCAGAGGGGTATTCCATGCCATAAAATGCCGTGCCCAGTACATAAACTGGGGGAGCTGCCTGGCAGTGGTTAGTCACTGCTCAAGGATGGACTGAGCACAGGTCAGTGTGTGGTGAGCCACTATATTGGGCATCACTTGTTCCTCCTGGATTTTATTCCTCTGACTCTACCCTTTTTACAATTGGAAATTGTAAATTGCAATTATTAATACTGGGTTTATTATTATGAATTCCCTTGCCATGAGTGTCCTCAGTCTTTAAGTATCAAGGATGGCATATGACATGGGATGTATGAACTAAAACCTATGCTTTGAGTTACGCTTGAAAATGAGTTGGTAGCTAGTGCATTTTAAGACCGTTCTGATGCAAGAGAAGGAATTTCCTTGTGTATTTCCATATTTTTACCTTTTATTATTTTGGTATGTTTTGCTTATTTAAAACTAAAAGCTCCGATATATTTGTTTAAAGGCTCAAACTGCAGAGGAAATATTTTAAGTTGATACAAGTAGATTTAGATCTCAGAAGAAAGAATCCTGTATTTTCAGGTGGCTATAGTTACTGATGTATCTTTAAGCCTCAGAACATCATTGTATGATACAAGTGTCACAGAATCTATGTCTTAAATTCAAGAGAGAGTGAATGGGAGCGACATCAGTTTTGTTTACAACAAAATAGGTTATTCACTGTATCACCCTGAGGTTTGCTGGACTGGTTGTGCAAGAGGGGAGGATATTCTGACTCTGCTGGGCTCTCTCAGACGCCTTCAACAAGGACATCAGCAAGGGACCCCTGAGTGTCCAGTGTCACGAGTCCTGGGGTCTTGACATTCACCCTGATAACAGTGCTGCAGAATGAGATCACAGAAGGAGTGGGCAGAGCCAAGCAGGACAGAAACGGCACGGGATTGCTTGCTGAAGTTGCAATGTCTAATATTAGCCACAGGTCATATACTTTAGAAGTCCTTTCAAGAAGGACAAGGATCCTGGGACAGCTTTCCTGTCTGTAATCCCCTGAAGCAGCACACTCAATAGCAGGCCTTGGAGACTTGTAACCCAAATCCTGCCAGGCTGCACAGGGAGGACAAATAGCTCTTGGCTACTTTGGTCTGTACTTAAAATAGGAACAAAACTGCTCCTGTGTCCCTCCCCACAGAGCCAGGGGGAGGGGGTTATATGGCATCTGAGAGTGCCCATGGTGTTCACAGCTCTCTTTTTTCTACTACACTCACAAAGTCTTACCTTTGACTCAAGATACTGAACTTTGGCACTGGGCAATAAACCACCTCCTTCACATACCCGAGGTTGTAAGGATACCCAAGGACAACTGAACCAGGCTGACACATGGAAGGAAAAATGTGTGAGTGAGGCAGTGGAGCAGACTCCGGCAGCAAGAGCGGGTAAGTGGACTGCAATAAGCATGGGGGATGTGCTGCAGAGAGCAGAGAGCAGCTGGGACCCTCTGTCACCCTAAACATTAGAACTGAGAGACCAAATAACACAGTAAGGGCAGACATAAGTGTCCAAAGATTGGAATGTGAGGCAGTGGGAAAGAGAGGAAGTGGAGCTGTGACAATGGGCAGTATCTGTCACTGCAGGATATAGGGCACAGCCCAGGTAGCAGATGGCTGCTGAGAGACAGATAAGGGAGAGGCACCCAATGTCCCCAGATAAAAAATTCTGCATCAGACTTGAAACAAATGAAGAAACCGAGTGGCACCAAGAGTTGAGGATGATCAAGGGGGGGAGAAAAAGAAAGCAGATAAACCAGAATATTTATACTATGGTGGTAACAGTGAACTGCACATTATCTCCCATGGGAGTAATGTGATCAATAGTAATGGAATATCTTGGGATGGTATCGAACTTCAAAAAGGAGACGATATTCCAGGAAAATCATGGAAGACACTGCTTTTAGAGAAAAAGTCATTGGTGGATAGAGAGAGACCTAGAAGGTTTTCAAATGCATATACTTAATGCCTCTCTAATTAAGACATTCCTTAAATCCCACCATCTCTTCTGTATTTCAGGGTAATTAAGATGGCAGACACCTGTACAAAGCACTCTGAGAACACTGTGTCTGGAAGGCTATGCCATTTGTAAAGGTGATGAAAGTAAAACACCTCTTGCTGCTGTAATGTACAGGGTCCAAAAGCATTAGGAGAACCAGACTCTGTGCCACTGACACATGCAGTCCATTGCATTAGTGCAACACATTTTGTTGAACTGCAAACGCTGCTGGACTCCTTCTGATGTGCCTTAGTCAGGTGCCAAATCTGCTGATGTGGAGGTGCCCAGATGGAGCCGGAATTCATAGACTCTACAAAAGGAGTTGGCAGCAGACTTGCAACAGAGATACTTGCTTTCTGTGAAGACAGTGAGGATTTATTTTGAATGACCTGGCTTAGCTGATGATGCAGACTTTAAGACTCCTCAGCCTGTTTAGGGTTTGGAGTGTTGGCATGAGTCATGGCCCTGACCCAGAACAAGAGCATTTCTAGAAAGGAAGTTTGGTGCAGCAAATCACAGTTGGGCTCCTCTTGAAGTATCAATGAAGTAACAGCAATGGTATCTACTCCCTGTCACCCTCACTGCCTGACCATAAGTACATGCATCCCCAGGATGTCTCAGTTTGGCTGCTACTAATGACTCCTTCTGAATTTCCAACTTACTTGGCTCTGACAAAGAGCCGCAAAGGGATAATTGGAAATGCATGTTTAAAATGATAGACCTGTTAGCAACAGCATCTTGTCAGGTTTCAGGTGTAAATAATTGCACATTCCTCCCTGGAGTGCCTGTGCAGTTCCAGTTAGACACTGTCTCACAGAACCATCTCTTAAGACCTGTTGTATCACAGTATCTACTGAAGACAGGTCCCCCTTTGCTCATAAATATGATCTGTTTCAGAACTAGATGAATTAATCCCATGAAAATTCTGTGTCCTAGACTTGAAGTATAATGCCTTTAGGATCCTTAGGACTGAGAGATGCATGAAGAAGACTGCAGGATGAGAGTTACAACTCCAGAGCAACTTAAATTAAATACAAGAGTCCAACTATTTTCCACACTAGGTGTGGAAATTTCCACTAGGTATTTTCCAGGAGATGTGGAAAANTGGGCCCCTTCCGGCTCGGAGTGGCCTGTTAGACTGTGAGGGATCTAGGTGATGTTATGCTCTGGGATGTGCTCTCGGTCTCTGTACGGGTGTTAGGTGGTGAGTTGGACTAGATGATCCTTGTGGGTCCCTTCCAACTCATAATATTCTGTGATTCTGTGATTCTGTGATTTGTTGGTTGGCAGATGGACCAGGAAGTCTGCAGTCCCCAGCAGCTCTGCCCAACATGATGTGCCACAGCAGAGAGGAGCATTCAGTTACCATCACTGGCCCTGGGCACAACCAAGGCTCAGTTCTCTTCTGAATTTCATAGAATCACAGAATGGCTTGGGTTGTGAGGGGCCTTAAAGCTCATCTCTTTTCAACATCTCATGGCAGGAACACCTTCCACCAGACCACAGGTTGCTCCAAGCCCTGTCCAACTTGGCCGTGGACACTTCCAGGGATGGGGCAGCCACAGCTGCTCTGGAAAACCTGTACCAGGGCCTCCCCATCCTTTGAATAAAGAATTTTTTCCAAATATTCTATTTAATCCTGCCCTCTGTCCTGTCCCTCCAGACCCTTGTCCAAAGTCCCTCTCCAGCTTTCCTGGAGCCCCTTTAGGCACTGGAAAGGACTCTAAGGTCTCCCCCAGAGCCTTCTCTTCTTCAGGTGAACTGTTTGGTTACACCAGGTCCCCTGTGTATGGAGAACTCCAGTTTCCCACTCGAGGGTGCTGTTCACATTGACAACAGCCATCCTTCAGGTTTTTCTGTGCCCAGCAGAGCACCAGAGAACTCACAGTCAAAGTGGCCATCGAGCTCGCTCAGAGCTTCATCTGGACTCCCTGTACAGGATTTCAGAGGGTGACTCTCTCATGGACTATAAGTACAGCATGTGTTTGTCCTCAAAACACAATATCATCTTGCTCGTAGTGGGCTGGTGGATAAATGATTACATTTTTTTAAACTTGTATTTCTTATTTATAAATATATTGTCATATAAATACTAACCCTCCAGCGGGTTGGCAGCCCATATTCTAAAATGATAAGTGATTTTTAAGTATCTCATATCCTAAGTATTTCATGACAATATTGAAGAGGCCTGATAGCTAGAGACTGTGTGTCCATCTTTGTGTTTCAGACCACTTTGGATGTCTCAAGGCAGAGATCTCAGAAAGACTGGTACCATTTATGGCTTCAAGGGAGCACTCAGCAGAGTTCAGCAGAATTCAGCACTTGTAGTTCCAAACTCACCATGATTTACAGGACCACTGAGGGATGCAGGGCTAGTACTTCTCACCAAGGCTCTGTGTCCAGAGCTGCTTTGCTGTGTGGAGCCTGGCAGGTTTGTGCTGGGATGTGGTGCTGCTGGGAGTGTGTGCTGGGTTGTGCTGGGTGTGCTCTGTTGGTCACACAGAGACACGTATCTCATCTTTAGTGGCAGGACTCGGGTCACAGCCTGCAACTGTGAGAGTCATAGGGAACCCCAGGCAAACAACACCCTTAGCATCTTCCTATGCTCCAGAGGTCTTAGATGGTTTTGTTTCACCTATTGCACACACCAAAATGAGCAGACTTTTGCTCATGGAAAGCCCAATCCTAATCCTTTCAAAATCAGTGGGAGTTTTCATTGACACCAGTGGGCTTTGGATCAGCCTCAGAAAAGCTAGCTTTGCAAATACAGCCACTGCAGATCAAACACTGATTTAAGTTGGTTCAGTGATGCCACAAAATAAGGTACTAGACAATGACTTATAGGAGCACTGAGGTCTCCCGAGACTGTGACACTGCCTGAGCTTCCTGACAGGATTGTAACTTCCCTGTCCAAATATATTCCCTGATACATTTACGCACTCGGGGATCCGTGGCAACCTGGCTACTGTAGCAGAAACTGTTTACAAGCCTTTTGGCTGCTACAGGCTGGATTGGGCCCTGCTGGATGGGAACAGCGCAGGTGGACTTGAACGTGTAAGCAAGAAAGCTA
Source organism: Pitta sordida (assembly GCA_013390025.1). Classification (NCBI taxonomy): domain Eukaryota; kingdom Metazoa; phylum Chordata; class Aves; order Passeriformes; family Pittidae; genus Pitta; species Pitta sordida. Next base: position 517 of record WEKX01013842.1, on the reverse strand, counting down.
TTAACGAGTCACTGGATTTGGTTTAAAATTGTCCACATTCCTGTCTGCACAGGTATTTATAACCATGCTCATCATAACTGTGCTGACTACAGCTTTAGAAAAGTCTGGCAAGCAAGAGCTGATGGACAGCATTTCTGTGAGTCGAGGGAACAGCCTTAAGAGCTCCAAGAATGCATTACAGCACAGTAGAGCACCAGGAGCTGTGCTCCCAAGGCTTGTGAGCAAGAATGACGGGATAGAATTTTGTTTGGGTTTTTTTTTTGCCTGCACAGGATAGAATAGATCATCTTAACTATGTTTTTTCCCTTGCCTTAAAAATCTACACAGCTTTACTGCCGTGACTCCCAAGCCATGGTCCAGAGCAGTAGCCACTTTCTCCTTGTTTCGCCCGAAATAACACGTGGTACTTTAACCACTGTTTGTTCCGCGTAAAGACCAGCTGAAGGAGCCCCGGGACCCCCGTGCCGAGACCTCCCCGCGGGGCCGCCGGGCTGGGCAGGGCAGGGCGGAGCAGGGG
>WEKX01013837.1:2730-13867 GCA_013390025.1 Pitta sordida | reverse complement strand
TTCCAATCTTTTGGGACCTCCCCAGTAAGCCAAGACCTCTGATAGATGATTGAGAGAGGCTTAGCAAGCTCATCTGCCAGCTCTCTCAACGCTCTAGGATGTAACCCATCAGGTCCCATGGACTTATGAGGGTCTAGATGTACTAGTACAAATACAAATCTCTGTGATGGAGGAAAGTAGGAACGGACAATCCTTTTCCTTTGGGATTAGGAGGACGTGGTGGGCTCACTTTAGTATCCTCAGAACTTCACCTCACCAGTCACAGTGTCACAGTGTAGATAAGGCTGGAAAGGACCTCAAAGATCATATAGTCCAGCCTATAGCCCAACTAACCCAGCATCTACATCTAGATCATATCACTCAACACCTCATCCAGCCTTCCCTTAAACACCTCCAGGGTTGGCAAGTCAACGAGCTCTGTGGGCAACCCATTCCAAATCCGGATCACTCTTTCAGGAAAAAATCTTTTCTTAATATCAAATGCTACTTTAGGAGAAAATGGATTATTAATGGAACAGGTTGCTCAGACAAGCAGTGGATGACCAGCCCCTGGAAGTGTTCAACTTTCATGATCTTTATGGTCGCTTCCAACCCAAACCATTTTTTCGTTTTATTAATCAATGAATTAATTTTCAAATGCCACTCTTTTAAAGCAACAACTCCCCTGCCAGACTTCTGTCCACAGTACAACCATGCCAGGAAAATCATGTCCTGACATAAGGTGAGGAAGGAAACCCTTCCTCATTCTCTCTTCAAACTTTAATAAATATACTTTTGCAATAAAATGAGAAGAAGGCAACAAATCACATCTAATCTGGCAAAGGACTTCACCTCTGCCCTGAGAAGTGAGCGACACATCACCATTGTTCAGAAAAATGCAGGGAGGTGCTGTTTCTGGCTCTGTGGTTAGTTACTACATTGACTTGGAAAGCGAAGATGTGGTTGTTAATTCTTCCTCCTACATACTTTTGAGCAGGCCCAGGTATATTCCTGAATCTGAGAAAACCTCCAAAAATAATGTTTGCTTAGCCTTGGCAGAAAACATATAGGATATATAAACCAAGGATTCTCACAGAAGTGAACATATGTGCATTTACCCCAAATTTTTGAGTTCTCTTATCACTGACAGAAACAGTAAAGCAGAAGGACTGAAAGAGGATTTCATAATAGTTTTCTTTTATCAGTGGAGCAGTCAATTTTATACCAATGCTGTGATAATAACTCACTTAGCTCAAGCTTTGAGTTGGCTACATTTGCTTTTCTTTTCTTTCTCCTTTCAGGAGTGTTAACACCAGGAGAAATAGAGCACTCAGGTCTATAAACAGAGGTAAGAAAAAAGCTCAAGGAGTTAGCATGGGCTTGTTGAGTATTCTTAAAGGATTAGTATTGTGTGAACAATTAATGGGTTCAGTACAGAATAAGACTGATCCAAGGTTACATTCTGACACCGTTGTTATTGGTTCTAGCAAATTATTGGATACTGAGGAAAGAATAGTAATTTGCAACAATTTACTTCTTATTGATGTTTTAAATTGTGTGTAACTCCTGCATAGAGCAAGCAATACGCAAGGTGAGGAGGCACTAATTATTCCATTTCAGTCTCTTTAACAAAAATACCTTTTCTCATTGCACAAGAAAGGACAAAATAAAAAAAAAATTAAAATGGCTTTCTTTTGACAGAATTTTTTATACTATTAATATAGCTACATGAATAGAAGAATTAAAAAGACCAAATAAATATGTCAGTTCTTGATTACCTGAGTAAAAGTTTGTACTGGTTTCATGTGTTATATTTTTGGTAAATACTAGTTAATGAGTAAGGAGAGTAGGTTACACTTTTCCTTTCTTTGCTGTGTGTGTGACCGTGAAGTGACAGGTTGTGTAGGAGGTGTGGAGTTTCCCTCACTGGAGGTATCCAAGAACTGTCTGGATGCCACCCAGTGCAAAGGACGTCCCTGCCTGAGCAGGGAGCTTGGGCCAGACGACCCACTGTGGTCCCTTCCAGCCTGACCCATCCTGGGATCCTGTGAGACAAAGTTTATGTGTTAGAAAGGCCAGGACAGCTCAACCTGTCATGGGAGGGTCAGCTACAGACGAGTGAGAAATGAAGAAAGACTTCTGGAGGCAACTGAAGTATTCATGGGGAACCTCACCCAACCTGTTATCTTCTGGAAGAGGAACAGGGCTGGCTGGAGAGAGCCCTGAACGCCCCTGGGGTGTGTCAAACCCCAAGTGGTAAATGTGCCAATGCTCATCAGATAGTCTGCTGGATGTGCTACTCACAAGCAAGAAAGTTGTGAAGATTGAAGGTACCTCTGGCAGCAGTGAAGGTGGAATTTGTACATTTAACATCCTGCAAGCCAAAATAATAGAAATACATAGACTCCAGGATCCAGCCCCTGTTTGTTGAAGAATCTGCTGGGCGAGATCACATGAAATCCCTGAAGGTGTTTAAGAGAAGACTGGATGAGAAGCTCAGTGACATGGTCTGGATGGTGGGAGGCTTGGATGGATGGAGCGTGGTGCCCGTGGTTCCAGAGTTGTGGACCTGATCCCTGGGTGGGCGTTCGCTTGGGAGTTGGACTTGATGATCCTGTGGGTCCCTTCCAACTCAGAATAACCTGTGAAAAACTGTTCTAGAGGTCAAAGGTGCCAGGACAGGCGCTTGATCTTCAAGGACAGTCTCTTCTGAGCACAAAAATGGTGCATCCTGATGTGTAGGAAGTTACACAAGCACCCCAGAAGGCTGTAACCATGCACAGGTAACTCTGACCCGAAACAAACCCTTGTGGCAATGCTGCACACAAGTGGAAACAGAAGAAAACTGCCCAGAAGTACAGAGTCATTTCTCGAGCATGCAGGGGTAGAGTAAGAAGAGCTAAAGTTCAGCTGGAAATTAATCCAGATAAGGATTATAAGTAAATACATCACCAGCAGAATAAAACTAAGGAGAGTGTGAGCAAAAGAGTGGAACAAGGGACCTAGTGAGTGGAAAAGGCTGTGGATAGAGTCACTGAAAGTCTTTCTTGCTTCAGTTATTACTGGTAAGATCCACCTTCTGCTCTCCCAGGTCCAAAATCTCCAGACAGAAGTACAAGCATATGCAGTACATATATAACTTTTGCACACTGAGGCAAATGCCTTCAAGGAATGCAAAACCAACAGGGCATGAATGTGCCAGCTGGACAATTTACACACAATGCCTTGACTTCTGCGTGATGCACCAGATTTACAGCTCAGCTGCGAAGGAACTGCATCACTGCAGACGTTATAAGGTCAGTGCTTCAGAAAAAAACGTTTGTTGTGTAAGGCTACACAAAATAAAATTTTTCAGCCTACCAGAAATCTTAAACAAACTTTGGGAAACTTAGTTTGCTATCTTTCAACAGAGGGATGGGATTAATTTGGTCAAACAGAGACATCTAGTACCGTTAGAAATACCTTAAGCTGTCCAAAATATCTACTACGGTTTGGCAGATATGACACACCACTTTAGATAAACCTACGTCCTTCTGAAGGTCAGACTGAGTACTTGAGGGACTCTAAAATTACACCAGATATCATTTAAAGAGTGAAGGTGAATGAATCCCACTCTTTTTGTACTTAGCTTTTAAGCGAAAACACACAGGCTCGGCTCTGCCGGCGTAAACATTCATGCAGCAAAAACATTACAATCGTGTCTTTCTGGTTTCCTTAAACTGTATTTGAAGAAACACATTGGGAACATTGCTGTCAATAAGGACTACCAAGATAAAAACTTAAAAAAAATACTTAGGAAAACATTTTAGTCCTCAGCTGCCAATTTCTAATGGATTCAGTTTGCATTTTTGCAGTCTTCAAGCACAGTAGTTTTCTTTAGGAATACTTGCCACACTATTTTCCAAGTCCGAAAGTAATCCACCTGATGTGGACGTTATACCTTTGAGCTCTTACTAGTGACTAGTTCCAAGTTGTAACACACTTACAAGCACTCTGAGCTACACATGAAAAACCAGGCTTTGCATAGAGAAATGCTTCTGTGTTGTATTTGAGAGTGAGGTGTCTGTGGAGGAATTACAGGCACTTTTTTGATGCTGGATTTTTAAGCTCTTGTTTGCAGGGCTTTAAAAAATGTGTTTCAGCAGCTGGAAGTGAGATATCTTTTGAAATCCAGGAAGGCTCTTGCTACCTGCTAGACTTAATTTAAGAATCTGGGGACATCATTAAGGAAAAATCTGTTTTCTTGTTCAACGGTGCACCAACTTTCAGTAATTGCATCAAAAGCAGCTGCCACTTTATATGAGCACTTATTTCCCAAGCCTCCAAAACATTTCTGATCTTTGACCCCTGCTTTAAGAGCACCCTGTATCTACCAATCTATATCTTTCCACTCCTCTCTGAAGGGTTACTTACTTTCTGGTATCAAAGATTTGGTGGTAATGAAATGCAGTGAAAATCAGACGATGCCAGTTCGGAATGCCTCGTCTTTTACAAGAATAGCCAGTGAAAGAATGATTCTGCTTCCAGCTACACTGGGAATAAACTCAGTCAAGTCCATTTGGAAAGAGCTGATGTTAAAACTCCTTATCCTTCAAGCTTTCCAAGCTCAAAAGTTGGAGGTGACTGCTGGAGATCTTGCTCTCAACAAAGAAATATGATAAAAAATAAAAAATCTACCCTGGTTTTTGTGTCTTATTCCCACAGTGTTCCCAGTTAAAGTTCCTCCTTTATTTGAAGTGTCTTTGACTTTCTTGCCAAATATTGTCTGAATGAGTGTAGGCACTTCCTGCACTCCTGGGGGAAATACTCACACTGTTGTTAGAATATTACATATTAACTTGTTCAGGTTGGACTAGATGGTCTTCAAGGTCCTTTCCAGCCTTATCTATACTGTGATACTGTGATTTTTCAGCTGGGTCAGAGAAACCTACTGTGAAACGCATTAGTGAAAAAAAGAGAGGCATCCACGTAAGCTTGTTCTCACTTGTAACACATGGAAAACATCCACTGTTGTGATCACAACTATTTATTTAAGAGAGAGGAAAAAACCTTGAAGAGAACCAACAGCAGCATCCTGACGGTAGGAAACACACACTTGTCAGTTACTTTCCCTGCTCCTCCACATCTGAGAAACTAACCAAAAATGAGTTTAGAGACTCACAGCAGTATTTGGGATGTGAAATCCTTCTTACGTTGGATTTTCAAAGATCCATGACTGCATCTTCAGAAATATTTTCTGAACAGGACCAACTATCTGACTATATGATGAATATTTTTTCAATAAAACTTAAAAATTGTTGTATTAGCAAAGCATAGACTGAAGAGTTTCTTCTCAGATGGACCGTAGGAGTTAGATATTTGATTCACATTTAAAGGTCAGCAACAAGGTCTCCTGTGAAAATGCCACTGATGGAGACAAAGAATGAAAAATGTGTCAACACAGACACATTAAGAACGCAGCCAACAGGATCTATGTATGTTCATAATAATAAGCACATATTTAAGCACTTTTCTCAAGTATGACAACATCTTTGCAAGATTTGCTTGCTGACAGAAAGTTTCAGAAAAATTTGTTGGATCTGAGCAATTTAAACAAAAAAAGAAACTCACTGAACTAACTTCTAAAACTGGGTGATTCATTGGGGAGTAATAAATTACACCACAGGAGCTGTAAACAATGCAAAGTAACTCTGGGATATTGATATTGCTTTGGAACACTGAATTGAAAGCTGAAAAAATAATCAAACAAAACCCAACCTAAATCCGTGAAATAGTTCGACAAGGAGAACGTAAGGTTAATGAAACTTCCTGTCTCAGACAAAAGGATTGTGAGTTCAGTCACTAAGAAAATATAAGACACAATAAACCAATAACATTGCCTGCTAAAGGAGATGATAGAATTACCTTTAAAAAAATTAAATAAAGGGAAAAAAGCCCAAATCCTAATCTCACCATCCATTCTATAGTGAAATTATTAGAGATGAAACCGTTAGAAATATCCTTGATAAGCGCTATTGAAAAAGTGTTGCTGTAACACTATGTATTTTTGAAGACAAGTAGACAACCAGAGTGATATTAGGCAAAAATAATTGCAAAGCTGCAAATTTGTTAGTGTGGAGATGGGATTTAAAAGTGACATTTTTTTCCTTTCAGGTGCACCCTACTGACCACTGACAAACCTTTTCATCTCACTGCTCTCTGCTTCTCAATCTGTAAATAAATATTTGTCTTCCTTCATTAATAACTTGAGCATGACTAGAATAAAAATTCTACTTATTAAGCAGAAGACATTTATTATGTTTACACACTTCTTAGTTAAAGACTTTGTCCTTAGCAGAGCCAGAAGATTGAAGCGTTGGATTCAACACACAGGCTGACATGTTACACCTCAGGATTTAAGTTGTCTGTGGTTCTCAAGACCCAGTTCTCCTCAGAAAAAAAATTACAGACCACAGGTTGGAAGGGACCTTAAAGATCTTCTCATTCCAATCCCCTTGCCATGGTTCACAGGTTATTCTGAGTTGGAAGGGACCCACAGGATCATCGAGTCCAACTCCCAAGCGAATGCCCACCCAGGCATCAGGTCCACAAATCTGGAACCATGGGCCCCACGCTCCATCCATCCAAGCCTCCCACCATCCAGACCATGTCACTGAGCTCCTCTGCCAGTCTTCTCTTAAACACCTCCAGGGATGGCGACTCCACCACCTCCCTGGGCAGACCATTCCAATGAGAGATCACTCTCTCTCTGAAAAACCTGTTACTCAAAGCTCCAGGCAGCCCTTGGATACTACCAGAGGTAGTCCAGCTTCTCTGGACATTCTTGAAGGAATATTGTACTTTATCTACAGCAAATAGCACAAGTTTTGTCAATCTTTGAAAGATTTAACTGCTGTGACCAGCATTTTCACATGGCAGGTGCTAAAATCTGTAATTTTCCTATTGGCAGGCCTACAGTTCTTTTGCAGCAGGTTTATCATCTCATATGTATTCTGCCCATACACATATAGAGTTACATTTTTTTTCCCCTTAAGCCACTGAAAGCTTTCTAGTCACTATCTAGAAATATTAAGTTTGCCAAGCTTTATTTTCCTTAATCCTTTAGTGTGGTGTGATCTAGTCATCTGCTTTTTGTTTGAGCTCCCTCAAGATTTATTCAGACCAAATCTTTTGTGTGAATTACCTGCAGAAGTTCGATAAGCGAGATGTATCTTTTTTATTGGTGTAGGGAAAGTATATTTGAAAGTATATTCGTGACATAGAGCATTACTCATTGGTCAACAATATAGGAATTAGAAAAGTCATTAATATAGTTAATGATTCTTAATTACATAATGGAATACCTGTTACATGATTCTTTAAGTGTCTCAACATTTCCACGCATTATTGATAGCCAATTAGGTACAGATGAAAGAACCAGGAGAACTATTTGCAGCAAATAATTTATTTGATGAATTTGACCTCCCTTTCAGTCTTTGAATTACCTGTGAGTGGGCGTTGATTTTTACAAATGCCATTGTTTCTCCAAGTAAAGCTTTTAAGCAAAGGTTTTCCAGCCTATGCTCTGATTGCAGACTGTTTTATTGCCTTCTAGGTATGAGTCATTCTTATTTCTCCGAAACAATATTTATCTCTTCATTCTGGTACCATGTTCTATTCCTTCAGTGGATGGATACTAAACTCAGATTTTTTTTATCCTCCTCCTTCAAGATTGATCTCATCCAGCCCAGTCCAGGATTTGTTCTCCATGTTTCTTTATCCAAACCAGCACGACAAACAGAAGGTGCTGTGATCTAACTGTCTAACAGCTGGAATCCTAAGAATAGGAGTCATGACTTTTCATCATTTGAATGTAATTAAAAGCTAGACATTTTATTACTTCATTTCCTATTGCCTGCCATGACCCCCTTCATTAAGATTTTAATTGTTCAGTTTTCTTATAGGCTAAATATAGACATTTTCAATGTTTAAATTTTTGGAGCATCATGCATATATTTCTGTAAAAGCTGTTTGTTTGGAGATATTAATTTTGTCACATGTCATATATGGCATGTAGGGTCCTAGCATTCCTTAGAGGGACTACAAAAGTACTACAAAAATTCATTAGTCTAAAACATGGTTGCTTATCGGTCATATCACTGAGTTTATACAACTTGCATGACTACAAAAATTAAAGCATAACTCACTCCTAATTCTGGTAGACAAGAAACACCTGATTTGAAGACAAATTTAGGTGAGGTGTGGAGCAATATGGTCTAGATGTAGATGCTGGGTTAGTTGGGCTATAGGTTGGACTAGATGATCTTCAAGGTCCTTTCCAGCCTTATCTATACTGTGATACTGTGTGAAAACAGGTCTTTAAAAACCCAACATATTTTCAGCTTTGTTCTCAAGTTGTGCATAAGCAATTCTTTCAATGCATAATTTTTTTTTAAGTGTACCAGATGAATAACTGAGTTAAAATGATTTTTTTTTAATTTTTCTATGAGATCTCCTCCGATCTATTTGATATGTATATAATAAAATTCTAAAAGTTACTGTAAGCTCTCTAAATGTTGTCTAAATTATACTCATGTCAGCAGTTATGAAGAAGGATGAAACAGAGAATTAAAGAAAAGATCTTATGTGTATGTATTAAAACTTGTCTTTAGGAGATTTTTTTCAAGAGCAGATCTGCTTCTAAACAAGCTGTGTAATATCTAACAAGGGTTTCAGAATGAGGTATCTCACACTGCCTTCTCCATGAAGGGGAGTGATTGCATCAGGTACTAAAAAGTTGTGTTAATCAGAATTCTGTACCACGGAAAATTTAACTATCCCCCCCCCTTTCCTCCTGCATCTTGAACAAACCCATTACTGCTGCCTGAAATTCCGAGTGACAGCTAATTTAGGGAGAGCTTCACATCATGGGTTCCAAAAATTAAAAACCACTGTTTAGATTTATTTGCTAAGTCATGTAGCAGAACATTGTACAAGGCTGTTTGCAAACCTAGCCTTAAAAAGACAACATGGATTTAATTGGGGGATTTTAATCCATTGTCCATTTTATTTTGTTTTCTTTTCAGACTATTAATGTAGTTCTTATATTCTCTCAGACCAACCAATGACTCTATTTCCAAAACTCTTTAAAAGTTACAATTTTAGTGCACTGTAATCTAAATTGATGAAGGCCAGGATAAAAGAGGAGAAAACACTCCAGAATAGCCAAACACTAATGATTTCACAAAACATATCTCACCTTAACCCTCCAATGATCTGAACCATTTAAACCATGGCAGAGAAGAACAAACTTATCTCTGTACCCACCCTGTGAGCTGATGAATTCATCAGAATTTGACAAAACTACAGTTTGATCCTCTTTCGGGAAGGAGCATGTTGCTCTTTATAAACCAAGGATGGGGAAATAGAACTGCAGGAGGGAGAGGAAGGTCTTAAGCATCCTCAGCTTTACCTGGCATCTCTTATTCAGTGCACATGTTGTTGATTGACAGAGACTCAACATGTGGATTCATGCTATTAAACTGTTAAGTCGATGCCTAAAGAGGTGACTGCCATCCTTGGTGTGATTGTTGATGAGGTTCCTGACTTTGCATACATTAGTAAGGTCTGGCTGGATGACTCTGTGAAACTATTATTGGTCCAGATGTGTCCTTTTACATCCTAGCTCATGGAAATTTGAGAAATGGCTAAAGAAATGATACTACGAGGCTTTTAATAGAGCACACAAAGCAAGAACAGAAGGTGGAACTTTGCAAAGCTCAGACTTGAGGTAAGATGTGTTCTGCTAATGATAAAGAAAATTTATCGTGGGGGCACACTGCAGAGTAATAACTAGCAGACTAACTCTACATACCATTGACAGTCCCAAGAAAAGGCACTTTCAAAGCTGCCTATTTGGTGCTGCAATGTAGACAATGCGTTGTCTGCAAAGCAGCACAGACTAAAATAATAGCAATCAAAGAGCACAATGTGTTCCTGCGCCGGAATCAGAAAAAACCTTGTTTCTTAGTATGGGATGCAATGCTTTTTAAAAATAATTAGTGATCTTAGGGTAAAAAAACCCCCAAACAACAAAAAACAACTCTCCTATTACCTTCAGGAGTTTAAAAGGAATTACTATATACACAGCTTAAACTTAGCTATCCACTTTTTTTTTTTCTCCTCTGCAAAAAATCAATCTAATTAGATCAGGTCTAATGCAATAGTTGTACCACACACTTGATTTACCAAATTTAGATGAGTGAATGCAAAGTACAGAATTTAGGTGCCAGGTTTGACCTTGGAAATAACAATTTCAGAAAATGTTAATGTGATCCCTGTTCTACTTAAGGGGCAGACCAAGTGAAGGATTTGGTATAAATCTGCTTGATATAATGATGTTTTATGGAAAGATATCAGAGCTAGTGGTAAACAAGATATCTCAGGACATATATATACTCGTGTTAGGTCAAGGTCCTGTCTGGGGCATATAACATTGTCTCACCACAGGCGCTTGATTGGTAGTTCTGGACCCTGGTGATATTAATTCGCATAAATCCTGCTTAATTTGCTTGAAATTTGCTTGAGGTACAGGTGTACGTAGAGCTAAGTGCTTTGATTAACAGGAGTTGATTTAAACATATTCTTATGTCATGTTGTTAATTCCTGCAAAACAGAGCCATTAAAATGCTTGGGAACAATTAACAACAGGTTGTCCATGAGCCCGCAGTGGGCCCTGGTGGCCAAGAAGGCCAAGGGAATCAAGGGATGTGTTGGGAAGAGCATTGCCAGCAGGTCAAGGGAAGTGATCCTGCCTGTCTCAGGCCTACTGTGGAGTGCTGTGTCTGGTTCTGAGCTCCTCAGGACAAGAGTGATGTGGAGCTCCTGGAGCAGGCCCAGCTGAGGGCTATGAAGATCACACAGCGTCACAGTGTTGATAAGGTTGGAAAATACCTCGAAGATCATCAAGTCCAACCTATAATCAAATGTCCTGGGGCAATTAGGATGAAGTGTGAATTGAATTTACAAATACTTGAATAATATATATAGAGAAAGAAATAAGAACTTTACTGGGAGAAAGAAAATACTTTGATATAACAAATATGTATATATGTTTGAACAACAAAAACAGTATCAACAAAAATGGAACAATGACAACTGCAGACAGCTGGGAAATAAA
>WEKX01013826.1:806861-898822 GCA_013390025.1 Pitta sordida | reverse complement strand
TCCTAATATCCAACCTGAACTTCCTCTTGCACAACCTGATGCCATTTCGTTCTCATTGTGCAAAAGGGATTAGCGAGACATCCGTACTTGCCATTTTGACTTATGTATTGTCATTAAATCACCTCTCAGTCTTGTGTTTGTTTGGTTTTGACGAGCAGAACAGGCCTAGCTGTTTAAATGTCTGTCCACCATTTTCTCCAGCCTTTGGTCAGCATTTTGGGTGCACAAAAGCTCAACATTCGAAATATGGAGTGACTACTCCCTTTCATGTGGCTTACTACATTATAGGCCACACTTCCCACCCCACACATGGATGTTTGTTCAGAAATCATTTTGATAAGCCATGTTACCTAAAGGCTTAGATTGTTTTTTTTTCTAAAAGGAAAGACCTGAAATGTAGTTTGTGATGGTTGGCAAGAAACTTTGTCTTCCATTTCCTCTGTTGAGATGCTTGAGACTTTTTGTCTGAATTGCTCTGCACATTGCAATATAAAAATATGTTTTTTGTGAAAAGCTCCCTTTCCCTCTGCTGGTTCCACTCAAGCCAGAATTAAACCAGAGTTAAATGGGATCTTTCAGAACTCAGTATTTCCTTGGGGCTCTGCTCTTTGCTATCAATCCATCATTTCTTTACAGTTCATTTTTAGATGCATTTGTTAGAATGAACTCTCTGGCTACACCCTTCTTTTTGTCATAAATCAGTTGCTTCTGGCCTGCCTGGACACTGCTCAATCCTCCCAGTACCATTCCTGCCAGCCCTCACAAAATGAAGCTGCCTGAGTCATACCTCAGGAAAAGGTCTGTAATTGCCCAATTTTATGTTATTTCTTTTCCATTAGAGAGGCAAACTAGAGGTGACTATTTACATTTTTGGCGTAATACATATTCTAAATACATAATACCTTCTTGCTGTTTTCTTCCTCTTCCCTTTTTTTTTTTTTGTTGTTGTTTGTTCATTATATGAGATTCTGAAAAGCATTTATTTAGCATTGGTCTTTTAGTGTTAGAAAATGGGAGACAGAGTGATTGTTAGTTGCTCATGTGAAGTTGTTTAAATAGTACTTTAAAAGACATTAAGCAGCATTTCACATCAAAAACCACTCAGACGCATGTATTTGGAAAGATACTGACTAGACTCATATTTCCTGGATTAAAATACTTGTATAAAAATGTGTTCTTCTCTGATTTATCAAACAAGAAAATGACCCTCTGGAGAGTTTCTGGTTCAGACATGAATACCTAAAACAAAATCTTAGTGTATGATTTGAACTTGCTAGAATTTTTCCATATGAAGACCATTATAAATGTATCAATATTATGGTGTGCTCATATTCAATACACACCTGTGATCTGTATCACTACAGTGTTAGCTCTTGAGGCGTCCAAGTAAAAATGCACACAAGAACACCAAGGAGAACAGCAAGGAGAGTATAAATTCCTTAGTCGCATTTGGTTTCCTACAAAATGTGTAGCCAAACTTACCTCCTTGCCTCAGCACCATAAATTTAAAATCTAATTATAATTTAATTATAATACAAGCTTTGTTCCATTTCACATAATTGTTTTGTACATTTAGGGACAAGAAAACACCAGTGAGACTCACTGAACAGATTTTAGTAGATAATTTGACCCATCTGTAGGATTTAGGAGTAGGTTGGGAGACGTCAAAATATTTTAAGCAATTTAAAAGTCATGTGTCTAATTCGACCCTCAGATATAGATGCATAAAAAACTCTACCAGATGTTGTAAGAAAGGCAGGGAATTGTCCCAGACATGGGAAAATCAGAGTGAAAAGAGAGAGGACAATGTACAGATTTTGGCTTAGACCGGGAATTTGGGTCCTGATCTGAAACACAAGGGGTTGACAGAAAGATTCCTGTTGTTCTCAAAGGCTTTTGGCTGATATTTCCTAGTATTATCTAAAAAACATTAGAGGCAGTGAGGCACTGAGATATCACAGGGGTGACAGTTACAGTGCCTGATACAGATTAGAAGGATTTTTGCCTAAGCCTGAATAAAGCTGAAACACAGACATACGGATGATAAATGTATGTGCATATATATACATATATATACATATACATATTTATAACGCCTTTTACGGAGTTACTTTCTTGCTCTAAAGCCAGAAAGGAGCTTGCTCCAGCCCCATAAGTGGTCAGCTCACAGGAAGGATGATGGGCTCAGCGTACTTTCGGTCCTTTGGTTATTGAAAAGGAGCTAAATCCCTGTTGAGGCAGAGAGGAGGAAAGCTGCCTGAGCATGTGGCACCAGCAGCTTCTTTGGCTTCTCAGAAGTGAGACCTCCTAAACTGAAAAAATAAAAAAAAGGGTAAAATACACCTGAAAAAAATGTTCCATGAGAAACGAGAGCTGGATTTCCCTTTCTACCACAGCAAAAGCCTGGCATGAAACATGGCCAGGAAAGAGCAGAAACTACAGATTTATTTGCTCATATTGTCAAAAATTAGATGCTAAAGTTTAGTCATTAAGACAGTGACATTTAAACAGTTGTGGACCATGGAGGAGAAAGAGCTATGGCTGAGTGGCAGACTGAAGGTTTAAATAATGTACTTAGGAATCTCCGTTCTGCTGCCAGAAATCTGCTGGAGATAAACTGAAATGCTTTTGGATCATGGGAAGCACCTGGAAGGGAATATTGTGGGGACTGGGTGCCCTTCAGGTTCACACTGCCCAGTAAAAATGATCTGTGGTCACCACCAAAGCTGCCCCTGGAGATGATTTGGGTGAGGAATTTATCACAGGGTTCAAATAGATCCAATACCAACCTTACAATAAGACTGAGAGATGGAGGAAAAATCCCCAATAATATATGTTCCCTGTGGTTTATTTTTTTACACATTAAAATTTTTCCATAATCCAAGCATTTGAACACCACTTGATTTTGGACATTTTAACAAAGTGACTCTTTTAAAAGTGATTTGTTTTAGGACAGTGAAGCAGACAGCACAGGAAACATCTTAGAGAGCAACTGAAGGAGCAAAATTAGAGGAATTTATGGTGCTACCTCCACAACAGAAGGAATTTCTGAGTTCTGGATGCCCTGTCCCAGCATGGATGGGGGTCACCCACCATCCTTCCAGCAGTAAACTGGATGGAGAGAGCCTGTTGCCTTGTCCTGCAGGAAGGATTGAGAAATGAGATGAGAGACTGCACATCCCATTTCAGTCTTGCTTGAATTCTCTTGGTCTCAGGGATTTGCATCATGGTCTGTGTAGCTTTCTTGAAGTCAGTGTTAAGGTTCAGCTGTGTTGTGATGAGGGGAAGGGGTTGGGTTGCCATGATTTCGTTCAATCAGGGGTTTTTGCTCTCCAGATAAAGGTAACTGTGTTTTATTATATTCTTCTTAAAATTACCTTTAACAGACACAGTAAAATCACAGATAAGGCATACAGAAGTCAGCTGGGGTCTAAATTTCTCTTACCTCAGTTGTTTGGGGCAGAGAGGTCCCCCCTTGTAGTGTCAGAGCTGCAATAAAGTCAGGGCCATTTATGACTATTAACAGCAGCAGGAAACCATCACCACTAACCCTCACCATCAACATGGGTCTGCTATGATGGCATTCACATCTCAAGCTTGTTCAGTAAGTGTCTGTCCCATCACAATAGGCCTAAATGCCTTTAGCAGTTGTTAGTGCCAGCATGTGAGAGCTTAGCTGAAAGATTCTGTGGTTCTGCATCAGACATGGGTGTTTCTAGATATGCTTCATAAACTGATACCTGGTTACAATAATCAGCACAGTGGTCTCCACCGCGGCTCTTTTGCTGTGTTACTGAAACATGAGCACCTCTAAATCCATGTGAGTGAGGGTTGACTCCTGTACTTCTCCCTGTGCACAATTAACTCAATTTCTGTACTTCACTTCATAGGAAGGGCCAATTTCTTGCACTTAATGCCCATCAAGAGTTTATCTGACTCTGCAAGAAGAGATGTCTGGAGTTACGAGTTGTAATTCTGAAACTTCGAGGATTATAAACCCTCAAATGTTTCACTGTTGCCTTTGTTGATCTGTATTTTCCCTCCCTTATATAACTCACTCTTTACTCTTAAAATCTCTGCTGTGATGGCCTGGGATAAAGTATGTCAACTGTGTATGGAGTAAGCGAGTAGAAGCTCCTCCAGAGTTTTCCCTTTCAGTAAAAGGGCTTTGCAACATGAACATAAATCTTTGAAGTATGTGTTGAGCCAGCTGCTACATCACTTAAAAATAGTCAGGTCGGTGCCAACAAGACAGATCACTCAACTTGGGGGCCATAAACAGAAATCAAAGGCATGCATCAGCAATGCCCCAGTGTTTGTATGGTTCCATGACGAGCCCTCTGCCCCTTCCAGCACGTACTTGATGGTGTTACAGAAGAGCCGCTGTCACTTTTATCGTGGATCAACGTTGCCCAGCCTGGGAAGGCACTGTATGTTGAGGGCTGTATGAAGGTGGAAGATACTTTCTAACTTTTTTTGTTCGATTGCAGCCAGTTTTCTCAGCTTCACAACTCAAGAGAGGTTTTAAGAGTTCTAACAGCCCCAGCAGCTCTGGTGACGTGCCATTTGGGTATTAAACACTTGAAAAAGGTCAAAACCTATGAAGTGGTCAAAGGGAAAAGAAACAAGGTCAAAGGTTTAAGCCATGATACACTGTAGAAAAGAACTTATATTTTAAGGAGTCTAGACAGCATATTAGCAGAGAAACCTTAATGTGTTGTACTCTGTTTATGGGAGCTTTCTATAAACTGCAAAAAATATTAGGAATGCAGCATAACCAAAGCTTTTTTTTTTTCCCTGTTGAAAGTAAACTGCTGTGCCGTTTTATGTTCAAAGAGCATGGCACCTATACACACTTAATTCAAATAAAAATATCACACAGCCTAAGGGAAAAAAATGAAAAAAAAAGTTTATTTAAGACTATTTTTTCCTGCTAAAAAACACCTACCATTAATTTATGTATCTGTCTGCAGACAGGTATAACAAAGCCATTGCTGCTTTATTGCAGATTTAGGAGGCGACTGTGGTACTTGGGCACCTGTGTTTTTTATGTTCAAAATATGAACATAAACGAAAAACGTTCATGTTCAAAATATGAACGAAAAATATGCAGTCTTGATTAATTTACTTTGCTCGGCTTGTTTCAAGCTTTTTATTCCTCGCTGAATAAAAAGCAAAGTATGTGGCATTTTCAGTCCATAAATCTTGCCTGCTGCGGGCTAAGTTCTGCTCGAAGCTCTTATTTAGAGTAAGTTAATGAGGCTAACACTCACCTCAGGGCAGACTTTGGACCTCTGAGGCTACCTGGGTAAAGCTGCCTCAGTGGAAGTGTGGGTGACGCACTGGCTTGGGACTTGGGTTCAGTTCAGGGAGCTCAGCTCTGTGATGAGCTCTCTGAGCTCCTGGGGGAAGCTGCTGGTGGCCTCTCAGGCTCCATGGCTGTGCTCCATGATGGTGCTGGATTGCAAGACTTACACCCTTTATTACCTTCAATTTTGTGGTGGAAACAATCATTATTTCAGTCTGACATGACTGAAAGTTCTTTAGGGCAGGGAACACTCTTTAATTAATTTCTATGAGAAAGTAAAATTG
This sequence comes from Pitta sordida, assembly GCA_013390025.1. Lineage (NCBI taxonomy): Eukaryota > Metazoa > Chordata > Aves > Passeriformes > Pittidae > Pitta > Pitta sordida. Next base: position 893,230 of record WEKX01013826.1, on the reverse strand, counting down.
CCTCAAATATTCTGCTAAAAACAAGTGGCATCAACAAATTGATTATATTGTAACGTACAGTTAATATTTATTAGCTCTGTTCAAGGAGTTCTTGCCAAAACTCACTTGAGAAATACTGTGCTTACCCTCTAAGGTTACCTGCAGATATTGAACTAAAAAGAGGGCACTGAAATAGCTGCCCACATGAGTGCATATCTGAAATACAACTGCCAAGACAGTTTTATCCAAAACACCTCAGCTCTTCCAGTTCCATCTCACTGAGAGAGACTGACCCTCTAGATTGGGAATTCATATTTCTCATCAACAGGAACTTCCTTTCTGGCCTATATACCACCACCATCAGACACATTTTTTAAGAAACACAATGTTGTTTAGAATAGTTACTGAAATTTAGATCAGGAGTTTAAAACATTGCAGTGGGATATTCAAAAGCCTTCTTTGGAAGTTGTGCTTGGCCAATTCAGAGCAATTTTGTAAAGCTCTCTATAAGTTCTAAGTCATGCTTGCCCTCTTGCCTGCAGATGGTCAAATATACTGAGCATTTTGCCTGATTTTGTAAGCAGGGAAATGCTGTAAGGTTATCTGGTTGTTTCATCGTGGCTGGGTGTGTATTTTGTAAAAATGAGTCAGTGAGAAGAGAGATCAGGGAGAAAATTGATTGAGAAAGAGGAAAGCAGGAAGATTTTGAAAAAATAAAGGCACGAGAGCTATGGGAAAGAGCAAAATGAGGATAGAGAAAAGCTATTAATTAACAAATATTATCTCAATGAATATAAAAGTCCAACCAGCTCCAGCATTATGAGATACACCAGATCTTATACAAATGTTAAGACACAGCAAGAGTCTTTTGCTGTAATCCAAAATGTCAATTTGAATTAAACGTTCTTATTGCATATATATGAGTGGGATCCTAAAGCATCACTGAAGAAGGACACGGAGAGAGAAGAATGAGCAGCTGTTCTCTACCAGGAAGATAGCTGGGGTTTGAATCCCAAATAGGATTATAGTCTGCAGTGAACCTTGCAACAAAGCCAAGGTGCTGCAGGTCTAGTCACTGGGATGGCAGGTTAAATACCTGCCAGCTCAGAAAGAAAATTTCTCTTCCCAAGAGAATAAAGATGTGTGAACCTCTAGCAAGGTAAGTTAAGGAAATTCACATGGAGCAGAAATCTCCCTGCAAAGATGAGATGAGGGAAGATTTTTAGCAATGTGCAGTGATGAGTCATTGCAACTTCTATTAATATAATTGGCACGTATGTAGATAAATTCACATGTGCTCCTCTGAAAAGTTAGCTCATGAGGTCAGTCAACAATAATAACCCAAGAAGAAATGCAGTTTCATAGAAACAGTGACCTGACCCATGGCACTATTTTCCAGGCATTTTAAAAAGAAAAGGAGCCACTTGGTCGTTTGGAACAAATGACCATGTATGTCAGAAATTGTCTTCTAGCTCTGCACAGGTATTTTCATTTTTACATGGTTTCATAGAAAAATTTGCTGAAGAAATTTGTGCGTTCTCTGACTTCTTAAAGACAATAGATCTGGGAAAGTAAATCAGCACAGCTCCCTGGAGGTCACTGGGGCTTCAGTAACGCAATACTTACCTGCCCTGCCCATGTACAGCAGGATGTTTCAGGTAGTGTTATACATTAGTTCCACAATGTAGGGCTGCCTTTCCCCCCCTCCTCATAAAAGTGTGAAACCTGTTGCCTATTACACCCTTAGCCACCCATTCACAGTTCAGACACCCTAGAGCACAACATTGTACAAGATGAAACTTGTATTTTCTAAACAAAATCTGCTGCTCCTCTTAGGGTGGGACTTTCCAAACTTATAGGTTATCCTAATAAAACCCAGGAATGTTTTAAAAGCAGTTGAGTCCTCCAACTGATTTTCCTTAAATCAGCATTAGAGACCACTGACTAATTCATTGCTGAAGCCTAAAAGAAAAATCTGTTATAACTGAGATTGACTGTAGCTGTATCTTTTAACAGGCTCCTTAGAAAAGTAGAAGAGCTGAATTTTTACGAGGCATTATTTGAGATTTCATGAGTCTGGATATTTACACACAACCATACAATAAACATGTGAGAAGATAAACTGCACTCATTCTTTCAGATCTCCTTCCTAACAGAGAAGTAACAGTATAAACAAAGAGGACCAAGTCTTGCCTGTTCATCATGGCTATTTTTACTTTTCTGGGTGTTTGCCTGTCCTGTCCTCATCAGTGTAACACTCAAAAAAGAATATACATACATATGTCAAAGCATGCATCCTCACAATCTTATCCTGAAACAGACCACAAATGGGGAAATTTGCAGGTTGAAAACTGAGTCACCTAAAACTGAAAACCTGGAACATCTCAACAAGGTTCAGTGACAATTTCCACTGACCTAAATGGACTGACTAACTGTATCTGATGGATCTGGGCTTTCCATGCACGAGGCTCTCCTAGAAGGTATCAGGTAAAAGGATCAAATTCTCTTGAGAGCCAAAGCAATCCTATGCAGATCATTTATTTCAACACTTGTCCTGCTGGAGGTAATAACGGAGGTGATGTGGAAGCAACTCGTGCTCCCTAGTCAAGTGTCCAGTGGCTCTTACCCTGAGCATGTGGCTTTCAATTTCTGGAAACACTGATGACATGTTTGCATACAGTACCTCAAATTAGATTCAGTGATCCAAAGGTCTCACCTAGATTCCTTGATGGTAACATGGCTGTGCAGACCCTCCTTTACTAGCCACACCTTTTGCCATTAATTATAGCTTTGTTGGCCACTGTGTTAATATTTCTATCACAAAATAAAGTTTGTGAAGAATAATTCATGTTTTCAGAGGTGAGGATTTAATGATAAAAGTGTTTCTTGCCTTCTCAAAAGAGCGATGTCCACTGTCCCTCTCAGTGCAGGATGATAAATGCAATTGAGAAGATCTGAGTCTTTCCATAAAACCTGCTGTAGCCCAGACACTTGAGACATAGAGCCAGGTTGTCAAACTCTCAGACAAAGAACAGCTGTTCAAAATACACCAAGGGAACCTCAATCTTCCCATGTAACATCCGTTGTGGGGTAGGTGGTAGCCTAATTTACACCTACAAATCCCAGTCAGTATTTGCACTGCCTGCTGATAGGGAAGGTTACAGGAACTGCTCTGAAAGAAGGCCAACAGAGCTGGCTCCTTGCCTTGCTAATTTAGAAGAAAATTCTTGCCTATTTGGCTGGTTTTATGTTATACTTCAACTAACAGAAAACAAGAAATTAAAAGTATTGGATACATTTTGGCCTTAACTTAAGCTGGACTTAAATTTAAATATAGTTCTTGACATGGGATTACCTCTTAAAACATCCTTGATGATTCCCCATCTACCTAAGAGGGAAGAAAGTCAGACACAAAGAAAACAATGGTCAAGATCTGGAGATTTAAAAGTCAGCTGCTGTGCTTAGTCCGATGTATTCCCTGATCTACCCACACATTTATACCCTTGCTCACACACAGACAGAATTAATTCATCCCAAGATGCAATTGTGCATCTGTTTTATATATTTGACTAGTCACTTCAGAAATATTTTTAACTTGTGGGGAGCATTTACAAGTGTAAGAGCAGCAGGAAAGGCGACAAATTAGGGTGAGAATACACATTTGCCAGACAAGAATAATGAGACATAACAACAATGGACAAAAATCTACTTCTCTGTGATTCATCCTATATATAATCCCCAGCAGGGATTCAGTGATTTCACCTGGAAAGTATTGAGAGATTATACGGAAATCCTGCTTGTTACTAGGCATAGGTAGAAGTCAAGTCATCTGCATCCACATCTACAGTAGCATGGATTTCTGCTGCTTGGCTTAAAGGTAATCTCAAGCTGTTGTTTAAATCAGGCCAGCTGCTATTAGCTGCTCATCCAAACCAGCACATGACAACATGAAGCAATAGACAGGAATGCACAAGGCAGGATGAAGTCTAAATAAAGGATCCTGTCGCCTTCCAGACAAACCCCTTGTTTCCTCAGGTGAACTTTTGCCTTCATGCCTACTAATGAATTCTTAACCTTCCTACTAAAAATCAAAGCTGTTGTCCTCTCTCTGACAGCAATTGGGTCTTAAACAAGTTTCTTGATTTATTTTGCCCACACGCAAATGCAAGCTGAAGGTCTGCCTCTGATCTGGGTCTCTGGTTCTCTCCTGGTTACTTAAACTGACAGAGATTTCTCCTTCCTTCTAATCTGGGGATCCCTTCTGACAGGGCTGCAGACAAGGGAAGGAGGCTGACCATGACATGCTGAAAAGTGAACTACCTCCGGCTTCCTTCAACTCCTTTTCCTAGTCCCAGAGGAATGCATTCAGAAGGCCAAATGCCTCAGGAAGCAGCTGCCACACTAAATACTTCTAGCTGGGGATTGGTCCTGAGACGGTGGGAAAGTCGAACTGGTTTGGATAATGTTAGTGAAATCGCCTTCGAAACCAGCTTAGCAGAGAGCTGCCTCTCAGCTCGTGTTTCATGGCACAGAGGAGATCAGAACCCCCCTCACAGTCCACAGGCAAAGGGCTTTTAGCACTTGATACAAATCTTGTCTAAGGCAAATAAGCAAAATCACAGCGTTTCATTGCTTTGGACCTGAGGTGGGGTTTTTTTCCCTCCTCTGAAGGATGACAGTCCATTTTATGCAGTGTACCCAAGGGGTGCAATGTCGAGAAAAGATACCTGCAGTCACACACTTTAGAATTGTGGAGTTACGGGGGGATTCCAGGATGTGGTAACTTCTAAGATTGTGCTCTAGCACTGCTCCAGGAGCAAGACTGCATCCCAGCGTGGGCAACGTGTGTGCACTACAGGGGAATTAAAACTGACTGTATGAGGGGTTCATGCCTTATGTCCAGAGATCTTGGTTAGTGCTAGTGCAAGTCCAAATGTCAGGCTGAAAAAATTAATAAAGAGCCCATATCCAGCATATTTATATACTAAAACTAGCTTATTCTCCATTTATTAGAATTTTGGTTTAGTTTTTTTTTGCTTTTAAATAAGATTTATCCTTTACTTTTTGCATTTTGTTCAGATAGATATAATTTGGGATGATCATCATCACTTTTATTTTCCCATAACTTAAATTCTTGTAAAAAATTACATCTCTGTTTCAGAGAGGAACCTCAACAAAGCTTTTTTTTTTGGGGGGGGGGGGGGGGGAGGGGNCTCAAACTCTAATTCTTCTAATCCCTGAACTGGTTTAGGAGAGAGGAACAGACCTGCTGTTTGCAGTGTGTTGCAGGCAAGATCGACCTCTGCAGGACAAAATGGGACAGGTCTACAGAACAGTAGGCTGAATGGAATTGTAGCTTGTAGCAGTAGCAAGTAAGTGTTCTCTCATTTTTTGCAGAAAGTCATTCCTCTTTCTTATTTTTTGAGTCAGATTCATAGTGTGTGTTTACAGAAAGGGGCAGGTGTCGTTTTTGTGTGAGCTCCAGCCCTCCTCAAAGAGGGTTTACTTCACTTCCATCGATGCACAGGATGGTTGTGAAGATTAATAAACTCTTGCCACTGCTTTTATTCAGGGTGAGGATCTCCTTGCAAAGTAGTTGTCGAGTCCTAGGACACTTTGCTATGAATTTGAAAAGTTACACAGTGGTGAAACTCAGCCTAGCACTGAAAATTGAAATGACATTTTTCCAAACCCCCTAGGAACAAACCTGAAATGGGAAGTGCTTCTTCTCCTCTGTGCTGAAACGGAATTTAAATATCCTTCCCTTCCCTTCCCTTCCCTTCCCTTCCCTTCCCTTCCCTTCCCTTCCCTTCCCTTCCCTCTTCCTTCTTTTCTTTTGGGTCCTGGACAAAAAGTTGCCTTGACTGTTTTAATGGTGGTTCTAGTTGTTTTCCTTCTAATTTCTTGCCAGTGCCAAAGCAAGTTGTTCTTGTACGGTCAGCACCGCGGATTCTTTGGAGACCCCAAAACAGTTGAATAAAAGCCAGTAAATCCAACAAGTAGCTCAGTGAGCAGGGGAACTTTTGAATCCAGGCTTCCTGTGCCCCTCCAGTGTGGATGCTCTGGTGGCTAATAATACCAGTGCCTCTGATCAGAGCTGAGCTCACACCGTGAGTTCTCTCCTCTGAGGAGTCTGTAACTTCAACCTCTCCCCTTTTCTGATCTCTATGTGGGAAGCAGGAATTTGATGTACCCACCTGGGTGGTGAACTTACCACACTTAAAAATGTGTATTAGGTTTGGGTTAATAAGACTTCATGGCTTATGATTTTTTTTTCAGCCAGCAGCTCTGCTTGGCTGCAAGGCTGCACAAACCCTTCTTGCAGAGGCAGAAGTGAGTGGCCAGGAGGAGTGGAGTGAGGGGATGCAAGGATTTTGGTTCTATATTGGTAGCACCTGCTTGAAATGCACACTGAACTACAACCACAGGCACAGTGAGAGCACAATTTTCTTTCTTAAGAAAATAAAACTAAAATTATCTATTAGAAAAAGAAAAAAAAAAGTGTTGGGTTGGATACCTAGCAGAGAAAATCAAATCAATCATCAAAACATAAAGCTTTGTTTTGTCAGCCACTCTGTCTTAAACAGAGACATATTTCCTTTTGCAATAATAATGAAGTGGACAGAGAGAAAAGAAGAGGTTTTGCAATTGTATCAACCTCTTAAATATAGAGAATTCTAAAAAAAATCAAGTTACAATGAGAAAACTAGTAGTGGGGAAGAACACAATAGTTCTGAGGAGATAATCACTCCAAAAGCATTGCCTAGGATGCTTAAATCTCCATCACCTAGAGTTTTAAAGTTGGTATTGGATGCTATTCCATGGGGAGAGTAGTGTTTCTATGAACACAATAGCTTTACTATATGTCCAGCATGCTTTTCATTAGATTTTTAAGCTCTTCTCTTGTTTTAAAATGACATAATAACATGTCAGTGATTTGGCCATGGGAGCGTCAGGGAAAAGCTCTGTGTTTGTGTAATGCAGGAGATCTAATTTGGTTATCACAGTGATTCCTTTTGGCTTAAAAAAATTCTGTTAATGCATCACTGCCTGGACTTTGGCTACTGGAAAACCAGGTTATTGTTGAAACTGATCTTTTGAGACCCATTTTCTAAGTGCTGGGAAGTTCTTGTCCGTGGTCAGTGATCATCTGACAACTGACCACTGCTCTGCTTAACAGCAAACACCTGAAAGGGTTGAACACAGCCGTGCAAAGTCCACCATTACCTACATTACTTTACTTTTTACATTACTGCTTTATCCTTTTACTGAAAATTTAATTATGTCTTAGTTACTCTCCTGTATTGTTATCAGTTAGATAACAGAGATGGGTTAGCCTGTGTGCTGCAGAGATACACAGGAATTTATTAAAACTCCTTTTGTTTTCTGACAGAGGCAAAGCGCTTAAGTAACTGAGTGGAAGCCGGGTTCTTTTTTGATTATACCACAGTCAGCTCTTGAAGCCGCTTCAGTTCCCTGCTCGCTTCCAGGAGGCTTTCATTTTGAGCAAGTTCAGTTTTTGCTCCTCACCCATCTGGCTTTGAGCTTTTGAGCATTTTCATCCTAATCCCCTTCATATGCAAGCCCAGAATACACGAGTTTGTTCCAGCTCCAGATAAGTAGTAGCCGGATTTTTCTCTCCCAGTTGCCAAAGCTGCCACAGTCCATCAGAGGAAACAGTCCCAGCTACACATCGTGACCTACGAGACCTTGGTTGAGGAACTTGGCCTGCAGCTCCTATATTGTTGAGTCATCTGTGGGGAAAGTAAAAATGTGTCGGGGAAGTTGATTACAGAAATGGATGGTTTCCTTGCTGAAGATACTGGATTTTTGCTATTCCACAAAGTTTGAAGCTGTACTAGTTAAACGTGAGGGCTGGATTTCATTTGTCCAGGTGGAAGTGCCTACAGTGTAGTCCTCTGCACTGTGCTAATATTCTGCATTTCTTTGTAGTCCATGGAGGGAGAGGCACATGGGTTGTAGGATTTATCTTATTAAAGATGTCTGAAATAATTCAGATGAACAAGACCTGGAGGTGGCACAGTTCATCTCCATTCTCTCCAATGATTGAAGGGAGCATAAAGTGGTTACAAAACCGACCTTTAAGTGCAAAATCCGCTCCAAGTCCTCAGAGAAGATGTCAGAATGTCTGCAACTGTGTCGATTTCCTGACTGAATTTCTTCTGCCAATTTCAGACTGAGCTCTACTTGTCATGAGTATCTTGGGGTGATTCTAACAATCAGGTATTGAAGCTGTGACATTATTACCATAAACTTTAGCTCAGAAATCCCTCCAGATGAGCTGAAATATGCTTCCTATCAACACCAGGTAGGGACACGTCTCTTTCCCTTCCTTTTTGTTTTCAGAGAGGGCAAAGGGGAGCAAACCATGTCTCTTGCAATTCAAAACTGAACAGTCTCCACTTGTGTCAGTGTTCCCATGTGACTTTCTTATAGTAGTACAGTGAGATCTTATGGAACAGAGGATCTTGTTTCACACACATCCGTCTTTTTCGAACCCACATCAACACCGCAGCAAACACTTGGTTTTAGTGACCTCCTGTGCCAATACTTGTGTCTCACTGGGAAGGGGAATGATTTTCCTCCCTTGGCAGGTGAACATCTAGATTGTGTCTCATGTTCCATCTCCTCAGAGCCAAGGTCTGCAGAACATGCATTAGGAAGGCAGCAGAGTTGAGGCCTCAGGAGAATGAGCCAATGTTATTAAACCTGCGCTCTTTTTTCTCTTTCGCAACACTGTTTTTCAGCCTATGGTCTGTGTACCTCTGGGAGTCTGTAGAACACTCCAAGAGGTCCATGAAAAATGGCTAACAGAAGCAAGCCTATTGTCAATGGGTTTAAACTTCCAATTTCCAATTCCCAGTTAAATACAAGGACACATACCTCTTTTGGGGGGAAAAAATAGGCAGGTTATAAATTGAAAACTGCTGAAAAGTGCAGCTCTGTAATGTTCCAAAGAGTCATTTTTCTAAACACTTAGATGCGTGAAGGGTCAGAGGGTGAGTTATTCTAGCTTGGTGGTTAGCACCATCACTCAGGCAAAAGCAGTTGTTTTAATAGGCATTTAATTATTTTGTACAAAAAGGAGAGACTGAAAATTTTCTCCCTCTGAATGTTCTATAGTGCAGGACTTAGGAAAATCTCTAGGAAGGTGAAAGGCTTGAACTGTGCAGGAAAAAATGTTAAAGCTTAGCACATGTGTGGGGAAAGTTCCCACCTCCTCTACACGGGACGTATAAAAGCAACACCTTTCCACACATCTCTCTTCTTGATGTTTTGTGTTGTGTGGGATCTGATAAATGTTTCCTTGTGGCTGTGCATGTGCTCAGTGTTGGAGTGGTAATCCAGAGGTGGCACTGCAACCAGGATGCTGCAGGTCTGTGTTTGTGAGCTGAGCATCAAAAGACGCTTTATGATTAAACCTTTTGTGGCTCACCTGAGCCACACACTCACTCCTCACACAGGAGGTCCTTGGCAGAGAAATGATGTGAGCCTGAGTTTGCCAAATGTGAGACCAGTACTTCCCCACAGGGCTGTGATATCTTTATTAACCAAGAGAGGCAGAGACCAGATTAAGGGCAAGCAAGAGAAGCTTTTTTCCCCTCAACAGAGAGTTTTAAAAGAGAACCATCAAATGGGAGTGCTACTACCAAGGAAGCTGTGCCAAAGGGGAGAGGAGGAGGACAAAGCCCTGTGTTGGATATGGAAAGTGCAGAGGCGATGCAGAAAGAAATGTAAGATTAGATTTACAAATCGGAGGAGGGGTTACAAAGAGGGTTACTGCTGCTCCATGATGTGTTTCCCATTGTATTTCCACATACAGTTCACAGCATCCTCATGAGAGGCAAAGTTGTGTTCATGGTTCTAGTGGACCTGGTATTTGGTTTAAAAAAAATGGATCAGCTTAAAGTGTTGAACAGCTTCTTATTCCTCGAGAGACCTGCAATTCCCAAGAGCTTTGTCGTACCAGTCAGATATCCTGAGGAACTGCAACTGAATTTTTACCATAAACAAGTGTGGAGAAAAATGTTTCTTATTTATGTTGTTCACGTGCTTTTTCAGTTCCCTGTTGGTCAACAGAAGTTCTGTACAGATGGGAACAGGAAAGGAATATGTCAAGTGGGGAAAGGCAGATTTTCCGAACTGCACAGAACTCAAAACCATTAACCTATTTTGGGTATTTAGAAAACAAAATGTTTAGCTTCACAAGCCTGTTTTTTCTGTAATTTAAACTCATTTTCTCTCCCCTGCTATTTAAGGAGATTACATTTCAAAACCAAATTCTAGGGAACTTGTTTATATACCAAAGAAAGCAGACAAAAGCAAAGCAGCCACAGATTAGTCCTATGGAAAGGATTTCTACCCTTATACTTCCTAATGTTTCTTCTGTTGAAAAATGTTTCAGGTTTTTCCATTACATTAAATATGAAATGATATATTAGAAAAATGTAATAATGCACATTAAATAATTACAGCTTCCTATTTGTTCTATTTATTGTTTGTATTTATTTTCATATATATTGTATCTACTGAAGCCTCTGTTTGTTTCTCTCCTTTTTAATTTGTTTTGTCGCTGTCAGTTTCTCCCAGTACTGAGCGTATTAGTGGGAGGTTATGCTCCGTTTTGAAAACAATGCCCAATAATGTGGGAAAAACATCTTCCAAACCTAATTTATTTGCATTGTCAAAGAATTTGGAAAATTTCAAACTTTAGAATAGAGACAAATGAAAAAGCAAATGTTTAAATATGCCAAAGATTGAAAGACCTTGAGCTACAGTAAACCCTCAGTACATCACGGATTGAGTTTCGTGGCTTCAATATATCATGGAGTTTTTTTCCCCATGAAGATGCCTCCATTCTTTGTGGCATTTTTGTGTCTGCACACGGGCAGTCCCTCAGCTGCACTGAGGGGTGGCACTGATACTCCCCGTGGGGCGGGATGGTCGTGTCCTGTGGTGCAGGGTGCAGCACCTCTCACTCACTTGGGGACCACCCAGCGTTCACTCCATGTGCCCAGGAATGGCGGCTGCCACCCACCCCCTCGCCCTCGCAACATTTTGGGGCCAGGAGTGGCGGCTGCCACCTGCCCATAGCAGAGGATCGTGAGCGGTGATTTCCCAGGCTGATAACATGTGGGCAGCACCCAGCCCCCCGGACTCTGGCTGGTTCCCAGGTCGTGCTGTGAACACGGCTCGCGCTGGTTCCCGGGCTGAAACCCATTTTGCTGCTGCCTCTGAAACCAGTGGAGTGGCCATGGAGACCTCAGGGGTTTTCTGGGAATTTTAGGGGGGATCCCCAGAGCACCTACGCGGCCACTGCGCCTGTGGTAGTACAGTTGCCATGGCGACTGGCTGTGGCAGCACCTGGGCAGTCACTGCTGGCCCCTCGCCCTGGCTCCCGCCATTCCCTGTCACATCCCAGGCAGTGGGTGTGCCAGCTGTCCAGGGAAAGGGCTGTGGGAGGTAGGGACAGCCACTGGCTGCTTCTCTGGGCAGCATGACCACTTTTCCAGGTGGCACGGCCGTTCCTCCTGGCAGCCGCCTCCCCGCATGGCATGGCTGCTTCTCCGGGCAGCCATTTCTCCGTGTTTCATGGCTGCTGGGGTGGCCGTCAGTCACTTCCCTGGGTGGCACGGCCACAGAGGTGGCGGTGGAAGCAGCAGCATGGCCGCAGGGAAGCCCATGGATTCCTTGGGGACTCGTTGGGCGGGGAGGGGCAGAAAAGATTCCCTTCCCTCCCTTGAGCTGTCAGAGGTCGTGGGGCAGTGCTAGGAACATCCCTCAACACTCTGGGGCTGAGGGGGCGTAGCAATGGGCGAGGTTTATTTTNGTCACTTCCCTGGGTGGCACGGCCACAGTGGTGGCGGTGGAAGCAGCAGCATGGCCACAGGGAAGCCCACGGATTCCTTGGGGACTCGTTGGGCGGGGAGGGGCAGAAAAGATTCCCTTCCCTCCCTTGAGCTGTCAGAGGTCGTGGGGCAGTGCTAGGAACATCCCTCAACACTCTGGGGCTGAGGGGGCGTAGCAATGGGCGAGGTTTATTTTGTTATTAGTGAGCTGTATATCTTCACAGAGTAAAGGCTTCAGAGTGCTCGAGAAGACCCAAAGCCCCATGAGATTCAAGATTTCACTGTATTCTTCAAGCTCTCCTTTCTTGTCAGTCTCATTTTAATGCTCAAAACTGAGTCAGTTTTGGAGGCAGGATATTGTGAATGGGAGTCAATCAGATTCTTGTTTGTATTACAGTGACAACCAAACAACTTGCAACGATAAAGAGGTTTTCTTTTATAAGTTAAGAAGTACTGAAGGGGAGAACCAATGTTGAGCTTTGAGACCTAAATGTCCATGTTCTGACACGTTTGATTTCTCATTGTTACAGATGTCTGCTAACCCAGAAATATTCTAATGAAGGTTTAGAAGCACAGTGATAAAATTGGTTTGTACTGTGGTCCATCCAAGTAAATAGTGTGAAAACTGTTTAGCCACAGTATTTTAAACAGTGGCTTGAATTGAAATATTTTATCTTTTAAAGAACAGGAATATTTCTAAATCTTCTATTTTTTTAACCTACATGCTGTATTTTTGTGTTTGTTGTGGCTTCCAAGGAGGTATATTTTCTATTTTTATCTATTCAGAATGTTTTTGAACATACCACAAGAGTAGGTGGTTTCTGAATGTCATGCTGAAGAGCCAGACCCAAGTTTAATGGAAACCTATAGATATATTCTCACCCAACCGACATGAAAAGTAGGGCTGGATTCACAGTGGGTCTGAGTCAAAACCTTGCAAAATCATTCTGAGCTTTCCCTGTGACTCCAGTTGTCTTTGGCTCATGTTCAGTGAATGGGGAGTCAGTTGACTTGTAATCTTGACCCTAACTTATTTTTATTTATTATGAGTGGACACCAGCTGCTTCTTTGTTGTCTGAAATATACTGTGTGCCCTTGAACTTTGACATCTTCCTTCCAAGAAGATGATTTAGACTTTGTCCATGGCTTGCCAAACCAGCAGGCTACATCATACTTTTGGACTTCCGACAGACCATGAGCGACTAATCCCCCACCTACTTTTGGATTGATACATAAAGTAAAATATGAAAGGCATATACGAGGCCTCATGAAATGGAAGTATTGATGGACGAGGCCATAGTTTGTGTGATTACCTTTGCTGATATATTCAATTAACAGTCTTGCCAAGGAGAACCTGGCGTTGGTCACTCAAGCTTACTTCATTTAAGTTGATAGTCCCTGGTATCCAACAGTGGGATAAACCAGATTCCTTAGCTTTGTTTGTTTTGGCCTACCGTGTCTCTTTATGAGGAAAATGGTCAAAGTAAAGTGCTTCCTCTGTGTATTTTGACAGGAAACAGTACTAATATGCTTTCCTTTTGTCGTATGCCTTGCTCTTTTCTCCCGGTGTTGTTTAAATATTTTCAGTTCAATGACATATTTATTAACCCACCATTCTCTGCATGGGGTAAGACTTTGATTGGCCCATCTGTAAAGACTCTCAGTTAAGGTGGTTTTTTCAGCAAGAGTTAATAATATTACTACTATTCACGTAAAACTCTGAGACAATCTCTTTAAAAATGGAGCACATTTATCTAAAACAGCTGGTTAAGAGAGCATGAGGGCCCAGCTAGAGTCGGCAAGGTCGGGGGTCAGGGTTAACACCAATCTCTGTGGAACTTTGAAGCTGACATTTTACAGATTATATGTGTCTCAGTGCACAGTGGGCATGGCATATAAATTGGTCTTAGAGGCCCCTATTTGTTCTCTGCATTTTTATGAGCCCACAGAGTTGTTCTTTGAAGCAGCACACACAGAAAATAAAAACTCATTTTAATGTTGTGGAACTATTTGCAGTAAATCATGTTAACATCCTGGCTTTTCTTTAGAGAGATGCGGTGTGTTTTCGCATGTTCTTGGGTGTTGTGATTGCCCCTGATTTAATATTGTATTTTTCCTTTTAATCTCACTTCATACATCTTGTCTTCTTCCCCGTTCCCCACTTTGGTATTTGGGCAGTTATCCTGTGTGCCTGGCTGATTTTAAGCTGCAGGGACACTTTCATTTTGCTTCATGCAGTGATTTAGCTATTCTAAGTGCTTACTCCCTCCTCTATCAAAAATCCCCTGGCACTATAAACCCCTTGCTATTGTATGGCACTGCAGCATTAGAAGAAAGCATCTGATTTCAAAGAGACCAAGTTCCATTCTGGAACTAATTATATTATTTATTTTATGATTTTTTTTTTTAATTGCTAGGTGTTTTAACTGGAAAATGCTGAATTCTGGAGAGCCACAAGGAACAGACACTGTTAACAGAATCTGCTGGAGGTATTGTAGCCACCTAATTAATTTTCAGTAAATGCTTCCAATAGGTAATTTGCTTCTGGCCAAATGTAAATCAACTGGAGACAAATAGGGTTAAAATTAGAAATGTGTGATGGGGACAATGTTTATGGACAAAATAACCTGGCACTCCTAGAAATAACTTGCTGACAGTAATAGAAAATTAGACCACACAGATGTTAACAAAACCTGAACATTGTGTTCAGGCCCTGAACAGAGTTTCTCCATGCTGTACACACCACCGCCTCCTCTGTGTGGGTCCCACCACACAAGGTCTGCTTATCCTTAATCTTCCCTTGGTAAAGATTGGGCATGACATGCCTCAGTCCTATTCTGTGTGACATCCCTCCTAAGATGCCTTTTCTCCATTCTGTTTTACAAAAATTGACTTCATCATCCGCTTGAACCTCACCAAAGCCTCAAACACACTCCAGCTTGCACAAATATCCTCTTCATAGCTCCAAGGTTTTCCATTCTCTAGTCTTAGAGGTCGTATTTTCAGAGGTACATAAAAGTTATAACACAGATAATCAATAAATAAAGTTTTCTCATTTTATTAATTACTAATAGTACTTATCTACATCAGCTTCTGAGAGAAATTTAAGATAAAGGCTTAAAAATCTCACAAACTTCTTGCACATTTGCTTTTTTAAATTTCCTCACCCCTTTCACATGTTCCTTCTATTCTCACTGTCTTCTCCTTCAGAAAATGCAGTCAGTAGCTGGCCCTTCCTGAAAGGGCTGGTAAGAGATTAATTTCATACTTCCCATTCTCCAGGTGGCCCTTGGACAGGCCTCTCACATGGCCAAGATCCCACATGAAGCAACATGCTGCCTAAACCCCTTCCTGCCCTTAAATTCAAACTGTAAGGTCTGACTCGGGCAGAAGCAAACTCTTTATCCATGAACACCTTCATATGAAAAGAGGAGTGTTAAAAGAGGAGTGTTAAGGTTTGATGGCTCTTTATTATGGGTCTTTAGTTACCTTTATAATTTAGAATTTAGAATAATTTATAATTTAGAATAAATATTTTAGAATAAATTAGAAATTTAGAATAAATTAGACAACTTGTTTCGGAGACAAGGACATGATTGGTGTTACTTGCTGGGTGTGCCTGTGGATACTGGAAGAGCCTTCCGAGCAGACATAAGCTGCTGTACACATGGGAAAATCTCCCCAAACTGGCATTCATGGGCAGGTCAGCAACAGCACTAATGAGGCTATGACGACATTGATGACTGGAAAAACAGGCCTCTGATAACTCTGTGGCCCAGAATATGACCAACACAGGCTGCCATTAAATATGTAAGTGTAAGGCCAAGTGATCTTTGGAGGCATGTGGAAGCTTTAGTGTCTTCTGAAAGCAAAAGTCAACATCACAGGCATGCAATTTGTACAAACTTCTCTAAACATAAACCAAAATAAAATTATGACAATTATCCTGGCATTTTCCTAGTGTTTGTTACCGAAAAGAAGCTCATGTAGTCTCAACACTCCCCTAATTTTAGTGGATTTAGGTCTTGTCATGCTCTGTAGGTAGGACCTCTGTCAACTTCAGGAAAAGGACTTGGCAGCAAATTTGTTGGTTGATCTAGCAAATCTTTTAACTCTGCAGAATCATGAGAGGGTCTGGAAAATTTTGTTCGTCTTTTTGAAGTCTGGCAAAGTTTATTTCTGTCACTTCTATTTTTCCGTGATGGCCAGTGTATGGAAAATGGCAACATATCAGACCCCGTTCCCGTCTCAAGCAGCCCCAAACAAGGTTGTGTGCTGGCTCCCACGCTGGTTTCCTTCTTTTTCTTGGCTGTGCTGGCAGAGGCATTTTGCTGACATTGAGAGAGGAATATTTATTTAGTTCTAAACCAATGGAAAGTTTCTCCATCTGCAGTGCTGCTCATCAGAGATCTTCTGTTTTTTTCAAATGGCTTAATGCTGGTAACCTCTTCAGTCGAAGACATTTGCTCAAGCAGTGACCACTTTGACGGGCAGGCATTTAAGAGGGTTTCATGACTGGACAACAAGACATGCATGTCCATCCTCTTCCTGATTCTCTCTAGCCTGGAGAGCTTTGCTGGTTAGTGAGAATGCTGTCAGAAAAGCTGCCCAACAAGACAAGGCTTTACATTTTGTCTGCGGTCACACCTCTGTAGGACAACATTGTGAAACTAACTGGTAACAGTGTCTGTCAAAATGTCTGACTCATTCCTTCCTTGTTAGAAGACCTGTGGGACATACAGTTGCTCCACCAAAATATCCAGTCTATAGAGCCTATATGCTTTGGTTTCACCTATTCGTGAGACCAGACAGTGGGGAGAAATACCTAATATACAACTCCTTGCATATTGACAAATTGTTCTCATTGAAAGCAGAAAATGCCTGGAGGCCTTACTCTACGGCTTGAAAATTCTTAAGGAAATACTTTATGATCAACAAAACCAAACCAGCTGTTCCCATTTTGCTGGGATAATGCAAAGCCAGCTGGAAAGTGAGTGGGACTGACCCCTGCCCTGAGGAGGCAGTAGACCACAACAGAGAAGGAGGGTGGCAACGGTCCTGTAAACATCTTTGAAAGAAATTGAGAATTGTACAAAAAGAGAGCACGGTGCCTTGGTGCCTCTCATAATTCCACATATTCATTCTGAAGACTTTTACATAGCTCCAGTTTCTAACATACCTGTCCGAGCTGTAAGTTTTCTGGATTCAGGTGTGCTGAAATCACCAGGAGTGTTCATAACTTTTGATGAGATAGCAAGAAGGCAGGTAAGAGCTGAATCCAACAGTATTGTGCAGCTTGGCACAGAATCTCATTACAAACAGATATTTTAGAGTGATTTTCCAAAGTTTAAAAATGGTTAAAAGAAATAACAAGCTAAAAAGATTTTGTAAAGAGTAGGACAGATCCTGGCATAAATTTCTGTAGCTCTGCTGAAGCCAGTGGAACCTTTTAATACTCTGGTATACTGGTGTTTTAACCCATAAAATTGGCCTTTTAATTCCATCCTTAATTATGAGCTGTATGTTTGAAATTCATAGTCAGGCAAATAATTCTGTACTTTACATTGTGATGAAACATGTATTTACAGTTGCTGGAAGAGGGACCAGTTAATCTAATGATCCATATGAAAGCAATACAGTATAAGGAAAGAGAATCTTACATTCGTTTAGACATTTTAAGCATTTTTTTTGCTGTATCCTACAGCACAGTGTTAATGAACCCTGAACCACAATTAATAATCAAGACTTGAATCAATTATATGTTCTGGGAATTCTGTTTTTATGACTCATTTATTTACCATAGCAAGTTACTTTTACTAATTGTGTTTAAGATGGAGTTATTATGCCTTCTTTCTCCTGCTAAAAGAACTGATGGTCATAGATTCAGATGGATGGATCAGTTTTGGATAAAAATCTTGACTTTTGTTAAAGTACAGTACTTCTATTCCTAAAATTCTATTAACATAAATGATGACAAGTTTTCCTTAAACTTGGTACTACCTGCTTAATGAGGGACTTAGAAGTTGCTGGAAATATTTCTTTTTGAGTTTATGGACATTCGATACAGTGCTGAATCCATATATTGCCTTTAAATCTAAAAAGCATAACAAAACTCTACAATTTCTGCATTAATCTAGATGTATTTAATTAGCAGTAAAGCACAAGGCTGGAGGTCTGGGTTGTAACTGCTGTGGGGATCCTTTGTGAGCCTTGCCTTGCCTGTCACCTGGGAATAAAAATCTCTCCAGGGAGGGTTTGCCGCAGTGGAACTTAATTTACTGATGTTTTTAAAGCGCTTTAAAGGGCTGAAATGGGAGGCACAGGAGAAATGAGAACTGTGTGGATCTATTGTGCATCCCAGGGCCCTGGTGACTGTTGGACACACGGCAGAAAGTTTACAGAATAGCTTAGATACCCATGTATTTGGGTACTTACCAAACAAAAAGCCTGTTCCTGCTGAAATCAATAGAAATCCTGTGCTAAACCTCATGAAGGCAAGACCAGTCCTTGTTATGGGTCTGGGTCAAAAAACCAGTGCAGGGACATGTTCTCATAAAATGTTCCCGCCAGGACTGCCTTTATCACAGCGAACCAAGAAGTGCAAAGGAAGAGGGAGGCAGGATATGTATTTCTTTAAATGAAATGAGATTTTATTTTTAATCTCAAGACAGGCTTTTCTTGAACGCTGCCCACAAATCAGTTTTACTTCGCTATTGCCAAATTTCTTGAGCTACTGCCAGTCATAATTCATTTGAGCTCTCCTGTCATGATTAAACACGTTGAGTGACTGAATGAAGATGGGAAGTGCCAGGGTATATAAATCACTACAGGCTGCCAGTTGTTCTCCATTTGCTTCCTCCTCCTTGTCTCCCAACACCCTTGATCAGTGTTTTTTCCTGATTGCTTCACTCAAATGTAAATGTGTCCTGATCCAGCCTCTCTTACAGCTTAGTTTGTGAAAGCCTCTCTCTTGCTCTGCCAAGTAGTCCCTGCTTCTGGGGAAAATCTGAGTGGGCCCAGTTGTAACACTCCAAATGAGTCAAATTCAGTGCCTTCCATTAATATCGCAGAGGTATGTCCACACCAGTGTGAAAAGACACCTCTAAAACCACTTAGCTTGACTTTTCAGCCACGTGAGAAATGCCATTAATTCACATCTATTGGTTCTCTCAGAGTTAGTGGAGAAAAGTGGACAGGAAACTGGTGATACATTTCATCCCTGGAAAATGAAGACAAAGCAACATTCTCTGGGCTGCTGGCATCTCTGTTTCCTTGGCAGAAGGTCACAAAACACGATAAGCAAAACACCGAAAAAAAAAATGGTAAATCACTCAAGGAAGACTAGATCTATTTTGTTTTGTCCCGGAGTGTTTAATCATAAACTATAAGGTGTTAAAGGGGTTAACAGGCTCTCAACTCATTGTCAACTAATTATCTTTAAGGTGTTGTCATCACATACTAATCGCTGGGTGAATGCCAGTCCCACCACTGGGAGGTGCCCAACCCCAGGGTGACCTTCTCTCACCTAACAGATGCTTACTTCATTAACTTCAACCATCACTTGCACAAAAAAAAAGCTTTTAGGGACTTTCATCTTTTTTAAAAGGGCAGGGAAAAAACCCCTAATAAACTGGTAGCCTGGTTAGCGGTAGGGGACAGCTTTAGCTTAAGGCACCATGGGTGGCTAAGATGTATGAGAAACAGATGTAAGGCCTTTGGTGATAGGTCTGCACTTTCTATTTATTGACAAATGAAACAGGCAATAGAAGGCAATTAAAAGCCAATGATTGCACACAAACAGTGCAAACCATAACAGCAGAGAGGAAAGAAAAGCAACTACACAGTGCGGCTCAGCTTGTTCAGGGCCAAGGGACATCGATTTGGGAAGCAAAAATGTGATTTCTTTGCAAAGAAAATGTTTTGAGTTTAAAGCTGAAGAGGTTTGACAGTTGTTCTTGCTTTTGCATTTTGTTTTTCTCCAAGGGCTGCCCCGTTACAAGGCACTTCTCATCTGTTTGACTCTGGCTTTCTTTTTGGTGTTCAAAGAGGAGGTTCAGTATTGGTTTTAATTGATGGAATGGATAACAAAGGTAAACAAATGTGAACAGAGAACCAAGGGACAATCCTTTCTTGCTGTGGCTGAATGTGTCTGTGATTTGACACCAAACCCTAAGTTTGATAACCTCTTTATATTTTAATGTTTTCTTAACAGGCAGTTGAGACCCGGACATGAAAATATGAATTCAAATTCCTGTACTCAGCTTCTGTAAAGAGACAGATTTATCCCGTTTATTACTAAACTTCTGTCCTCAGGAAATAAGCTTACAAGATAGTTTATATCTGAGAGAACTTGAGGAGTGTGTGTTCTGCTTGTAGGCTGACGTCCCTGAACGTACAGATAGGTAATGCAGGGAAGAGGAGATCTTCTTCATAGGCATTTTAACAGCCAGACCTGGGATAACACCTGCTTTTCACTTAATATGATAAAGGTGCAAGTCCATAGGTCTAATTTAAATGCATCTTTATCCTGTGAACTATGATTTCGCACCAGAGGCAAGGAGAAAACCAGCTCACCCTCCCAGGATGATGTTACGGCCAAGCAGAATCTCATTAAAAATCAATTCCTCATGTCCATAAAACAAGTTTATTTTATCTTGTGGGAGCCTGCTGTTAGCACTCACACAGTCCCATTGTGTGGAATTCTTGCCCCTACTTACATGCCAAACTGCACATTGTACCATTAACGAGTTTCAATTTTATGCTAAGCCTTTCAATATTTTTGGTGTCATTTACTGCAGGTTATTTTGCCAGCATGTGGTGTCTTATAACATATGTTATTAATAGTGATGACATGTTTAGGTTCTGAGGGTTTAAACAAGACCTCCAATATTTACACTTATAAAGGGGGGAAATGATGAGAGGGGGACTGGGATTGGCCACTGAAGGCTCCAGCTGTGCAGGTATTCATCCTAACCCTCGCAGGTCAGCGCTTGCTAGCCAACTGTTACAAAAACATAATGCAAAACACATTTTATAGGCACCACGAGACAAGCCAATACAGGTTAATTAGCTATGAACCTCCTCTTTTTGCAGAGGGTAGTAGGAGGTACGTGTGTTTGGCCGTGTGCTTTGTGGTACCCAATGTACCCATGGTCTGTATGGGATGATGGCACCTCTGCCTGGGTGATATGGGGAGTGCCATGGGCTCTGGTGTCCCAATGAGTTACACTGGCTTTGCACCACAGATAATCAGAGAGGATCCTGAACTGTCAGGGATTTACAAGGATCATTGCATCTAATTCCTGGCCCTGCACAGGACAACCCCAAAAATCACACCATGTGTTTGAGAGCATTGTCCAAATATCTCTTGAACTCTGCAGTTCTTCAATGAGACCATGCAACAGAAGTAAGGTAAAATAAACACACATCTCAATAAGAGATGTTTGATTTAAAGCATTTTATGCCTTACTGCAACAGATTAAGAACATGCACATGCTCACTAAGTAGTTTTGCTAACTTTGATATAACTTGACTGTATCTCTGGACCTTTCACCTACAGGGCTTTTACACCTCTCTATCTGTGTTCTGGTTGAAAAATGATATTTGGGATTTTTGGGCACTACTATAATTGATAAATAATGGTCTTCTAGTAATTTAGAAATGTTATTTTTGAGAGCTGTGAAGAAAACATCCTATGTTCAGAGTATTGCTAATCTTGCACGTGTGTATTTGGGAAGGTGGAAAGAGGGGTGCTGCAGTCCTTAGTACCAGACATAATTAGGATAATTAGTCAAGGCTGACTACACTGTAAATTATAGGGAACAAAGAATGGTGCTTGAGTGATGTTTTGCGGTGCCAGGAAATGATTCATGTCAAGGAAGGATAAATACAGAGTCTTAAATGAATTATCATTGTATTTACTTATAGCAACAGAAAGGGCCTAATTTTTTGTTTGTTTGTTTCTGGTGCACCTAAAATTGCAGGGTTTGGATTTTCAAAAGGATAATCCCACCTTTATTTAAGCAACCAACAAATTGACTTTGTTTTCTTCATTAAGCTTCCCTTAGAAATTCCAGTGGCAATTGTTCAGATTTTTGGTTCACCAAAAGTTGTAGACATGGAAAAATGCTGCCTAAAGTGAAATCTGTGAGCACAGTTGCTGTGTTTGGAACAGGCAGGTGTAGGTAGCAAAGAACTGATGGTCACAAAAGTGCCTGTGGGCCCAAATGATAAACTTCCAATAGTTTAACAGAACTATTAACCCAGATGATGAAATTCCAATAGTTTAACGTGCATGGGCATGGCACCTCTTGGGAGAATACAATCACTTTTAATCCTTTAATTGTATATTGTTTGGTGCAATAGCATCCTTGAGGGCATCATCTGTTTATTTAAAGCTCTGAATAAATATTATATATTGAGTAATTAATAAGTTGATGTTTCATTCTGATCAGATTGTCAGGTTTAAAACACCTTTTTTATAAATGTCCTCTTCACCAGCATGAAAACAAAAAATGTTTTGCACTCAGATATCAGGTGCAAGACAGGTTAAAATTATAGTCCTATTCATTGTATAAGTCCAAGCAAGATAGAAATGTCATTGTGTATCTTCTGTCCAGTCCAGCCATGGCACATATGCATAAAATGGCCTTGAAACCCATCAATCTTGTCACTGTATTGTTTTCTGACATTTCACTACCTAGAAAATGTCCATGAACATTTTTATATCTCACTGTTGTCTGGCAGCCGAGGGTGGCAAGTAAAGGACTAAGCAATAATTGTGCCTTATATAACAGAGATGTCATTTGCTGTAATCTCAAATGCTTCAATTAAAACACAGATAATTACAAATATGACATGACCTCATGGTGGTATCTCTGAAATGCATGGTCACAGAGCACAGCTGAGTGTCTGGTGATACATCACTTGTTTGGATCAACAGGGAACCCAAGATTTCTGTTCCTTAAACCTCTCTGGGCATAAAAGATATGCCTTATGGTTAATAAATTTATTTTATTTTTCCATTATTTTGAATTGAAATGTTGCAATACATAAAGGCAGGGATAAAATACAGCTGAAATTATCCTTATGGTTTGGATAAGGAAACTAACAGAATTACCTAATACATCATTTTTTTTCCCACACCTGCATTTTTGGCTTCCATTCATCCAAGAAAAGCTGTGACATTTTTTAGGGAATTTCAACCAAATCAGAAAAACAGGGGAAAAAAAATTAAAGGAAGGATTCACGGAGAATTCCTACAGGTTTCATGGAAGTAGATGTTTATGTAAAACAGAAACTCCTTTCAGTACTGAAAGTGTGCTTATAAAAAAAAAGAGGGAGAGCGAGTTTTTACACCAACAGATAGTGACAGAATATGGGGGAGTGGTTTTAAACTAAAAGAGGAGCAAGGAAGAAATTCTTCTCTGTGAGGGCGGTGAGGCCCTGGCACAGGTTGTCCAGAGAAACTGAGGATGCCCCAACCCTGGGAGTGTCCAAGGCCAGGTTGGACGGGGCTTGGAGCAACCTGGGATAGTGGAAGGTGCTCTTCCCGTGGATTGGAACAAGATGATCTTCAAGGTCTCTTCCAACCCCACCATTCTGTGGTATTTCTGTGAAATACATGAATGAATGGCCCCCCCTGAGAGAGAGGCTGCAGCACAGCTCCTGCTGTATTAATTGAAATGGGAAATGCATGAGAAACAGTGATACTGAACACTCCAGAAGAGGAGGAGGCTCTGCTGAAGTTTATTCTGTATTAGACACTGGGTGATCCAAGCATGAGACATGGCCACAGGTTTCACACATTATGGTGTTTACAGAACCCCTTGGTTTTAGACCTCCACCTCCAGAAATTACAATTCAACTTGAATTCAGCCTTGTAAGACAGCGTGTATGAATTGGAAGACTTGCAGTTTGATCAGGACACTTAAGAGTGTTTCTGTTTTGTTTAAAAGGCTTGTTTTTATGAGTTCCTTCAAAGGTTACACACAGAATAAATAATTTGGTCTTAAATTTCTTAAAGTCAAGAGAAATCACCCAAATTTCATTTTCTTTTTAGTTAATGAATTTCAAAATACACAATATTCATTAGAGTTTTTCAAGACAAATGGACAAGTTAGGCATGCATCTCCTGCTGGCTTTCAGTGGGGACTCAACAATTCACTGTCATAATTTTTCTTTAAAAATCTCCCCTACCGGTATGCAACTATTCATTCAGGCAGGACTGACTTTGCATAGAAGGAGTGCCAGAACATTAACACAGCCCACAAATAACAGAGGGCTCAGCTGGGTGGTGAACTGGGCCCTGTTGCACCATGCCACAGTCCTCTCACAGCAGCTAATCCTGGATTTAAGCATCCAGTACTAGGAGTGCAAACTTGAAAAATGCAGTTGGTGACCTTTTGCTTTATTTTTATTTATCTCCTTCTCTTAAAAGTCTCCAGGCCAGCTGGAATTTCACAGCAAGGCTCCCTTCAGACAGTGGGAGCAAAGCAGTTGGTGGAGTTAGAAAATTCTGGAGAACCAAAATGATCTGATCTTCATTATTGATCCTCTTGGTTCATGCTTTATTTCTAGTTTTGGGAAGTGCCACCACCTCAGTAGAGCATCTCTTAAAGATCACCTGTGGAACTTTTCAGAATTTTAAGAGCCCTTGACTTCCTTCTGTTTATCTCGTAATGAAAAGATGGGATAGCACAGCACTGTACCTGCTTTGAAGTCACTATAATCAACACCAAAAAACATATGGACTCAGGTGTCCTTCCCTGCTTTCCTCATTTGTGTGTGCTCTTTGGAATCAAGGCAAAGTTCTTGCAGGTATGGCTCTTAAGCTTACTAAGTATGTCATCTCTTCAGCACTTGGAAGCCTTTTCCATTCCTCTCTGTCTGTATTTCTTTATCTTATCTGGTTCACAGGTCACAAGTTCACAGGTCACTCCGAGTTAGAAGAGACCCATGGGATCATCTAGTCCAACTCCCCACCAACTAGACCATGTCACTAAGCTCCTCATCCAGTCTTCTCTTAAACACTTCCAGGCATGGCGACTCCATCATCTCCCTGGGCAGACCATTCCAATGAGAGATCACTCTCTCTGTGAAAAACATCTTCCTAATATCCAGTCTAAACCTCCCCTGGCGTAGCTTGAGGACATGTCCTCTTGTTCTGGTGTCGTCAGCCTGAGAGAAGAGATTCACACCCACCTGACTGCAACCTCCCCTCAGGTAGTTGTAAACAGCAATGAGGTCATCTCTGAGCCTCCTCTTCTCCAGGCTGAACAACGCCAGCTGCCGCNCAATTCCCTCGTCCATATCATCAATATCTGGTCTTGAAATCAACATCCTTCTGGATAAATGCGTGCTCTCATGTCCTGTTTCCTGCCCACAGGGTCTTTCCCAGAACCTACAGTCACTTTTGGCCTCTTCATTTTTCAATTCCCCACCTCTGCTTTCTGTTACTCCCCCTCTTGTCAGGTGAACTCAGGTAGACTCCAAAATTATCAAAGTCTCTGTCTGATATCAGCAGCTTAGTTCTCTTCTCTCCCTATCCCTTAGGTGTTCATCATACTCAAGAAATTAGGTAGTAGCCTTTTCTTTGTCCGCAACTGTTGCAGTGGAGCAGAGTATCGGCAACATTTAATGACCCCTTTTTTATTAGTCCTATTCAAAGGCACAAAAGTTTCTCTCATCACCTCCTGTGGATTCTGGGACACTGTAAGCCCAAGGGAGACAAGAAAGAAAAGGATTCCCTGCTCAGAGTGGATTTTGTAGCCTTTCAGGCATGCACAGAGAGTCCCCTGTAATAAGCAAAATTCACAAGCTGTATGTGGAGAGATTGCCCAAATTGTCACTTAAGTTAACATGAAATTTTACAGTCTTTCCCTAGGAATGTATATTTCTTTAACAAAATAAAAAGACTGTCCCCTTATCAATCATAATTCTTCTACATTTACAGTTTGCCTGACATACAGGAGTAATATTCCATGGTTTGCTACAACTTATAAGTTTATGACTCTTCTGTGGCAGATCAGACTAAACATAATTCATTCACAGCTACTTAGTGTTCTGGGAAATAAACCCCTGAACTTAAATAACTGTAGTGTGACCTCTGTAAAATATTATTTATGGGTTAAGAACTATTATTATGTACATATCAAGATATGCCAAAGGTTATAAAACAAACACTAGTCAGCAAACTGCACTGTTTACTGGCCGAGTCACTCGTGGCTTGCTTTCTGGCTCTAGTCCTGCAAATATCTGCAAATGGAGAAAAATATGACTTGGCTGACTTGGTAATTAGAATGAAGCTGATGCTATGGACCACTAAGGATTCAATAACAAATAATTCTCTGTCACAAACACAATGCCAAAATATGGCTAAATGATCCAGTTGAAATGCATGGTGTTTTCCATTAAAAGAACATTGATTGCCTCAAGGGTGCAGCCACTGCCATAATCAGCAGGGAAATGACAGCTCCTCATCCTCTATTCATTTTGTAAACCAAGAGATCAAATGCAGGGAGAAAGCTCCAAGCATGTATGTAAGGCTTCCAGGAGGGAATTTCAGGTTCTGGTTTTGATATCTACCAGCCCACAGGGGGTTTGGGGAGCATGTGAGTGTGTATGCATTGCACTGCTTGTTCCTGTCTAATCCACCTATATCAGAACACATCTTGTGCACAAGGCTCCTAAAATGTTTTACGAGCAGAGCTGTATAGACACGTAGATCAGAAATGTTCATATTACTCAAAACCACATCATATAATTTTATGTGAGAAATCTGTCGTGGTTTATTTCCCCTTCCCCTCACACAGCCCAAAATTAATAATAATAAAAAAGACAAAAACGGTTTGAATGAAAAATCAACCACTAACTCTGGACAAGTATTATAACAGCCATGTATAATGTTACAGGACAGACCCTTCTATCCCTTTTTCAGACAGGGAGGTTCCATCCAACTGGCTATTTAGACATCAAGGACAGTTTCAGGCATGTAAGGTAAATGCTGAGTAATTAGTATGGAGAAACAAATAATTTTTCAGACATCTGAAGGGATTTTTTTTTCTTTTATTAAATCCTGGAATTTCTTTCTGTTCTCCTTTTACTACAAGAATGCTGCATAAGAGAGCTGATACCTAAATAGCAAACAGTCCTGTGGTAAGGGCAATCCCTAGAGATGCTGAAGACTCACGTTCAAGTCCTTTTGCAAACTTTGGGTTTGTGCCTTGGTGTGTCACATCCCATGAGAATTCCTTGTCTGTTGACCCTTCTCTAACGCAGAACAAAACCCCATCATAGGTTGAGCCAGCTTTCCCTCTGGGAGCTGGGAAGAAAACAACCTTTCCCATCAAAGGGATTTGTTTCACTGGGATGTTTCAATCTGTGTTGTTTGACAGTTCTCTTCTGTCCTCCAAGTTAATGGTTCTTCTACTGTCTTTGCTGTGAGGGATCTCAATTTGCTACACATCTTAACATTTCCTTCATAATTTGATTCTTTTCCATCAGTGACATTCCTGCAGTGATCCCAGATATTCAGATAAACCACCATTCTCATTGGGTTGAGACTCTTGGAAGATTCCAGTTTAGTAGAAAGCAAAATCAAAGTATTGCACCAATATGGTGCAGTATGGGAGCAGGGAGTCTGCTCACTGTAATCAAGAGTCGTCACTTTCCAAAGAAGTGAGATGGAGTTGCCTGAATTCCAGGGTGATATCCCTTAACTGGATGAAAACCTGACTTAGCACGTGAGTCAAACTGCTCACAAAGTCCTTCTGAGCTGCCCTTAGAATCTGGCAGGTGAAGATTTAACCACCAGTCTCCACGGATATGGGCGGTACTGGAAGAGTCAGACCTTGCTTGTATTTTCCACCAAGAGAAAATAAGTGGCATTTCCTAATATTTGGTTCTTTTCCCTCGGCCACAGTTTAGGTTACTATTTACTTGTGGTAGGTATTTCCTGTGACCTGCTTTAGTTTAGCTGAAACAAGTGTGTGGGGGACCTGGTTTTCAGAGAAGCTGTGCATCCATGTTTTTATCCCAACCCCCCAAAAATCCAAACTACGGGAAAACCAGGAGCATCTGAGATGGTGTGAGCCAAAGAGGAAGACCCTGGTAGGGGAACTGGGTGATTTAGGACCTACTCCTGGCTCTGTTCCATCTGCAGGGTAGTCTCAGGCCACCACTTTTCCCCTCTCTGGTCTGTTTTCCTTCTTCTCTTATGCATTGTCTGTTTTGATTGCAATTTCTGAGGGACAAGCTGTGTGCTTCTTACTAGGGCAGTCCTATGCTTATTTAAATCCTCTAATGCAAATAATATTAGAGATCTGAACATTTCTGCTCTTATATTTTTAATAAGAGTAAATATATATGTTAAATGCGATCTCCTGCAGGCCTTCTGTTTTTTTTTCATTTACACCCCAGAGTAATTTTCGGCTTTGATTGCACAGGAGGCTTTAACATTTACATCCCTGGAAGAGGCTGGAGCTGTTAGTTGAAAGCACAGCCGTGTGCTGCTCGGTGCAGTCCCAGCCTGCCCAGGGGGCTGGTCTAACTAACCAGAATCAAATTAAAGCGCATCATAAAATTACAGCATGCTTTTCTGTAAAGTTTTATTTTTACTTTCCTGGGCCTGGCCTTCAGGTTTCATTAGGAGCAGCACTCAGCAGAGTTCCTGCAGGCTGAGGGTACCCTCTAGAGGTGCAGGCACTGGCAGCAGAGAAACTGAGGGATGATCTGTCTTCCCAGGGGCTTCTTTAGGGCTGATGAGAAATTAGGGGAAATGAAATGCTGACTCTGGCCCCTGTCCATCTGTGCACTTCACCTTGTGCAAGGGTGACAGGGTGCAGGTGGGTTTAGGGGTCATGTGTGAAGGGAGATGTGTGCTGCCTTAATCCTTCCAAAATCAGGTCTTTGCAGATCTCAGGGCTGCTGGGAATAGTGCAGTGCAAAGAGGGATATGGGCATTGTTAATATTTCCTCCTGTGCATAGTGTTGGCAGAGAATCGTGTAGGTTGGAAAAGATTTCTTAGATGAAGTCCAACCATTATCCCAGCGCTGTCAAGCCCACCACTAAACCATGTTCCTAAGCACCACATCTAATAGTTTTTTGAACATTTCGAGGGACAGTTACTCAACCACTTCCCCAGACAGCATGTTTTGGAAGTCTTGACCACCTTTTCAGTGAAGAAATTGTTCGTAATATCCAATCTGGACCTCCTCTGGTGCAACTTGAGGCCACTTTCTCTCATCCTATTGCTTGTTACTTCTGAGAAGAGATCAACTTCCACCTGTTTACAGCCTCCTTTTGGTTTGTTATATAGAGTGATAACGACTCCCTTTAGCTCTCTTTTCTCCAAGACGAGCATCCTCAGCTCCTTCAGCTGCTCCTCATCAGACTTGTGCTCCAGGCCCTTCCCCAGCTCTGTTGTCCAGCTCTGGACAGGATCCAGCATGTCAATGTCTTTCCTGTATTGAGGGACCCAAAACTGAAAAAAGGATTTGAAGTGTGGCCATGGTGGTACCCTCAAGGCTTGCTCTCCAGGCTTACAGGATCATGCAGGCTGAGCAAGACACATTTTTCTTCAGTCTGGTCAGCTCTGCTGGGAAAATTGCTGCCACAGTCTGTGGAAAGGGTTAGGTCTTCCAGAAATGAAGCCCCACATCACAGGAAGCAAAGGAGTTCTTTGATGTCCGAATTTTTACAGTTTTTCCCTCTTCAGAGACCTAGTCCAGCTTGGAGCTCAGCTGCCAGACTCCTGCGTGTCAGTGCTACATCACTAAGATATATTCATCTGGGTGATCTGCCCAGCTGGGGAGCTGGCATGCTCTGTATATTCAGATCTCAGCAGCCTCCAGTCCAGTCTGACTGTCTCTTCACTCCCAAATGATTCTCTTCTGGAAGGAGTGAATTCCGAAAGCAGTACAAGGGCATTGGCAACACACCTGGTTTCTTGAAGAATTATGGAAAAATCTTACAATACGTAACAACAGCACAATGTGTATGCAAAATGATGCCTCCATTCCATTCTCCCATTGCAAATGCCTGAGCTTTATATCTGTGCTGCCCTGCCTCATGGCAGTACTTCGTCGGCGTGGTTTGAAAACAAAAGAGGCAGCTCCATCTAGAGGTCTGTGCTAAGGGAAGAAAACCTGGTTTTCACAGTTCTGCACTTCGGAGTTTCTGCCTGATGCAGTGCTGTGTATGTGGGAGTGCATTCTCTTGTACAGGGTGGCTTTACCTTCCGATTTCTATTCTTAGATCTAATTCTTAGATCTAATTCTTACATTTTTTGAGCAGGGCCTTGAGCATCCCTATGTGTTGTTTGCTGCCTGTGTGCAATTTGGGGCAGAAATGGGATGGGCAGAGAGTTCCTGAGCATTGTGTCTCCTTGATTCTATACAGACACAGCAGAATTTCTCAGTGCAATATGTGAGAAAGGATTGCACTTGAGCCTACACTGGTATTTTCTGGCTGAGCCCACACTCTGATTCCAAAGAAGGGAAGAATCCCAGTGGTAACCACCATGGAGTTGAGATGGCAACATGCTGAAAACTTTCATCCATTTCATTAATTTAATTTTATTCACTATACACTAACAGAAGTGCTGTTGTAAGTAATTAGGAATCTAACAGTTTGATTCAGAGCGTATTTGGTATGTCATCTTTGTATCTTAGAGCTCTTGTGCTTTACTGAGATTTTAAAAATCTTGGTAAAAGTGCATACACAGCTTATTTTTTTCCTATCAGTAATGATTAAAGCATAAACAGAGATACATCCACTGCACAGGATATCCCAGTGCGCAGGCCTGGCACAGAACTGCTGCCATATGCTGGGGGTTGTTTTAGGGGTTGTTTCTGAGCCAAGGGGAGAGTTCTTTATAACAGACTAAAGAATAAAAATCAGTGCTTAGGCAGAATGTAAGGGTTGGTAATGCTCAATACCTCCTATGTGTTTCTTCTTTTTCTAATCACCTAGTCCTGGTTCCCTTTGACCTTTGAGCATCCTTCACCATTATTATATTCTCTACAGTGTACTCACCTCAGAACGCTTTTAACTCCATTCTTTCTAACCGTCTTTACTGTCTTTTCAACTTCAATCTGTACTGTAGATATTAATGATGACAGATCTTGTAGTTACTAGAAAATCTACAGATAAATAAAACTCATTCATCAACGCCTGTATTTCAGTGGAACCGAGTTCAGCACTTGTGATAAAGGATGAATATACAGTTCTTGGCAGATAAGACTTCGACTTAATAAGAAAAAGAAATTTAATGAGAGACAGGGCAGGAAACTGAAAGATCAGGCTCAGGCTTGACAGAAAAAAGAACTTTGAGGGCTTGCCGATCCTTTGCCAGAATGAAAGGAGTCAACTCAGTTAGGTATTACATATTAGCTGATACAATGAGTCTGCAATATGAGGTCATAAGTGCCATAATATTAATATATTTATTTTTTCTCCTCTTCAGCCTACTTACTTTTAAACAATATCTACTATTGCTTTAGCACAGGTTCAGTCATTAGAAGACATAAAAAAAATGTGAATCTAAACTATTCAGGAAAAGAACATCCTGCTTCTCAAGGAATAATATTAATACTAGCCTGGAGAACATTTGCAATGTCAGTTCATAAACAGATCTCTTGCAACCACTGCAGGGGATTTGTTTACCAATCTCTCCATCATTTGCTGCTTCACCTGTTCCATTTTCAGGGCTGGGCCTCATTCATGTGAAATACATCGACATGCTGCTTCAGTGATGGGCCTCAGCCAGACTCACCCTTCTGAATCTTAACATAATTTCCTAGATTTATTTTAAAATGAACTAAATGTGAAGCTGTTGCCACATT
This sequence comes from Pitta sordida, assembly GCA_013390025.1. Lineage (NCBI taxonomy): Eukaryota > Metazoa > Chordata > Aves > Passeriformes > Pittidae > Pitta > Pitta sordida. The sequence continues at coordinate 861,536 of WEKX01013826.1, read as the reverse complement.
TCTCTAGGGCTCATCGACTGAGCTTAGGCAGCAGTTCCTGGCCCAAGTGGTATAGAAAGTACAAACATATTGTACTTCATTCCCTTGCATTTCACAAGGGTAGGACCAGCCTATCGGTGTTCTGTGACTGGCTGCACCAGCAAATCACAGAATCACTGAAGCTTTTGGGCTGGAAGAGGACCTTTAAAGTCCAATCTCCATGCAGTGAGCAGGGACATCTTTACCTAAATCAGGTTTGCTCAGAGCCCTGTCCAACCTGACCTTGAATGTTTCCAGGGATTGGGCATCCATAACCTCTCTTGGCAACCTCTGCCAGTGTTTCACCACCTTCATGGTAAAAAGTTTCTTCCTTATATCCAATCTAAATGAACCATCATGTAGTTTAAAACTATTACCTTTATTTTATTGCCACAGGATCTACTAAAAAGTCTTTTCCCATCTTTCTTATAAGCCCTCTTTAAGGACTCAAAGGTCCAGAGGGGGAATGGGGTGCTCAGCCTTGTGTACAGGGGTCTGGATCACAGCCCTGGCGTCTCCTTATGTATGTAGAGCAAGGACTGTGGGGTCTCCTCTGTGTTTGGACAGTCCTGCTGTTCATGGAAAATCCTGGGATTTATTATATATACCAGGAGCTAAAAAAGACAGAGATGCTCCTTTTATGCTACCCTGCTACCACCAGCAAGTCTCCGCTTCTTAATGGCGTAATGTCCACATCCTTGGGCTTCTCATGTACTGGTTTTGTTGCACAGTATTCACAGTATAGATAAGGCTGGAAAAGACCTCGAAGATCATCTATGTGCTTGCCTGGGAAAGAGGATAAGAAGGAAGTTGTCATCAGAAGCTGATAGGAGGGAAGTTGTATCCGAAGTGCCTCGTTTACAGGTAGGAGCAGATAAGCTGACTCCTATATTGGAGTCCCCAGCACCACAGCACCACATATCCGCATGCATGTACCATGGGAGACACAGGCATGGGAATATAAAAGAAGTTTTAACCTCTACCCTAGGGATATCCACTTTAGTACAGTGGTAACTGTCCCCACCTGGTGTGTGGGAGACCTGGGTTCAATTCCTGCCAGGGAGACAGTGTTAAGAGTTGGACTCGATGATCCTTGTGGGTCCCTTCCAACTCAGAATATTCTGTGATTCTGTGTGATATAGAAGCACTTTCTAATCACTTGTGCTGGTTGTACCAATAGCAGTGCTTTGACCCTGTTCTTAGCAAAATCTCTCACCCTTTCCCTCTTGATATTGGAGTCACTGGCTGCCATAGCATCTGAATGGGCTTGTAGATAGCACTGAGCTGATGTAATTTGACCAAATTTGACTCCACGATTGTCCTCTGACCACTTTGTGTGTAGTCAAACCATGAAAAGCTCTATTTCACAAGCCAAATGGGAAGACAGGGCATTCATATGCTGCACTGTGAACCACTTCATTTGAAGGAGTGTGGCCTTTCCTCATCAGAGTTAAGCACCATGCGTGCCACCAATACATGGTGCTGCTGCTGTGGTGGTGGCACTATGGATTGGCCCAAGCCTTTAGTGAACAGGTAGGATCATCTATACCAGGGGTACCCTTGTGCCTTTGTAGGAGAGAAGTACCGATAATAATTGCAGTGCAATAGAGAAAGACCAATAGCTCAGAGTTATTTCAATCTCACTAAATACACCCAGCCTCACAGAGGGTAAACCGCAGTCACTTCACAGATCTCCACCTCTGAAGTACTGATAGTTGTCTTGCAACACCAGTCAGGTCTAACACTGGCTGGAGGGAGTTCAGAAGACCTTGTTTCCAAAGCGCCCTAACAATGCATTTCTGGGTGTCTCCTCCCTCATTTTTATATCAGGGCTCTGTATGAAGAAAACTGCTCAAACTGCTTGATGAAAGCCACTTCCAGGACAAGCTGCTGCCAGCCCCTCATGACAAGTTGACACTGGTGTTGTTTTCCCTTTGCTTTGAACCGAATAAGGGTGAGGAAAGCAGAGTGAGGTGTGCATCAAGGGTCTTCAGCATTCAGAATGTGGAAGGGAAGTTCTTTCAGATCTTGATCGTACTGGGTAATATTCCTCACGTGTAGGCCTTTGCAAGATTGTGGCTCTAAGCTCACTTGTAAACCACATGACCAGAAGAGAAATGTGTAATTACGTGGACCAAATGTTCATGCAAAACAGAAAGCGATTACCCTTACTTGATGCACCAGTCCCAACAAAGAGGAACTAAGAGATAATTTTAAACCTGAACGTTGGATTTCAGTGTATCAGGAAGACAGAACCATGAATGAAGCAGAAGATTCTACAGCCTTCTACGTACACATTAATGTATCTTTTATTTAAATCTCATTATTTCATACGTGGATGGAAGCTGCTGCACAAAAAAATTATACAGAAAAATCAGAAAAGCAGAAGCCCCTGCAGATGCCCAGTGCCTCAGAGCTCTCTGGATTACAGGAGAGGTTTGTTGGGATCGTAGGGACTGGCAGGAGATGCTGGCATAAGAACTGACTGTCCACATGGATGGCTTGAACCTATTTCTGAATATGTCCATCATGTTCAGGGATAAGTGAGAAACTAAATTATAAATAATAGGGTAAGACTGCTGGGAAAGAAATAAACCCCAGTATGCCAGAACAATCAGTTTGTTCTCCAGTGTTTCCTGTACAAGTAATAAAATCTAATAACTCAGTTGCTGTTAACAGTTAATGACCACTGCAATTGTTAATGGACCCAGACAAATGAGAGCAGTTTAATACAACAAACAGGCCATTAGCTGTATTAATGGTTGGCTTGTAAGAGTTAGGGCTCTTATAAACTATATTCTGCAGTTTATAACACCAGCACTTTATAAAATGACCTGGTGTTTTCCAAAAAATAAAAAATAATAAGGATCAGGTGAGCTCAAATTTAGTAATGGAAAACAAGTATTCACGGTAACTCAGAAAAGTTGATATTAGGCTAAAAACTAGTTTTTATTGGAATAAATCAAGATCAACAGCAGACTTACAAACCAGGGCTGAATCTTGTATAGCTTAAATGAGTGGCAGTTTTGCTTTTGACTTCAGTGAGTTTTGGATTGATCCTGTAATTATTATCATTAGAAAGGAATTTGATCCTTTTTCTCTCTTTTTTTTTTCCCCCAGACCAGAAATGATTCCACACATGGGAAATTCAGTCTTTAGCAGCTGTCATTATTTAGAGGTTTAACAAGCACTCCTATAGAAAGAACTATAAAAGAGAAGTGGTATAAATAGACTAAAATTAATACAGGAACAAAACAGAGTGAGTTCCAGCTTCAATTGCTTCTATATTCTTTTAATTTTTCTATTTATACAGTGTATTTAGCTGCAGTTTCATTTAGTGTCAGTAGCATATTTTGCAATGGCTGTTACGAAAGTCAAAGTTTTTCCATCACTTTACAGACTCACTGCAGAATGTAACCAGCATCTGGTAGAAATCTGAAGTGGAGCAATTTAAGCATTTGCCCTTAATTGACAAATGAGGACAGCACTAAATTATTACAGAATTACAACTTACTGAAGAAGAGAATAATGCACACTTTGGTAGGAAAAAGGCTGTAGTTTTTGTATATCTGTAGTGTGAGATGAGGCCAGGCTTAAATCATAAACTTACAACAGGGTTTGGTCAAACTCTCTGGCTTTGTTTTTGGAGCTAAATTGAAAGATTTCCAGATAGACCCCTAAAAATACAAGAGAGGAGTTGCATAAACTTATCCTTATGCTTACTGTGACCTGAAGAAAAAATGCAGGAATAAACTCAGAGAGTTGTTTCCATCTTTGGCCATTCACCCACCTGCAGGGAACGCCGCCTGAGCCAGCCTAAAGAGGTGTTACTCCTCAGTTTTTCACTTAGAAATGGAAATTACAATCCAGAGGAACACAACAGGTTCACTGGGTCCCTCCTAGATTCATCATACCTCAGCCATGCTGTTCCACGCACTTCCTCTGTTGATTGTCTCAGCTGGCAATTTGTGATTTAAGAAGTTCCTGGGTCAGGGTTTAGGGCATGGTTGGTAGCCACGAGTAAGTCTATCCTCCATAAATATTGAGTTCTTTATGAAGCTACTAAGATTTCTTTCTGCCACTTTTGGCAGTGAATTCTAACTATGCATTAGTGTCACATCCAGATGGCGGACGGTCACCAGTGGTGTCCCCCAAGGATGGGTATTGGGGCCAGTCCTGTTTAATATCTTAATTGATGGTATGGATGAGGAGATTGAGTCCATCATCAGTAAGTTTGCGGATGACACCAAGTTGGGAGTAAGCGTTGATCTGTTAGAGGGTGGGAGGGCTCTACAGAGTGACCTTGACAGACTGGATAGACGGAAAGATTCTAATGGGATGAGATTCAACAAGTGAGACTCTAAGTGTCAGGTTCTTCACTTTGGCCACAACTCCATGCAAAGTTGTAGGGTGGGGACAGAGAGGCTGGAGAGCAGCCAGGCAGAAGGAGACACAGGGGTGCTGATTGACAACAAACTGAACATGAGCCAGCAGTGTGCCCAGGTGGCCAGGAAGGCCAATGGAATCCTGACCTGTATCAAGAACAGTGTGGCCAGCAGGACTAGGAAGTTATCCTTCCCCTGTACTTGGCACTGGTTAGGCTGCACCTTGAGTGCTGTGTCCAGTTCTGGGCCTCTTAATTTAAGAAAGATGTTGAGATGCTTGAATGGGTCCAGAGAAGGGCAACGAGGCTGGTGAAGGGACTGGAGCACAAGACCTATGAAGAGCAACTGAGGGTGCCGGGGTTTTTTAGCTTGGAGAAGAGGAGGCTGAGGGGTCACCTCATTGCTCTCTAAGCCTAGCGGGGATTGCTCTCTTCTTTCAGGCCACCAGTGACAGAATAAGAGGACACAGCTTCAAGCTGTGCCAGGGGAAGTTTAGGTTGGATATTAGGAAAAAGAATTTCACTGAAAGAGTGATTTGCCACTGACTGCTCAGGAAACCATCCAGCTTGGCAGGAAGCATTGCAAAATGCTCCACCTCCCTGAACACTGGAAGGCACAGAAGGAATCGCTGTGACCTGCCTGGAGCCTTTTCTCCGCAGTGGTGCTGAGGAAGAGAAGAGGATCCATGCTTCTGCAGACCTCACTGGCACCTAGAGTTGCACAGAGAGGAGCAATGCAGCCATCACCAGGTAGGGCTGCTGCCTTCAGCCTTGCAAGGTCATTGTGTGCAGGGATGTTTTGATTCCTGGTTGAAAATACTGAAGTAGAGATGTTTTCCCACTGTTTTCCACTGTGAAAGGACCACAGAGAGCAAAAGGGAAACATCGAGACCTACCTCACTGAGAATTCTTTGGGAAGAACTTTCCTGTAGAAGCAAACCTCTTGCCTCCTAAAGGATGTTCCAAATCTAGTGTTCTTAGGGAACACCAACATACACCTAAGAAACCTGGACAAGGCCGAATTATTTCCTTTCACAACAGACCCTTCAGCTCTAGCTCATGCTGCTCCAAGCGTGTTTTCCAGCTTCAGACTTAGAACCCCGGGCCCTTGGAAAACACAGCCTGGGGATTGCCATCTTCACAACCCTCAACTCCTGCCTGCACTCACAGCAGCAAAACCAGGCTGTTCTCAGCAAGAGACGAGATCCCTGTTCCCGCAGGATGCTCTTGGAAGCAACATCCAAATGCTGTACACACAGCATTTATCAGGCCTGCTCTGAAGAGTCTTTGGAGAAAAGAGCACAACCTGGCTGGCTCTAGTGCCAGCAAACCCCAAAGAGAGGCAGAGGAAGAAGCAGTGTCTCTCTTGCAGCAATGTGCAAGACAGATTGGAATGGTCCCCTCCCTCTGGTGGTCTGTTTGTTTCCTGTCGTTTCAGTGCCACAAAGAGTGAGATAATGGGGAGAAAGCCAATGTTTATTAATGAAGGCGGAAGCAGAGGGAAGCAGAGGGATGAGCTGGGGGTAGGAGAAGGGAAGAGGCAGGGCCTGATGGTGAAGAGAGGCAGGTGGGGGGCAGGAGAAGGGAAGGGGAAGCACCGGAGGGCTGGAGGGAGAGAGCTGTCCAGAGGGAGGGAGAGGCCAGGAGCCACTTGGTCCTGCTGGCTAGCTCAGTTGGGCCCAGCACCAGTTGTGCCTGGAGTTCCAGCTGTGCTTAGACGTGGTGTCTTGCTGCTGTCTGCTGCTATTGGAGGGACATTGTTTGTCTAGATGTCTTACTGCCCATTGAAAGGTGGACAAGAGGGCAATTCTAATGTGGAAGTAGCAGGGGCTGCTGTCTTGGCCCATGGCTTCAAGGGCTGGAAGAGAGAGGAAGGGAGCCACAGTCAGAGTCCTGCTGGCAGGAACATCCCACCCATAGCCAGGAAGGAGCGATAGCTAGGAGGATCATTGGGGAGGTGCCAGCCACCAATCCCCCCTGTACCCCTGAAATCCATCTCTGCTCTGGCCATGCCGCCCATGGTCTGAGCAGGGAGCAGAGCCATCCATAGGTGGGGTAGGAATTGCAGCTCCCTGGCAGGGTGTGCGTGCTCCTCCCCGCCAGCCCCTGCTGCCCCTGGGCTGCCCTCACTCACCCTCCATGATGACCTGCAGCTCTTCGCGCTCCTCTCTCATGTGCCACCCGGCGACCCCTGGGAACAAAGAGCTTGTCAGGGCCCCATGGGCACAGCTGTGCCCCAGTGGCACCGCCAGCCCGGCCACACGTCCTCCTGGCCTGATAGGGCTGAGCCCGGGGCCTTCCCGCATCCTGTCCACAGAGCCTTATGTTGTCAAAGAGTGCCTGGAGCGCCTCAGCCAGCTCCGGGGCAGTGGAGCCGAATGGTACAATGTCTGGGTCGTGGAGCACATCCATCAACACCCTACGGGAGGTCTCAACCATGTCTCTGTCTGCATCGTGCACTTGCTCCACGAGGCTTTCAAACAGCCTGCACACGCTTTCGGGCTGTGTGGAACACAACACAGTACTGTGAAGCCATCAAGGGCTGCACTGCCAGCACTGCTCTGGTGGTGCGACCCCCATATTGCTGCCAGGAGGGCCTGAGGCCAAAGGCAGGTCCCATAGGACTCAGGCAGCTGACACCTTGGGGAGGCAGGAGAGCCGGGAGCAGCTGCCACAGCTCCTGAAACCCAGTCAAGCTCTAGCGACTGCATTCCCAAGCCCCACATTGCCAGCACAGCTTCAGCCAGCTGCCCCCTTCTCCCCATCAGGGGATCCTGATCCTCGAGGCCTGTGGCTGGCTTTGGATTGGGAGCACCACTCACACTCTGAGTGGGCGTGACATCAGTGTTTGCAATGCCCCCAGTTATTGCTGTGTCAGGCTTCATGGTAAGTTCAGGCTGCATGGTGTTACAGTTGGCGGCATGATCCATGGGCACGGGGCTGACATCAGCCTGCACCCTGAGCTCAGTCAGCCTGGTGTCAGGCTTTGCCATGACAGTGGACTGTGGGGTCATGGTTGTTGTATGACGAATCCCGATAAATTTCAGAAATCCCTGCAGGAGATCGAAGGGCAGGGAAGAGAGGGGTGTCCTGTGGGTTTCTCCAACAGCAGTGCTCGGTTGAGCAGTCAAGGAGCCCCCTCGACTGCTGATGCAGCTGCAGCGGAAAGGGCATGGGGCCTTCCCCAGGAGCTGGCACAGCCTCCTGGGGAGAAGTCCTGCCTGGTGGCCATCACAAACACAGGGGGTGTGACATGCAGAAGGAACGTGTGGGCAAGGGCACGAATGCCGCTCTGACCCCTTGGGCTGGCACTGCGCCCAAAGCAGCAGCTCTGGCAAGTCCTCGCCCAAGGCCACCTTCCACCTTGCCGAGTCCTGGCGAGGGTGGTGCCCGTCTCCTGCCCCAAAGAGCTGTGGTCCCAAGGGACTTCTCTGCCAGAGGACAGCCAAAGGCGACCTGCATTGCTGTCGGTACTGTTGCAGGTGGCTGTTGTGAGGAGTAGCTGGAGCAATTGGTGGCAATGCTTGGCATCCGTCAGAAGGTAGGACAGGTGGCGCCTTCCTGGCATGACTGAAGGTGTTGCACCTGCTCTGTCTCTCCGGAGGAAGCAATGGGAGGCAATCTGCTGTGTGAGGCTGGAAGGAGCCTTGGCTTGGTGGTTGTGCAAACATGGAGCTCTACCTGAAGAAAACGGCATGGGGAAGGGGGCAAGGAGGAAAGGGGTGGGAAACCAGAGGCAGTCTGGTTCTTTAAATTCTGACTTTATTAATGCGATTACAGCCCAAAGAAATCTGCCCCCAAACCCAACGTGCACACCGATTGCCAAAATTAAGCGCCAAAAATAAGTTCCATAGGGCAGAGCTGTTGCAATAAAGTTTGCAGTGGCAAAAGCACCACATCCTTTTCTAGTCTGTTCACGTCCTCCCGGCTGAACGATGCCGGGATATGTGCCGGTGGTAGGGTGTGGGAAGTCTTCGTTTGTCAAAGGAAGGTGCGGGCGGCTGGGGCAGCGCTGCTCGGGGTGACTCCTCCGGCCCTGCAGCCGCCGAGACGCCGCAGGTCCGACCAGGTGCAGCCTGAAGGTGCATCTTCCTGGGAGATGCGGAGCGCGGGGCTGGAGCCCCGGGAGGGCGGTCTCGATGTTCACCCCAGCCTTACCAGCGGCGCTGTGTCCCCGCCGCGCTCCGCGGGGCTCGGCAGCGGCTCCTCCTGGTTCCTCCTGCCGGCTCCTGCCGCCGCCCCTGGGCTAAAGCGGGGCGGGACAGCAGCGAGGCGAGGCGAGCTGAGCCGAGCCGAGTCTTGCTGAGCAAAGCCGTGCGCCCATCAGGGCCNGCAGGGCGCGGAACAGAAGGGGAGGCTGGCTGCCTCTGCCGGGAGGCAGGAGAGGGCTCTGGCTCTCCTGCGGGCTCCCGGCGGGGCGGGCATGTCCGGAGCCATGAAGTTCAATGGAGACCTGAAGGTGCGCATCGGGGAGGCGGTGGGGCTGCAGCCCACCCGCTGGTCGCTCCGGCACTCGCTCTTCCGCAAGGGCTACCAGCTCCTGGATCCCTATGTCACCGTCAGCGTGGACCAGGTGCGCGTGGGGCAGACCAGCACCAAGCAGAAGACCAACAAACCCACCTACAACGAGGAGTTCTCGGCCACGGTCACCGATGGCCATGAGATCGAGCTCTCCGTCTTCCACGACACCCCCATCGGCTACGACGACTTCGTGGCCAACTGCACCTTGCACTTCCACGACCTCCTGCGCTCCGCCGGCCCCAGTGACAGCTTCGAAGGCTGGGTGAGTATTCGTCTGCAGGAGAAGCTGGAGCCGGGCTCCTCTCCCCGTCAATGAAGGCGCTCCAAAGGGACTTGCAGCACTCCAGCCTGTCCTTGCATGCCTGTGCGGCAGCCGTGCTCCCTGTGTGTCTGCATGTACACAGCTGTGTTCCTTCACATGCCTCTTTGTGCCCCTCTGCTTTAGGTTTGCTTAGGCTGCTCTTGCAGCTGATGCCTTTTGGGACCCTAAGAGCAAAACAGGCTCTTAGGGAGAGTCCAGACGCTGTAGCAGAGGGCGGTGAAGTCTCTCCTCGTTCTAGACTAACATGAGACTTGTACGACACGTCTGAAGTCCACCTGCAAACTCACACAAAGGTGTAAATTCCTCGTTGTACTTAGCTCACAGAGACAGATTTGGAGACTTAGCTACCTGAGGTTGTATTTCTGCTCTGCTCTGCACATGCCTGCCCCATAGTTTGATGTGTGCATGCGAATTTCTTTGACTTCTTAACAGAATGGCAGGACTAGTCTTGCGTCTGTTACGTACACCGTTGTGCTGGGTGAACACAGTTTCACTTAGAGCTTATTCCAGGTTATTTCCAAGTCGGTGTCCCTTGCATCCAGCCGAGAGGACCTCATTTATGCTTTAGTCCTGATGGTGAGTTAGAGGAATAGTACAGGGTCTATAAAGTTGTGCCTTTGCTTCCAGTGTTGTAAAGGGGGGAGCAAGTGATTGCATTGACGCAGACAGCAGTTTCTTTTGAAGTCTTAGGTTTAAAAAAAATAATGGGATGATGGGTTAGGGAGTTAGGTTATAGAAAAAAATGATGACCCTGAGACTAGCTCAGACTGATAAAACATGGTGTTCATGGCACCGGGGTTGTGGGTTCAGTCCCTCCATGGGTATTCACTTAAGAGTTGGACTCGATGATCCTTGTGGGTCCCTTCCAACTCAGAATATTCTGTGTTTCTGTGAAAAAACAAAGGCATTTATTCTGAGTGGAGAAGAGCCGAGAGTTTTTGGCGCAAAGATTGATACAAAATTTTGAGGCCACAAAGTTCAGTGTGTGGGGTCAGGTAAGTATCACAATAAAATCAGACATGGAAGAAGGAGAGTTGACAGTGTAAGGAACAGATATACTTCTTGTCCTGTCTGTGGGGAGAATGGTGCTGCTTTCTGCTCTCAGTCAGTGTCTGTGCTGAGGTGTGATGGTTCCCTATCAGGGTGATTACAGAAACAGGTGTATATTGGTATTAGGTGTATAGTGCTGTTACTTTTGTTTTTATTATGGAATACTCAGGTATCCTATAAATAGGCTTGAGGTTCATGCACTGAAGGTGGTCTCTGGCAGACTGTGACTAGTGTGATTTTGTGTGGGACAGAAGGGTTCCAGCCAACCTCAAATAACTTAGCTGAGGTATCAGTCCTGACAGCCAGGGCAGAGTTCATGAGGGTTTGCTTAGCGTGCCCAGCTTCCCAGGCTGCCTGTGCCACTGGGGAGAAACTGCTCCTGGGATTTGTGCTAAACCAGTTTTAAATATTGAGGAGACCCTTACAGACAAGGCAAAGGAGTGGGCTTGGGGTAATGAGCTGTGGTTTTGAGGGTTTTCTTCATGTTTGATTTTCTGGGGGTGTTTCCTCTTTACTGTTGAGAGAGGCCCTATCCTCTTGGGATGCTGGAATTGTGGTTGCTCTAGGGCTGACTGCATGTGGGATTGGACTGCTCTGCTGCAAAGGTGGTGGCCTTATTACGTTACTAAAATATCTGTTGTAATAGTGCTCCAGTGTGGATGCTTGTAGGTTTCTTTCATTTCACGTGCTGTTTGTCTCATTTCATCCATCCTGCAGTGCTGATGTTTTGGTTAGGGAAAAGTTTCTAATCCTTGCTGGCTGGATGTGTGTTTTATCAACTCCTGTCCCTGTGAGCTGATCCTTGACATGGGGTGGGAAATGAGCGAGTTTTTAATTAGGCTGATCGCACCTGATGTTGTATGTGGGCATGTAGATAGAGGCTAAGAGCTGCTGCTCTCCTTTCCCGTTAATGCCTGAAAATTACGGCTGGTGGACATGTAGTGGGGAGTGAGCAAGTGTTGTCTTCTGTTCCCTTTGTCCTCTCCCTTCCCTTCTGATTTGCTTTGTTAGCATCTCGCATAGCGTGCAGCCAGGATCACGTGATGACAGGGAACAGCATCTTGCCCTGATAATTTAATATGTCTTGATAAATCCAGCAAGGCTGTCATGGGAGTTTGTGTGATCAGAACGATAGGAAATGCTGGTCTGTCCAAGGTCTGTGAACTGCTGGCACAATGCAAACCACCACAAGAAAATGTAGATGATTTGTAACACCTTCACTCTGAAATCCTTAATTTGTGCCCATTTATCATCCCCAAAGAAAAGCAGAGATACGGAAGGAAGAAGTGAACAGAGTGAGGGGAAACTTAGTGAACCCTCAAAGTTTCGCCTGATTTATATTTGGCTGTGCATGATTTTTAATTTTGATTTGAAATCGAACTGTTATGTTTACTTCCCAGAGAAAAGGACAGCAGTATATTGGTCAACTGCAAACGATTGGTAACAGCCAAACAGGGCCAGGCAGTTTCCTGCCTCTGCTCCATGAGCTCTCCTCCGGAGAGCTGAGCTGCCTGGGATTGCCTGTGCCAGCCCCTCAGTTTACCTTCTGGCATGAGAGTTTCAGCATCAGCTCTTGGGCTCATGGTGCTCTGTTTATAAACACGGATTTTCTCCTGNNNGGGGGGGGAAGAAAAGTAATGAGTTGTAACATTGGTCACCACCTCTTGTGAGAACTGTGGAAGTGTCAGCAGGAGGCAAAGAGGAGCAGTTGGTGTGTGTTGGTGCTTCCCAGATGACTTGCAGGTACATCACTGCAATTATGACCCCAAACACTTATGCAGATGAGTAAGTGTATGGACATGAGCTGTCTCATCAGTAATACTTATCCACCTGAGTCATCCCACTGGGTCTGGGACAGAGTTCTCTGTTCGTGCTTTGCATTAAAATCCTTGTTTCAGAGATGCTTCAAAACTCATCCTTTTTCTCCCAGCCGTTTTATTTGTTTTCTGAAGTCATTCTGGTAAACACATCGGCACGGTATGAATATTTTCTAATTTGCATATTAGTTGTTAAACATATTTGACTACTTTTTCCCAGATCAAATCTGTAAGAGCTTTTTTAACTTCCAGATTCGTCTCCCTGTTTCCCATTTCTTACCTATACACATACTTTTCAAGTTGGAGCGCAGTAGTTTTTATTAATACTGTCAAATAAATGCCACCTGGTCCTCAGCATGCTTTACTGTCGCCCAAACCGAGAGCCCTCTCTGTGGTGCCATGTTCTCGCTGGTAAGCATTTGCCTGTGTGGGTGTGAAATTGTGCAAACCTGACTGGTAGCATTTTCCACAGGTGTGCATGACCAGGTGCAGGCAGGGCAGGAGAGAGCTCAGCTGGCTGCTCTCGGAAAGCTGCTAGGCTGTGATTTACATCAGGGTTGAAACTTGCCTTTTTAAAGCATTTAATTTTGCACTAGCATGGGCTAAGGTCTTTTTACTCTATGTGTAAACCCGTCTTTAGAAGGTATTATCTCCTTTTTAACTGTGAGTACAGTATAGGAAGCAGTCGTAGGTCAGAGAAACAACGTAAGTCTGAGTACTGGGTTTAGCTGAAAGGGGAGATGTTTACAATACATGGGATTACTCCTGTGAGTTTTATATACGTAGTAGCTGAAGTAGTTCCTAACCTTGGGGAAACACTATTCCTAACCTTGGGGAAACACTATTTACAGATTCTGGATGCGATTGTTACTAGGGAATTACTTAGTCACGATTGTAAAAATTTAGTCTCCCTGGGCAGAATTGTCATGATTTTTAGGGCTTTAACAAGAAATTAAAATTAAAACTTGATTTTGAAGTAGTACATCATCAGAGTATACTGAAGGAAATCACATAAAAGATAAGCTATAAGATTAATGAGCCTATTGCAACTTCCTGATGAGTTTGTTGCCATTTGCTCGTGTGCAGGAAGAGATTAAGACAATTAATTCTCACGCATTCCTTCACTTGAGCCGTTTTGCCTGCACCCTCCTCTGTAATCTTTTTCCTCTTTGAAGGCGAAGAGAATCGCATTTTACCCGTGTTTATATACAATTGTATTTGCTAAACAATAAGTTGAAGAGTTAAAGGAGAAGGCAACTTCTCCAGAGCATCACGGCCATGGCAGAGAGCCACGGTGCTGCAGGTCACATAGGATAGAGCTGCTGCTTGTTTTGACTACTGCTTGCTGCAGAGTGTTCTCCAGGTGAGCAGATCTTGCTTCAGAAAGCCAAAATACTTTATAGCTCTTGACAGAGGATTTTGTGGTGCAGTGTTTTGTGTCTGCATCAGTCCATGCCTACCTGTAGAGATGGACTGCTGCTTGTAGAGCTGGGAATAAATGCTGTCTCCTTCCACAGGGCAAGATCAGGCTGAGGTAAAGAGCAGTAGTAATCTGTCCATATGATTTCTATTTCTATGCACACAACTGTGTATGTAGTGCAGATCTCTGATTTGTGTGAAGGTCACACTGCGCATTAATTGCAAACTACACGTGAGTAAAATAAGATCCTTGCCTATTTCTTGCCAAGTTTTAAGTTGTTTCTGTAACTGAAATGCAGTTACTATGTTGAATGGGACTAGTGGAGACAAACACACACTGGAGAACATAAAGTGAAATTGAAATTTCAACTTTTCTTTCTTTCTTTTAGCATAAGTTGTCCTTTGACCTAACAAACGCTCCCTTCAAAATGCCAGCAGAGTCCCCTGCACTATGGCTACCTGAGGGTGCCCTGCAGCCTAAAACAAAGGCTGTAACAGTGAAAGGAAAAATTGTTGGTATTTTTCAGGTATTAAATAATCCATGGGCATGTGATGCTAATAAAAGTTGTACTGATTGAGGCAGATGATAGCATCTAGAGCTGACTGTCATGAAGCGCTGCACACTTACTGCCCTGTTTCAGGATCAGAAGTTGAGCTATTTGGAATCCTCTTTCTTGCTTATCCACAAGCAGCTTCCTGAGAAATGGCCTGTCTGGCAACTGTGAGCACACTCGGAGAACATACACATTTTACTTGGGAGTGTGTTAGGCTGGAAAGGTTTGGTCAGATCATGAGAAGAGACACTTTCCAGTGGTTGGAGCCAGTAGGGGTCTGTGGGACTGAAGTTCATGCCCTGGCTTTGAAGTGGGTACAGCAAGATGTGGGTTTGTCTGTCCTTCTGCACCCGTGTGCCTTGTCCTGCTGTGGTAATGGCTCTCTAATGAGTTCCTTAGTCTGATTTTCCACAGCTGTGTCTTGAGAGCTGTTGCTTTGATGCTCGTGGAGTTGGGAAGGGCTCTGGGAATGCTGGAGAGGTGTGCAGGAGAGGAGCACGTTTCACTCAGTGTAGTTTGGGTGGGATAGGCTCACCACATCAACTTTCCCCAGCTGTGAGTATCCACTGAGCCAAAGGCTCAACCCAGCCCCTCTGCCAGGTACCCAGTCCCTCTGGCTTCAGGGCATAGTGGGCTCGTAGATTTGGGGCAACTGTATGGGCAGTGTAGTGACAGTGTTTCCATCCCCTTCAAGGACACTGGTGATCTGGGACTGGCTAAGGGGGTAAGTTCTGTGCCTGGGGCAGAGCCAGAGCCTTGCGAGTGCAGGATAAAGCAGGACAGAGTCCAGGCAGTCAGGTGCTGCTCTGACTTGGAGGAAAGTGGTCTTATGGGCACCCTTTGGGTGCTTTTCCCACTGAGATCCGTGGCAGTCACCTCAAGGTGAGTCTGGCACACAAGGGATGATGTACTGGAGGACTGCATTCATCGCTGGGGCACCCAATACAAGAAGGACATGGACCTCTTGGAGCAAGTCCAAAGGAGGCCATGAAGATGCTCAGAGCACCTCTGCTATGAGGACAGGCTGAGAGAGTTGGGATTTTTCAGCTTGGAAAAGAGAAGGCTCCAGGGAAAACTTACAGCACCTCCCAGTACCTAAAGGGTCTGCAAGAGACCTGGAGAGGAACTTTTGACAAAGGTATGAAGCGACAGGATAAAGGGCAAGGCTTCAAACTGAAAGAAGAGCGGTTTAGACTGGATATAAGGAAGAAGTTTTTTAAAATGAGGGTGGTACAACACTGATAAAGGTTGCCCAGAGAAGCTTTAGCTGCCCTGTCCCTGCAGGTGTTTGAGGCCAGCCTGGATGGGGCTTTGAGCAGCCTGGTCTAGTGGAAGGTGTCCCTGTTGATGAGAATTGGGGTTGCAATGAGGTGGTCTTTAAGGTGGTAGTCTAATCCACATCCCCACTTCTTGATGTGGTTTGCTGGGGTGAGGGGCTTGAGTTTGATGCCAGGGATATGTTTATATTCCTGCTGCTGGTGTTGCCGTAGAATTACCTGGAAACTCCAGTTAGAAGGAGAAGAGGCAGCCAAGTTCTCTTAGCAGCGCCGTTCATGGTAGAAGCTGAGGAGAGAGTGTTTGCATACCTGCACCCCTAGCCCTGGGGTTACCCTTTTCAGAGAGGCTCTGTGTGGAGGAGCAGGAGGGGTCAACAGGGTGACCACAGCACGAGTGAGCCCAGCACCCTGGGAAGCTCTGTCCCCAGCCCTCCACCCCGTGGGCCTTGCCTCACTCTGTTCGTGGCTTTATTTAGCTTTTTCCACAGGTCTTTCAGTGAAGTACATTTCACCCAGGCTGTCAGAGGCTTTCTGTTCAGAGTATTTTCTGAGTAATGATTTGGTTTCTGGCCATTTTGAGCTTATAGGCAATAAACTCTGCAGAATGGATTGTCAAGGGGGCCATTTTAGCTATTGAAATGCCATTAGAAAGTCTACTGATTTACAGGGTAATTCAATATGAAAAACATATCCCTTACTGAAGTGAATAAGACTCCTACCCTTTCTTCTCAAACTAACAAAGCTCCTTTGATGTTTTAGGCTGGATTGTAGCTATTGTGCTTTGCTAATACAATCTGGAAATTGGGGACCTTTTGTGTAACCATGGAGAAAAAGATGAACAGCAGAGTTATCATGTGAAACTGGCAGCTTTTCTAAAGGAGTCTGGATCAACCATCTCACCTTCTTGCCTCCTAGATCTCGTCCTATTTAGGGATGCAGTTAATATATGTCAGACCATGCTGCAAACGTAATTTCTTCTCAAGACAATGATCAATCTTTGTTCTGATTGCTTGTTCCACTCCTGTGTTATTTGTGAGCCTGTGCAGTGATCCAGGCTGGAGCCCTGGATAACTAACCTGGTGCCATGTCCAGGTGGAGCTCACCACGTGGTTGTTCCTCTCCCAAGACTTTCCCCTGTGCTGGCACAAGATCCCTGGCTAGTTGTCAAGCAAAGACCTGCCTTGTAATAATTGTATCAAAGATAACTAATGTCTTTCTAAAACAGAGCGCATCCTGAAGCGTCCAATTCACGTCGCTAAGCCACTTAGGGTAAGCCAGACAAACGAGTTCAATTTCTGCAATGCCAATAATATTTTTTCATGCTTTGATATCGTGAGTTGTTCTCATCACTTAGGGAGGTCAATTGCAGAGGAAACCATCCTGCTTTATTTTGGAAGCCGGCGCCATGAACAGATGTCAGCCGGGTTTTGTTGTGTCAGAGCAATGCCGTGCAGGGGGAAGCATTTCTCAGCTTTTCTGTGATGCTTCTTGTGCTTCTGATATTCAGCATCTGTCCTGGGCACGAGGTGATGGAAAAAATTGCTTTTTTGCTGCTCTGACCTTGTGATCCCTTGTGCCCTTGTTGTGCTAGACCAGAGGCATCTAATCGATGGTCAGATCTATCCCACAGCTGCCAGGGCAGTCTGACCGGCTGCTGGCCCTGCTCCCTGCGCTGTTCTGTCCTGGGGCTCCTCCAATGTGGGTCAGGGGGTGGGTTGCAGGCAGAAGATTTTCTATGGCCACTGCCGGCTTGTTTTAGGCTCCTGTCTTCCTTGTGGAACCCACTGGATCTTCAGAAAGCCTCGTGCCCTCTGGCCTGGCAGTGGTCTGTGTCCTGATGGAGGGATGCAGAGGTACAGGGGGTGCCTGTCAGATGGATGTCACATCCAGAGTTCTCTCCTCTGAGTGCCACCTTGGAAAACAATGAAGCCCAGCCTGGGGACGATGGCAGTCATGGGCTGCTCAGCCTCAGGGCGTTTGGGATAAGATTTCTGCTTATCCTCTGGCCCTCCATGTCGCTGGATGGGAATTTCTGTGCTCCGTCATATGGTGTGGACCTGCCCTTTGGGTCAGCACAGCTCGCACTGCAGGAAGAGCCAGCTGCTGTGACTGTGTTTACCCAGGAACTTTGCCAATACAAAAAAATGTTGGCAGGGGAGGAGGGAGGGAGTGTGAATCTGTAGATGACATTACATAAGGACTTTTCCTTAGTGTTCACCTGCCCAGTTTCATAAGTAGGTATTGAGTTTCGTGAGCGAGTTGGTTGTATTCGTATCAGTGATACAGTGGCAGGTCTCCAGACTCCTTCCAGGAGAGCTCTTTTTAATGTGGAAAAGGCAGGAAATGAGGTACTGGTGCAGAGACACAACTTGGGCTTTGGTAGCTGACTTCAGTTTGTGAGATGGGACATAGAATAAATAATCTTTTTTTAAACAACATGAGAATTCCTTTTAAGCCTAAGTGGAAGTTCTTTTTTATTTTAATTTCATTTTACCTTTTATTGCAATACAAATATTTCTGTCAGAAGGAGGAGAGAAGGAAAATACATCCATGCCAGTTACATTTCTGAACATGTGATTTGCTGTATGGATATTGCATGTTTGCTGTATGTTTAAAAAAAAGACAGAATCACTTACAGCGTGAAATCACTTTGCAGATCAGTAGAACCCTCTAATCTCTCAGATGGAGGCGAGTGAGGGAGAGGATGTGAGAAACAGGCTGTGCTGTCCCAAGACACTACATCAAATATTCAAAATTACAGTGACAGATGTATCTGTCATGTGCCTGACAATGTGCATCTAGAGGCTGAGCAGAGGTTTGTGGTGGTAGTTCCATATCTAACACTGAGGTGTTTTGCCTGCATTTGTCTCATGTGTTCTATACCAGACATCCTCTGAGACAGACTTTTGGCTTGTCTTCTAGTCTCATTTGGTCTGAAAAAGCAGCTCATATCTCCTTGCATCACCTCTGGTTTCTAGCCCTTTCTGTCTTGTTCTGTGGTTTCTGTTTTCCCTTTGCTTGTTTTTCTTAGTTCTTTGTCATTAGTCTCCATTTCAGTGTATCGCTGTCTTTTGTGTTTTTTGCTCGTGACTAAATTTAATTTTCCTCTGTCATGTAAGCAAGATGTCACGTGTCAATTAGTCTTCATATACATCTCCGCTTGCTTTAGTATCTTAAACCACCTGTGATAGCAGTGGGGTCTTAGTTGGGGAATCCTCTTACTGGTTTTGGATAGAAAATATTTGTCATCATTCACAGTTTTGGAGATACTGTAGCAGGTTCAAGAAGGGACCAGTCCTAAGGATGCCGAGTGCTGTGGGGATGAGTCAGAGAGAGATGTGCCCTGTCAGAAAGATCATTTAGGGTTGTGTCAGGTTGCTGGACCTGGCTCCATGGTTGAGATTGGAAAGAGGGTGATAGTTTTACTATGACAGTAAAATTGAGCATGGGATGTCTGTGCTCCGAAGTGCCTTTACCTGACAAAAGTAGCTGCAAATCGGTGCTGTCTGTGGCAGCACTGGAGCTGGATTGGTGGTGTGTGAGTTAATTCCTAGAGGGATTCTCTCCACCTAGACTGGTCAGTGTGCTCATCCCATGCTAAATGTATGTATTCAATTCTGAGCTTTATTCCTTCAGAATAATGAAGATTGTCTAAGTCAAGAATGGCTAATGAAAGACAAGTTTATCCTGTTTGAATTCCTACTTTGTCCTGCATTTATTTTCCTCGGTAAACAAAGCCATACAGTTTGTTGGCCTTTTCCCCAGGATTGATGAGGACAGGACAAATATAGTTCTAAGCAGGGAAATTAGGGGATTGATTTACTGCATGTTTTCTTCTATCTCATATCCTTTAATTCTTTTAAATTGTAAGTGCTTTAAATCTTATCCTTCCTTCACATGTAAACTGGCACACAGGCAGTGTTTTATATACCTCCCTTCTTTCTGGTATCAATTTTTAATAACATCGATGTGAAAGTTGTCATCCTCTTTTCTTACTTGTGGTTAAAAAAAAAGTTTGCCTGTGTCTTCAGTGAGATTTAAGCACAACAGGAGCCTGGTGTTTGCTTCTGGTGCTGCTTGCAAGATTTACGTCAGTGGATTCCCAATGGCATCAATGGAGTTAATGCTGCCAGCTTTGCACCGGCTAATTGGGAGAAGAACTGGACATGTTTCCTTCTTCCTTCTTGCATACAACAGGAGTTTATAATGATGACTGGGTTGTACATTATTTATTGGGCACTGTGAGCGCTCATGGACCTCTGAGGAAGAGGACGGAACTGGCTTCCGTGCGATGAGTTCATTATGTAGGTCATTCACAGGCTGAGACATCTAACTATAATATATTCAATGAAAATTTATTCTGTAAGGCATCTTGCTCCTGGGCCTGGAAGAAAATATAACCATGTGAGGAAAGTGTTCCTATGTCATCCCAATCCATGGTGGGATTTTTCTCAAAGCTACACAAGGTGGAATACAAAAGCTACAGTGTGGTGAATGTGTAGGGTGAGCCTCCCTGTCCTAATGGGGCTTGGTGGGAGTGTTGCTGTTGATAATCAGCTTTAAAGTTGGAGCCCCACACCTATCGCTTCATTATCTGTTTACTCAGTGACAGTAAAAGGTCTAGCTCTTGGTAGTCCCTGAGAATTGCTCACAAGACTGGCTCGTGAGGGAGGGCAGTGTACTGCAGATTGTTGGAAATGACCCTTCAGTCAGTTTCCTTTCTCACAAGTTTCTGTCTCTTGTTAATGCAGGAGACTCGTGATGTGGCAGCTCTCAGACCTATGCTAAATAAAAATGCTGGCTTATTAAGTCTTCCTTAACGTAATGGGATGTAACTGTGGTCCTTCAGTAGCTGCTTACAACCAACTAAGCTGTTCTCAGCTTTGAGTGAAGCACAACTGGGAAGAAACCCAGCAGTACTAGGTTAAATCATCTTCTCTCAAAAATTAACCTCCGTTATAATAACCTCATCAGTACTTAATGATGGTAACTCATTTTGACCACACTTTCAAATAGTTAGCCCAAGTAACATTTTTGCCCGTAAAGATGTTTTTCCCCATTTTATTGACTCTAGGAAGGAACACGTCTCACTTTCCTTTCCAAAATCTTGCTGAGTGTTTTTTTGATGTGAACCTAGAAGATCATCAAATTCATGGTGCTCATGTCCAAGAAAGAAATGAGTTCAACAGCTGTGCTAGTGAGCCCACACAGGATTGTTTTATTCTTTCCCTTGAGGAGACAGAAGGGGTATGATGAGGCAAAAGAAACAAAAGCAGGCACAGTTTCTCTGTCAGGTTCTGATCTCTACAGATTGAGGCTGAGATCTCAAACTCTACCTGAAGGACAGTGAGACCCCTGTGTTTACTTAAGGTGCTGTCTGCAGGCCGAGACACACTGTATCCACATCGTTAGGGCTTGTCATCCTCTTGGAGTGATAGTGTTGAAGAACAAACAGGCTCAGGAATAAAGCATCAAAAATCCAGGCTCTGCTGCACTTCCTCACAGCATGTTTTTCAGCCCCTTGTAGACAAAATATATTCACGTGCTCGTGTGGATGAAACACTTCTCATTTGGGTTAATGCTTACAAAGCCATCCAGACTAGGAGGGAGTTTTGTGTTTAAACATGACGGATCACATTTTCAGCAGGCTTGTGACTTGTGAGCTCTGGCGGGTTGTGCAGGGCAGATTTAGGAGGGCACCCAGCAGGTTTTTGCCCTCCTCTGGCTCATGGGCAATCGCTGTGCAGCAGGAAAGTCAAAGAGCTTCCTGCCCGTGTCTCTGCTTCTCGCCTACCCCAGTTCACAGCTAAGCTTGCTAAAAAAACTCTCAGTCAAATGCCAAAAGAGTTAGTGTGGTGGGCTGTGAGCTGTGGTTTTGGAGTCGTGCAAAAGCAACCGTCCATTCTGCTGCTTTTGGAGAGGAGTGGTGAGGGCCGGAAGAAAAGGGGGGGCTTTTGCTTGGGGGGTGGCTGGGACCAGTCATCTGGTTTTGATCAAAGCTTGCTACCAAGATAACCTTTCCCTTTATTTTGTATCTACCCAAGAGCTTGGTTAATCATTTTTCAGTCCGTAGAATCACAGAGTGGTTTGGGGTGGAAGGGACCTGAAAGATCATGTTGTTCCAACTCCTCTGCCTTGGGCAGGGACACCTTCCACTAGACCAGGTTGCTCCAAGCCCCATCCAACCTGGCCTTGGACACTCCCAGGGATGGGGCATCCACACCTTCTCTGAGTGACTTGTGCCAGTGCCTCACCACCCTCACAGTAAGGATTTTTTCCTAATATCTAATCTAAATCCACCCACCTTAAACCATAACCAGCCCTATGCTCTTCCCAGCAGTTTGCAGTGACCACTATTGGACACGGACAGACCCCACTCTGAGGTTACCTGTGCTCCACCGAAGGGGTGTTGGGAGCTGTGTCTTTTTGCTTATCTTGGGCGAGGAGTTGCTGCATGTTCCTGCACATCTGCAGGAGCACAGGATGTTGCTGCTGGTGGTGTAGAGCTGCCTGTGAATGCACGTGTGTTGTGGGGCAGACAGGACACAACGCACACTCATTTTGGTTCTCAAATAGCTCTATGTGTAGTGAGGAGAAACCCCCTCTGGTTACCACTTTCTTGGGTAAAATTCTTAGTGGTGAAGACTTCAGAGCTCTTGAATTTGAGAAGAATCTTAGGATGGATAATCACTGGCTGGTTCATTTTAGAATTGCACAGTTCTGATTTTGTGAAGAATAAAATCTGGGTGCATCTCTTCAAAGAGGAGCAAAGCTCATTCAAGTCATCACATGTTTTGTCTTACGTGGATGCGATCTCAAAAGGTTTCTGGTGTGTCCTTGCAAGTTTGTCATTTCCCTTTGTCATGGGGAAAGGAGTGTTGGTGATTAATATGAGGTCACGGGTGTTATTTCTGTATATAAATAAGCTTACTGCAAAGAGACTTGCCTCAGCAATGGATATGCAGCATTCATTGTTTTTGAGCAATGCACTTCTTATTTTAGTAACATTTTTGAAGCACTTGTTCCTTATTTGAACATGAACATTAGGTGAGAAAAGAGTAACTGAGCTTGCTGCGTTTAAACAGCCCTCAGTGGCCCTGCACTTGGCTCCTGAAAGATTGTTCTGAAAGCATCTACCTGACCTCGAAAAACCTCATCAGCATTTTCTCAGTATAAGTTTTGTGGTTCATTTCTAGGTTGACTAAACTGCCTCCTTATGTTAATAGTCCTGAGCACAAGAAATTTTATTTGCAGAGAAACTTGCAGATCCTCCATCTCTGGGAGTGTTCATGGCCAGGTTGGATGGGGCTTGGAGCAACCTGGTTTAGTAGAAGGTGTCCCTGTCCAAGCCAGGGTGGGTAGGAACTCCAGCTGATCTTTAAGGTCCCTTCCAACATAAACCATTCTATGATTCTATGACATGTGTGTTTGTTTTAATTACTTTAACTGCACAAAAATACACTTTATCCATGCCCAATGATGTTTTTCACTGTCAACAGAACAGTAAAAGGGTAGTTGCAAGTGTCTGTACACCTATAGCATTAATTCTTACTCCATCTCTGACAGCATTAAGCAACTATTTCCACAGGAACAGTGCTCTTTACAATAGACAGTGTTGTGGTTTGCTTCAAAGCCACAGCCAGAACATGTAGGTGGTTTGAAGAGTACCAGATCTTTCCATCTCTGGCTGTGAATTTTCCAGTGGGTCATTACTTGTTCAGACTTTCTACCTCGGTATCCGACACCACCCCACTACTTCATGTTACATGTTACCCTTTCAAACCCTGCTGGGCCGTGAGAGGAATCTTTTAGAATCGTAAAAAGGTGGAATTAGGTGATCTTTAAGGTCCTTCCAACCCCAGCCATTTATTCTGTGATCCCATCGAACTCTTCACTTCTGTAATCTTATCTCAGGCTCTTTCAGTATCATGTATATTAGGAGTAGAAGGGCATCAGGTGTTTTATTTTCTTGCATAGGGGACTAGGTTTGTAATGATTGCCTTCACTGTGAATGTGTGTCAGTTATTAGAGGGACTGTATCTCTTTCATTTACTTCCCCCCAAGGTGATTGCTGAGAGTCCTGCTCTTACAGAGGACAGGAATTGACTGGCTTCTCATCTTTATATTACAAGGCTTGGTAAATCTTAAAGAAGGCAAATGATTTGATTTTCATTTTGAGAGAAGAAAAGTGCTGTCCAACCAATTTCTGTCCTCAGCTGGTGGAAGGGTTATAAGGCTGGTTATAAGGCTAAAATTGATATGACTTTTCCTGGAGTGAATAAAATTTTGCTTTGGGAATTCGGGAATATGCTCCCCTCAGCAAGGGCTGTTTGTTAGTGGGAAGAGGAGCATAAGGTTCACATTAGCAGTGCCACCCAGGTAGAGACTTCTCCGTGAGGGAATTTATACTTTAAACACATTAGGTAGTGTGTTGGAGTTAAAAACATCTGTGTTTTTATATAAAGAACATGCAACACTGTGGCACAGATAAAATTCCAGGCCTTCCATTCACGAAGAAACGAAACATTTATCAGGGAGGGAACGTGACAGCAGTTGTCCTAAATATGATAGGTATGGGGGCCTGTCCTGCTCTTGGCTTACCTAGGGTTGTCGTGTGCTGGGACTTGTGGTAGTCCCCAGCCAAAGGATTTACCTGCAGCTTTGTGGGTAATATTGAATCTTGGATGGGAAATGTGGGCAGCGTCAGATTATGTTCTCAATTGGTGGGTGAGCAAAACCACTCCAACCATATTCTGACCTTTCCTCTAAATACCCTTTCTGGGTTCCCTCGCCCACTGTTTTTTAATCCAAGGTAAATCTTGGTCACATTGTTTCAGAAGTGCTTCCTCATCTTAAAACCACGCTTTGGAAAGGGAAAAAGAAATATTAAAAAGGGGAAATACGAGACAACGTGCTGCTGGTACATGCCAGCAAGCTGCCTGTCAGTCTGCAGTTGCACACAAACCCCAGAAGAGCCTCCTCTCCTTCAAATGGAGGCAGATTGTGGGGTCAGCTGAACTGCACATCCCGGTGACACGGCACCTCGTCACCCATCCGGTGGTTTGGGAAGGCTGGAGGCCTGTTCAGCTCCTTCTCCTCTCAGCCTAATTGCTGGAGTCACAGCTGTGACTTAATGGTCACAAGTGGGTAGTGAGATCATCTTTCTCATGAGGTAGCTGAGGAAAACTGTAATCACAGACTGGATGGGACTAAAAAAGTGCGTGTCTTGGACAGTCTGTCTCTTACAGCAGTGCTTGGCCTCAGGATTTTAAGGACATTTTTTTTCCCTTAATCTTTTCTGTACAGCTATCCAAGCTAGGGCCATTCCCTATGAAGAACCTCATCTATGCACCATTTTGTCTAACTGCTGTTTTATACAAATATTTTTGTTGTACTCTTCCCTCCTCCCTACCAAAGCCCCCCTCCCCCTTAAACATACACACCCGTAAACAAAAACTACTGTAGACATAGGATATGTTCTAACTTGGCACAGCAGATCTTGATAATGGCATGTCCTTTCTGGGTGTAGTCAGCTGCAACCTACGTTCTTTTTGCTGAGCGAAGACTTGATTGTGACTCCCAGTGCTGGACCTCGTGGGATTAGAGCAGAGGCATGAGTGGCAACATCTGGCCACCAGGAGCAAGCATCATACCTTCAGGAATGCTGGAGGAGTGCATGCCTTGGCACTCCTTTTTTTGTACCTTTTGTACTGCTACTGCTTTTACATGATATATATACCAGGGATATTGTACGATCTCGTGGTGGTCAGGGAATGGAAGAGGGAATATGTGGGCTAAAGTGCTTTAGCTTTTCTCTACATCTTTCCCTGTGTCCCAAGCAGGTTCTCTCATGTGAGATTCCATTCATTTTGCTTTTCATCCTTCTGTATCAAATCATTTGGCAGATCATCTTGCAACATGGAGTGTCAGAGCGGATGTGGTTGTTTAATACTGGCTAGATATAAGTGTTAATCCTAATAGTTTCAGTGTTAAGAAACTGCCAGGTGAGAAAGTGAGAGGAGGAAGGAAGTCGCTATGATTAATTCCAGATCTGGAAAGAGTTAACAGAGCATAGGTTCTTAGGTTTCCCCATGGCATTGCAGCCCATGCCAGGATCAAAAGTTGCTGGATTTAACCTCTCCTTTTTGTATCCTCACTCAGGATGAGTAATGCGCTTGAAGACTTTAAACTAGGATATCCATGATGGGAGCTGTACTTCTAAAGACTGGCATGCCCTGGAGACATATCTTTGAAATCTTAGGTTTTCCCAGAAATATTGCTGAAAACTTGCTCTTGCATATGAATGTAATGTGATGCTGACAAGTGGTGGTGGTGTGTGCTCCCAAGTGCTCTTAGTGCAAGGCTTTAAAGGCAGTGAAAAGTCTGACGAGTTCTGGTGCCGTGGAGCAATTGACTTTTCTTGATGTCTGGACCACTGTGCAGTCCAGACACAGTTGTGGGTTGTGGGTACTGCAGAGTCTTCCTTGCATTTCTTGAAGGTGGAGTGCAGTGGGCTGGTTCAGACTTTTGAAGATCCAAACCGTATTTCTAGCCCTGCTTCTGCTGTCCCTATACATTGCTTTACTTGTCTATAAAACTGGTGGTGTAAGATTTCCTCAGCACCCTGAGGGGCTTTGCTGTCTCTGTTGGAAAGGTGGAGATGTGCGTGATCTCATCTGCAGCTCCTTCCAGCCATCACATCTCCCTTAGGAGAGGTACAGCAACACCACTGTAGAAATGGGATACCAGGAGGGCAGACTGTGTGGGAAACTTCCCTGGGTAAAAGTGAGCACTGTGGGCCTTCCTGGCATTCCTACCATCTGCATTTTCGGGTTCCAGCTGTGCCCGATGCAGTGCAGCTCTGGAAATCAGAAGTGGATGATGATCAGGGCACATTCCTGTTGGACCCTCATACAGAGCACAGCCGACTTGCCAAGTGGGCAGCACAGAGTTGGGTATTGCAATGCCCTAGACGTAGTAACGTCACACTTGGTGTTGAAGGGAAGAAGGTGCCTGTAAATCAAGCCCTCTGTAGAGCTGTTAGTTTGCATCTGTACCTCTGTGTTGTGGAACCCCATCTTCTTGCCATCAAGCTGCAGGTATTGAGGTGCTGGTCACATCTCACTCTCGAATCCTTCTTTTTTAATTTTGCTGTGTTCATTAGTAGGCATTAAGCACCATAAATAATTGAAATTTTCCAGCAGATTGCTTTTTGCTATACCACCAGGATTTAACTTTCTATCTGTTATTGGAAAGATGAGATTTGGCTCTTCAAAAGTGAGTGTCTGAGGGAAATGTTCGGAGTGGCAGAAAGTTGTGACCTCTCCCCTTTCTACCTGGGGTGCTGAGAAATCTTATGGACTGTATCTGGAGGACTAATGGATTTTAATGGTTCATGATCTCATCAGCTGGTTTTAGAAAGAAGAAAGAGCTATTGGACAAAAATGGAAAAGCAGCAATACACCAAATGAATTATCTATAGTAGGAGGATATTTTAAAAATAGTGACACACCTAATGGAGACTCAAATGAGAATAATTTCTCAGAAGCTTTATATTGTGCAGTAAAACTTGTGAATAACAAGAAAATATTTCCCAGCACAGACCAGTGGAGAACAACACAAGTATGTAAATGAGAAGAAATGTTGTGGAAACGACTGCAGAGAGATTCTTTGCGGAGTGTTGCAGCTGGTTTGGGGGTTCACAGTTCCTTGGGTTGGATCCATGAACAGGCTATTGAGGACTGCCTGAAACTGTACAAACCTGTGGATTTCCCTCGAGTTACACAGTGCTCTCCTTCTGTAGCTGTGTGGTGATGGTTCTTGGGCAGCCAACGAGAGTGCCTTGGACACACAACCTCAGCCCACGTGCAGACTTTGCTGCTTTATGCAAAGTCGTGAATGATTCATAAGTCTGCCTAGATTTGTTAATAAGGTTAATTAAAACTGCAAGCAAATGCTGTGCCATGGAAGACTTCTCAAGACTGAGAGAATCATTATTGCTTCTCTGCACAGTCTTTTTGGTTCACCTTCTGTATTTCAGCCTGGTGCCTGTTCTGTTACTGATGTGCACTGGCTGGTGTGTGGCTACCTGAGCTCACTCACCTGCCCTTTCATTTTTGGGGGATACTGCATCAGTGCTAAGCTCAGCTATGTCAGTGTTTTATTTTGAGGAAGCTCCACTCACCATCTCATTGCTGTGGCCCTTGGAGCATTTCCAAATGGCAACTGCCACCAACTTGCCTTACTTGGCACCACAGATTTATTTCTTTATTACTGTGAACAGCAAAAGTGGCACAACTTCCTGGGGTTTCTACCAAGTTGTGTTAATGTAGGAGCCTGAAAATACACTTGTTGATAATCTCCAGAACTTGGAGATAGAAAAGGGCATTCCCTGCATTGTGTACTCAGTGACAGACCTAAAAGGTGAGCTGTCAGCATCATCCCTTTGCAACTTCTGTGTCCAGAGTGTAATAACTAAAGTAGTGTCACCAGGCTCCATGGCTGTTGAAAGATTTTTTGTTTCTTGGTAATACATAACTGGTTGTTGAGGTTTATTAATGTGTTGTTACTGTTCATTGCATGGAAATAGAAGATTTTTGTTGTTTCTTTGTTGGTTGAAGTTCCTAAGTCCTCTCAAGAGCAGAGACCTTGTCCCACTTTCATCCTTTTGCCTGCAGTTGCACACATAGGTAATTGCTGACAGATTTCCATACGTTGCATATGCAAATCTGATAGCCTGATACCAGCTACCAAATGTGAACATGGGTGTATTTACTGTAATCAAGTGTTCAGAGAGCTGTAAATGAAGCACTGTGCTTGTCATCCTTTAATTTAGTGGCCCTGCACTAATGTCAGCATTTGCCTTTGGGGAAAAAAAGTGATCTGTGATTTTCCTCCCCATCCCTTAGAAAACCAAAAACAACTGTGGGAGGAAGGCAAGAGGAGCTGGAAGGAAAATCCAGTGATGGACTGGACATGGTGGTATTTGGCATGGTGTCACAAGAGATTTATGTTTAATAATTAATGCTTAATTGTGCACAGCAGAGCTAAAGCTCTGCTTGTATGTGCCTGTGGTGGGGAAAGGCAGCCTCCGTCCTGCCCACGGCGTTCTGGTTTCACATGGGCTGTGGTCGTACAGGCTGTGGGAGGGGAGTCAGATGTGGCATATTGTCCCTTCTCTCTGCAGCCAGCTGGGCTGCAAGAGCTGCTTGGGGAAGCTCAGAGCAGCGTTTTCTTCCTGCCTGGCCTCTCCCCAGGCTGCTGTGTACCATCACTAGGGCAGTTTTCAGCAACTGCTTTGCTGTTGGTGGGCAGTTCACAGAGTCATCCAGTGCTTGGAATGTTCCCTGCCCTCAGAAAATGGACCCTCACTGGCAGGATCTGCTCATCCCTCATGCTTTCTCTGCCCAGTCATTTCTAGCCCCATGCTTGTCTGGAGGTTGTGGATGGAAGCCCTCCTCTGTTGCAGACTCCCCTGTGATCGTGGGACTCTGAGACTTTCCTGTGTCCCCCCGTTTTGTTCAGAGTATCACTCAAATTTCTGAAGG
Organism: Pitta sordida; assembly: GCA_013390025.1. Taxonomy (NCBI): domain Eukaryota; kingdom Metazoa; phylum Chordata; class Aves; order Passeriformes; family Pittidae; genus Pitta; species Pitta sordida. Next base: position 832,627 of record WEKX01013826.1, on the reverse strand, counting down.
AATGGGTTCTTGCTCAGCAGTGATGCTTTTCAGGTCGATGCCTGGTTTTCAAAACACTTCAGGACTGTGGAACTTATAAACAGGCAATGGGATTCTGCTCCCCTACTACATAACTTGGGAAAAGGGGTAAAAAAATCTGCCTGGAGAGTTGTTGTTTTGCTTTAAACATATAAGGAGAACAAAAACATAATAGTCCCTGAACCAGTTGTGTCTGTCTCTCTCTCTTTTTAACTGTATAACTCTAAAGGGTTGGTTTTTTTTCCAAATGTACTAAAGAGCAGCTGTCTGCAACCATTACTCATAAATCTTTCATTGCTTTAGAGGTGGTATTTCTCAAAGCAGTATAAATTGGTGTAACTCCATTAGGATCAGGCTCTGGCTCATGGTCTTGAAAGTTATATTTTTTTAAGATTTGAAACCTCCTTTTTTCAATCTATATTTTATGCCTCTATATTTTACTTGCAGCCCTTCCTTCAAGCAAGTTTTCTTGGAAGGAATTTTCACAGGATAGATAAATCTTGGTCCTACCTGAGCAAATCTCCTGTGAAGGTGGGAAATCTCTTGGATGAAACCAGACTAAAATTGATTAAAGAGTCCAGGATTGGCTAAGAGTCATTAGTTATGCATGATTGTTCATGGCTGGTGCACAACTTGTAATTATACAGCTTGACTGAAAACAAAAGTAATATTTTAAGCAGCTGTCCTGAAACAAAAAATTAGAATGACAATATTACAGTAATAGCTGGAATAACTGGTTGTAGGAGTTTTGAGAGAGACTGACTTTCCACCCATTCATGAGTTTACCTCCAGCCCTTCCCAAGTGCTGGGACACTCCGTGCTCGCTCTTGGTTTGGTGACCTGGCATCAAAATTAAATCTTGGTGGGAGCAGGGAGATGCTGCTCTTTGGTAGCACCAGATTTGAAGCTCGGGTGGAATGAGAGCCTCGGTTGGTGCCATTCACCAAATAGCATCTCCTTGGGTCTGCCCTGCACGGAGCTTGCTGTGGGTCATGGGGATATGTACTGTCTCTGTCTGCCTTTGCCACCTGAAGTGGAAATTCCTGTTTTAAGCATTTACCAGCCTTTGCAGGAACAAAAAGATACTTGGCACCCTTTTGTTTTGGCTTTTATTTTTTTGATTGGTTTTGTTTTGTTTCCTCCCCCTGCCCCCAATCAGGCACACTGATTCGAATCTTTAAAAGTGCATGCGTTTGTAGGAAAAATTTAATCTGTTGGTCTGGAAATGCAAAATCCCCTTTGTACTAGGCTGCCCTAAGGATTTTCAAAGGTGCTTGACTTGATAGACAGGTGCCTGTCAGCCTTGAAAAGGAGGAGAGGCACTGATTAATCCAGACACTATGTACTTGTCTGAGAAAGTTGCTATTTGACCTGTCCTACAAAGGCATACTCAAGAGGTGCTACCTCATTAAAACAGAGAAAGATCTGACATTCCATAAGCATGATCTGTTAGGAGCTGAAACAAGAAAGATTACAAAAAATAACTAGAGGCATGTGAAAAACCAGCTTTAGCCTAACCCAGACTTCCAGCTTTCGACTGAACGGAGCCTTGGGAATTGCCTCTACACATGACTGATTACATATGCAGTTCTGTTAATTAAAATTAAAAATTATGTAGGAAGTCAAAAGATATAGCTACTTGTTTAATTAAGCTAATGAAGTCCCCAGGTAGCTTTTATATTTTCTTTATTCACTGCAGGTATCTGGCTTGTTCTGTTTTCGAAGCCACGTCAGCACTGACATGGCTTAGGAAAAGGCTGTACTTCTAGGATGCTTATGAATTGTGCCTGTGGGGAAGGAAGGACAGAGCAGCAATGGGAGAAAGGATGTTCTAAGCTCCAGGGTAAATGCAGTCGTCTTTTGTGTCTGATCCAAAGGCAATAAAAAGATTCCCACTGATTTTGATGTGCGTCAGATCAGGCTTCCCAGGCTGGATTATCTGTTGTGGGGACGGGAGAAAAAAACCCCCCAATCTTCCAAATTTGCATTTGCAAGATTTAATGCTCACGCCAGATGCAGTGTTGAAGATGCCTTTTCATCCCAGAGGCCCACCTTGTCTTCGGAGAGGGAGCTACTCACAGCCACCCTTTGGATCTGCCTCTTCCCATCCAGTGAGCCTTTCACAGAGGCATGACGGGCTCTCCCAGTGGCCAACTGACTATACCTGCTCTTCGAGTTCAGTGGATGCTTCAGCTGGGTGTTGATATGTTGCCTGAGAGATTACCCTCCTTCCGAATTTGTTTTCCAAACCTCTTCCATTGGTGAATCATGCACGACCAGTTTTTATTATATGTGCAAAGGCATGTGATTAAGGTGCCCTGTTTTGCTCTCCCCGCATCTGTTCCCTTGTCCGCTCCCGGAAGAGCTTTTTTTTGTAACACAGAGAAAGGGAGTAAATAACACCTGCCCTGTTGTTGGGAATGATGTTAATACAGCCCTTTTGTGGGGAAGGTGTGTGTGAGGTGGTTGACTGGGGCCCCTCCTTGTGGGAAACCGATCCCTGGCAGCTCCCTTTGAAGTCACGTGGAGCGACAGGGTCTCGGCAAGTTCAGGCATGGGGCACCATGTGAGTGGTTTGAGTTAGGAGTGGAGTCCTCCTGGGTCCTGCGTTCAGCCGCGCTGCCAAAGGCTTCTGTCTCACAATGGAAATGTAATGAAGCCGTGGCTGAACTCATCATCCTTACCTGCTTGCTCATTTCCAGCTCGCTTGCCAAAATCCTCCGATGCTTGTTTTCTCTTAGGTACTGCTGTGGAGTTCAACAGAAGTTAAAGTGTACGCTTAGCTCTGGGCCAGAATCCTGTGGTGTTCTCACAGATACAGCTGAGCTCTATCAGTTGATCTTATCCACCCCTTGTGCTATGGACAAACGTGCTGTCATCATTTCCGTGGAGGTGACTAAAGGATTTACTGCACTGATAAGCACATTTTCCCACTGAGCTAAAACTTGGCCAACTTACCTCTAAACCAGCCAGAAAGTCTGTGTTTTCCTTACCGGTTGTTCCCTGGGGGGGACCAGGGTGAGGATGAAAGCATGAAGAGAAGGGAGGGTGATGATTGTTTACAGCTCTATGTGCCAGTGGTGTGATGCTGCATGCCACCAGTTTTAGTTTGATTTATTCAGAGATCTCTCTACCTCACAGCATTCAGAATATTAGACATGCATAGAATTTCAGCCTTCTCCTTTGCTGCTTCAAATATACCACAGCTTTTTCTTGGCAGTTTATCTCCTGCTTTCATACTAAACCTTCCAGGCAGAAGTCTGTGATTCCCTACAAGAAGTAGTCCTGTGCCAAATAGATCTTGATGTTAGGAAACTTCTCTCTGTATGAATTACTCTTTGATTATTGTGTCAAATGTGGCTACATTCCTATAGATAGCACTTATCTCCTATATTATGGTGTAGGAGTTCCCCCTGAGCATAATCTGTACAACCTCCACACTGTTGAATTTCTCTGACCCTCTCCAGCTTTCCTCGAGGAAAGAAATTAGTGACACCTGCATTGTTGACCCAAACTGATTTTATGGTCTACTTTGGACTTTGCTAATTCTGGCAGGAATAAAACTGTGACCCCTGTTTCTCTGTAAAATTGTGGATTTTTTTGCCTTTAAGTAACCAAGATCAGTTCTGGGAGGAAAAGAAAGAAAATAAGTGAGAAGCAAAACTTGGCATTTGCGTGGTCCTTGCATTGGGAGGCTGGATCCTGAGGTGTTCACTGATGCTGGGAGGTACCGGCATTGACAGAGCCTTGCCAGTGTGCAGTCAGAGCCTGGGCTGCCAGCCAGCCGTCACCAGATACGGTTATCCCTTCCATGGCTGGAGGGCCAGTCCTCTGGCAGCTCCTTCCTTTTGAAGTGCTCAGGTCTTATTAAGTAACATAGTGAGAAACCCTCTCAGTCCGTGAAAGTAAAGGTGCTGGTGATGGAAGTGCTCTGGTGGCTGAAAAGGTCGAAGGAAGGCTTTTATTAGCAGTTCCCCCTTTTAGGGAAGAAGCGAGACACCACGCTGCTAATCTGTGGGCATCTGATGTCAGGTGGTTATGGGCGTATTTCTGTGAGCCGAGTTGTGGCTGCAGTTGCTTGCTGGGTTCGATAAGCTGTCCTGAAGCATGTGCTATTTCTGTAGCTGCATGGCAAGTGTGAAGGCAGCGATGAAGGTGTGAAGCAGAACAGGAACACGAGGGACTGAGCTCTAGGGGTGGCAGAGCTTAGCTCTGGGAATGGGCTGAGCAAGGTGCTTGCTGTTCACAGCAGCTCAGCATGTGAACCTTGGTGGGGCTGCACCAGCATCACGGGTTGTGGTCCAGCAAGTGTGAGGAGCTCAGAGGTGTTGACTGCTGCCAGAGCAAGGCCCCTCCACGTTGCGTGGCCATGGTACAGGGTGTCCATGCGATGGTGAGAAGCACGTCCTGTCAGATGGGTGTTGCTGCCTGGCAGCTAATTGACCAGCTGGCTCATGGGAGGGCAGGTCTGCAGACATTTTCCTTTCAGCTTTCTAGGTCAGAGGTTCCTTTCTGTTTCAGGCACATTCCATGTATCTGAGAGTTATCTCGGGTAATGTGTTGCCTGCTACTTAGCTGGTCAAATTTCATCTTTAAAGGAGATCACAGCTGGTCCAAAAGCCAGACTTTTACCTGTGGTCTGTTATTATTTCATTTAATTTAATTGTATCTTATCTTTTGTTGTTGCTGTTGGTATCAATTTTAAGACTGTCTGATTTAACCTCTTGTCTAGGACAAGAATTTCCTATCAGTCCTCTGGGGTGCCGGTGTGCCAAAGTTTCAGCCGCCCCTGGCATGCTGTGCCTTCAATCCTCATTTTGAAGCCTTTCAGCTGTAATTTTTAATTAGATCCTGCTTACATGTGCTGTGAGAAGATCTTCAGTGCATTAGATCCTCTTTGCTGAGTGCTCTTGGGCTGTGGTATAACATGAGCACAGCTGCTTAGTTGGTGTAGGGGATTTGCCTGGTCTTTAATCTTGTAGTCTGGAGGGGAGAGAGATTGTTTTATAACTCTCATAAATCTCCTGCTATTACTTTCAGAATGATTTTGTTTCCATTTTGTAAGACCGTGCTACAGGCAAAGGAATCGCATTTGGAGGGATGGAGGGCAAGGAGTGCCACAGAGTTTGGAGCAGTGTTTGTCTGTGCCCTGTGCCAGAGGTGGATGGTGCTCTTGCTGCAGCTCCTGGTCTCAGGCCAGCTGCTTGACAAGGCTTGGCTTTGCTAAACAAGGAGTGCAGGATTTGCTCTGCATCCCACCAGAGGCCCTGTGTGTCAGAAGAAGGGAGGGAGGATCCTCTTTGTGAGTGTGAAAACAGGAGTCTGATGTTTCGTGTATGGAGACTGACAGGAAATTTTAACAGGAATTTTGGAAACTGAAGTAAGTAAGGATTTCTTCCATAAAATTAGAATTTTTGATATCCCAGAAATCTGTTTGGGTGACTGTATATTATAGATATTATATATTTTTGAAAGAACCATTTCTTTACAAAGCTGTGCATTTCTCTAGTGAACTGAAATTTAGGCAAAAATCATGCCTGATATTGCCCGAGTTGAAATTTATTTGGGGAATGTCTTCAGTATTAATGGAGACAGAGGGCTGCTCAAACACAGCTTCCTGAAGCCACTGCAATATGCAGTGCAAACAGCATGAAAATTAATACTGAGTCAAAGCTAAATATTTACTTTAAATTTTCCCAGTGAGACTGATTTTTACTTTTGGGGGTTTTTTTTTAGTGGTAAATATAGTGTCCATAAAATCAATGCCTTGATAGGATTTTCCCAAGCAGTCCTAGCTTCCCTGTTTTGTGTCTCATGTGTTAACTCTGGAGGGGAATCAAAGGGTTGGCAGGATACATCCTTTGTTACCCCTGGAAAAGGAGGGATCCTGAGCTCATCACCCTTTCTGGCAGGACTGGGAAATAGTTTTCTTCTCCTCAGTGTGCACACCAAGGTGTGTATTAAATTCTGGGCACTTCTGTGGTGGAACTCGGTGCTGCCAACATGAACTTGGTTGTACAAGAGCAGAGAGGGTTTGGATGGTTATGTTTATTCATTTCCCCAGAGAGGTCTATTTTCAGAATTCCTGTTCTGCCCAGGTTATCGATACCCACGAGGTGTGAAGCTCCTTTTTGCTAATTTTAACCTTGCAGGAGGGGGATGTCAGGGAGTGCATTGTTTTGTTTTGATTTTTAGCTGAGATTTCTATGTGACAGCCTGACTCAAACTTCAGGAATCCTTGGCTGTGATTTTAACTGGTGAATACAAAAATCAAAAGCGAGACATCTATTAAAAATGTCTTTAAAAGTGAAAAATCTACTCACTAAAAAATAAGTACTTTCTTTCAAGGGCAGATTGGCTGACACTGGGATTGAATCTCTGATCCCTAAAATTATGTTCTGTATCACTGTCTAATTTAGATTAAATGACAAGAAGTCCTTAGGTAACAGCACTAACAGTTTTCCATTTCCTATGGTTTAAGGCCAAAAGGTGATTTATGTAAGAAATCAGCATTTACCTCAGCACTGGTGGTATTTTGAGAGACTGAAACAATTTCACTGGGATGAAATAAAATAGAGAGGAAATATCCATATAATTCTTGAAACAGACATGCATTGATCTTTCCAGAGAATTGTGTGCATTTAGTGTTAGTCTTGCTTCATTTATCTGACAAATTGGAACAATATTAATCGTATTTGGGGTTTTTAAGTCTCTGTTTCCTCTAGCAATGTTGAGATTGTTCAGCACTTCTAGGAAAAAGAAGAAATCAAGTTCCATGTTTTTTATGGAGCTCTGGATGCTGAACAATTTGAGCCAAGGATGTTTGATTTTATTTTTTTTTGTAAATTAAGGGTGTACATGAGAATATACACAGGTTCAATTATTAAACGATGACAAGCTTAGTCATGTGAAATTCTGAGAAGGACTTTTGCCTCAAGAAACGATCTTCTAACATTTTCTTTACTTTTTCAGGTGGATTTGGAGCCAGAAGGCAAAGTGTTTGTCGTCATAACTCTTAAAGGAAGCTTCACAGAAGGTAAGAGAATTATTTTGGCTGGTTTCCATTAAGAGCTGGACTCTGGTCTGTATTCCGGGAGTTACCAGGCAGTATTGAGGGGAGGGCATTCTTTCCCAGCTATGTGCTGTGAGGTGCTGGAGGTTCTGGAGCAGTGGGGGGAGTGTGGAAGGGGCTGTTGGTAACACTTGTCCTCTGTGTAACCCTCTGCCCTGATCTCAGACCTGGGAGCCGGTTCATTCTTGATCTGGTTTATTTATCTGAAGCTGTCCTTCAAACAGATTGTTTTTATCACCTGTACTTTTCACCTGGGTGCCTCTTGAAGGGCAAGCTAAGGAAAAAGGTGGAGCATGTTTAAAATAGAACGTGTTTAAAACATCTGGATGATTTTTATACTGTAATGGTTCCCATCCACTTCACGAGCATTTCTGTGTCCTGGGTTCACTTTGCACAGGAAGCTTAGAAGTTTTTAGTGTGACAGCTACCCTGAAAAAGTATTTTGGCAGCTTTTTTCTCCTGCAACTCCATTTTATAGCATGATGTTTTTAATCCCCCTGTTGTTTATTGTGACACCAGTTATGAGTGGGGATGTGAGCTCTGCTGCAGCAACCCAGGAGGAAATCTGGGATGTGGCACAGAAAAAGCTTATTTTCTGCAAACCATAGTTCTTGTTTTAGCAGCAGCCTCAAACTGCATTTGCTGGGGGATGTTTTCTGTACAGGAGCCAGGAATTGAGGCAGGATCTGCTGTTACCTGCAGCATGGGGGAGGTGGATTTTTAATGTTCCCTCTGGTTCTGTCCCAGAAACTGATTGCTTGGCACGAAGACTGTGCTGGGGCTGCTTCAGGAGTTCTGGGGGAGCTCTCCCCTGGCTCCCACCTTGAGTTAGTGCCCAGGCCTGTCACTGCCCCTGCCTTTGTGCTCCAAATGCAGGTTTGAATATGAGCTCATGCTCTACTTGGATGGTTTTGGGGAATGTCTGCACCTGGGGCTGCTCTTACTCCTGAGGATGATGGGCAGGGTGTAACTGTTCTTGCAAAAGGTGTATTAGGAGGGAGATGGGAACAGAAAGCCTGACTTCAATTCCTAAAGAAACGTATAGTCTTTGAATGATGGAAAAGATCAGAAGTATCACATTCTGGCACTGCAGATGGGCAGAGAGGACCAGAATTCCCTTTTCCAGCGAAGTTCACTTACACGGGGCAAGTCACAAAGGATAAATACAACTTCCAGCTCTTTATCTGTCGAGGAGGAATCCATGTTTTTCTCTGCCCAGGTGTCAACTTTGGGATCTGGGAGCTGCTCTTGTGTTTATCCAAGTGTAAAATGTTAACAAGGCATTTACCCTTTCTCTTCCCTACAGGTGTGCTTTGACAGGGAGAAATGAAGATTACTTTTTCAAGTTAATGTAGGAGAGGTTTTCTCTATGTAACCAAGAACAGGGAAAGTGGAAAGGTGAGCTAGGGGGTCCTGGAGGACCTTTTTGCAGGTCCAGAGGCCATGGCTCCTCAGGGTGAACAGGACACTAGAAATTGGGTTTTTTTGCCCATGACAGAGCCAGTGATGGAAAGGGAGAAGACTCTAGAGGGTTTGTATCCAGTTTGTAACCACATACAAGAATGTCATGCTTGGGATGGTGGGTTTGAGCATAAATCCAGAGTGTGCTTCAAACTTGTGCTGGTAGCTGAGCTGTGAAGGCTTATTGCTAACAACGTATAAAAGATGAGAAATGGAGAACTCAGATGTTTGTACAGCTAATGCTTTCCAAGGGAAATGGGAAATGTTGGAAATAATTTACTTCTCTTTTCTCTGTTGTTAGTGAGGATGTATAGACCTACAGAACAGGAAGATCAAAGATGGCTCTTGGGTTTTTTTGGTGACTGGTTATTCCCATGTATGGTCACATTTAGAGTTCCCCAGAATAGATGTAATCCAGGGCAAGCCTGATTGCAGATATTGACTTTTCTCTTTCCTTAGATAAAGGAGGCATCCATGAGAAAGGAGTTTCCTTCTGATAAAGAGTGAGATCTCATTCACAGCATCATGTTTTACTCTGTTTTTCTCTCTCCTTTGCCAGAAATGTGTAGACTCAGAATCGTATTTGGGATTTTAAATGTTTTTTTGGAAAGAAGGGAATAATTCACAACTTGAAAACTCATAAAGTGGCTTCCCGCCTGTTCCCTTATCTGGAGGGCAGCCACTACCACATCCTCCCTGCTTTTATGGCTACTGTGGCAGAGTCTGCCTGAAGGTTTTCTGTGTTGTGCCTACACAGAGAACCCAACAATTAGTGCGTGTCAGACCCCACCAGGGAAGAACGTCGACCCACGTGGATTTTCAAGCAATGTGGTATTTAGGGCTTTTAATCATTTACTTGTGACTTTTGAGTGGTTAAATGTGTTACTCTGCTGTGTTTCCTGCTCTGAAAAGGATCAAGCAATGGTGATGTGGTGCTACAAACCCCCCCGCAGGTTTGAGCAGGTAAAAAGAGCATCATGGCAGTATCCACAGACAGACTCTTCAAGCCACCTACATGGGTTTTAGCAGCTCTTGCCTCATGGCTTTCAGTAGACAGCAGGATAACATAATGGAGTCAGTCTGAACTTTGGGGAGCATCTTCCTTTGAAAAGCTTCTGGGAGCTCCACTGAGCAAAGGTGAAGGGTCAGTGCCTGCTGCTGGTCCTCACACATGTTATTCATCTCAGAGAGGTTTTATGCCAGGGTAGTTGTTTTGTTTATGGAAATAGTCAAATTCACAGGGGCTCAGACACCATTGTCTAAATCCAGTAAAGTCCAAAAAGTGGGTAAAGAGAGGGAGGAAAAAAAGCAACTCCCCCCTAAAAATAACCAAACAAAAATGACTGGGATGTTAGGTCCACCTGAGACTGTGTTATTTTTCTGTCTTAGAAATCTTACCCGAAACAGACAGTCTTGGTTCTCTTGGCCACTTGGACTTTCTTTCCTTTCAGGAGTGATGGGGAGTTTTTTTGATGAAAGGTTCTTGTGACCAAAATGCAAATTTGTTTCTGCTCACCTGCAGCAGGGATGGGGGAGAAGGTTGTCTCTCCTGTGAGGGGTGCAGTGTGTCTGACAGAAGCATTTGTGTACTGTCAGATAGAAAACATACAGCTGGGAAGAGTTTAGTTCTTTGTAGGTTCCCATGTGGCCCTTCTGTCCCTCAGTGTTACCCTGCTGTTTTGAGGCAGGGAAATGTGCCTGTTTCACGTGCTAAGAATGTTGCAGTTTTTCAGGAATAGAAAAGAACGAAGCAATAGGAAGCAATGGAGGTCTAGTGAAATTATACCTGCCTGTCTTTATTTTCTCTGCTGGATCTATTTATTGCTGTGCTAAGCTGTATCTGATTATATTAACTCTCCTCATTCAGCTGATGTTTCCTGTGTAAAGCAACCACTGCAAAATTAAAATGAAAATCTCCTTACCTAGCGAGATTACCTCTCGTAGAAATAACAGAGTTATTCTGAGTTGGAAGGGAGCCACAAGGATCACCAAAATCTATCTCCTGAGCTCTCCAAGTGTGGCACTGGTTGTGCTGTATCCTGGTGACCATGGCACCTGTCTAGGGTGGACACTCTCCCCCAACCATCTCCCTCAATGACCCAAGAGCTGTTTCAGTCCAGGCTCTTTCATAGAGAAAGTGACTATTGATTGCTGCATGCCAGACTGCAGGCATTGCTTACAGATTGATTTCCCTTCTCTCTTCAAATGAATTTATTTACTCTTTTCTGGGTTTTGTTTATTTCACCCTGCCTGATAATAGGATTTTTTTTTCCCGAAGCCATCAAAATTGATTTCTTTTAAAATTTTCTTAGTCTTTTTACTCTGGATAAAAATATTATTTTTTCCTTGAGGGTGTCTTTAGCATTTCTTCCCTCTCTCTGTCTCTGTTTGTGTCTCCTTGCCCCTGCTCTCTTAAGAGTAATGAATGTGCCTTCTCTGAGAGGCCAGTTTTTGCTGTGGATGTGAGGCACGTTGTCAGATGGGAAGCTGGGAATGGGATGCAGTGTATGTGACAGGACCGTGCCAGTCTGTAGCTGTCAGAAGACAGTTCAGCTCTGCCCAGCCCAGGGGACTGCAGGAGCTGCGGTTCAGCTGAACCCCCAGAGTCCTGCCTCCCTCACTCCCTCTGAATCCCATGTGAATCCCAGGATCTCTGATTATCCACCAGATCTCAACTCTCCTAGGCCTCCTTTAAGGGAAAAATTCTGCTTTATTGCTCTCTAAAACATGTAGTGCTGTACAGGGCATAGAGTTCCCTAATGTTTTTCCTCTTCTAACCTTGATCATACCCATTTCCAGGTGGAAAGTTTCCAGGTAGGGTGGCCTTCCCCATTTCTCCTGGAAGCACCTGGGAGCATCCTGGCAGGAGGACACAGTGACTGAAGGACTCTGTGGTTCTCCAGCACCTCTCCCAGGTGTCATCAAGGCCCGACTGACTCTGACTAAAGGCTGTGTCTCTCTGAGGAGACTGGGGGGTTTGTGTTGCTTATAGTAAGTGGCTGATGCAATTGGGGTGTTGCACAGCTGGTGGTGTGAATTCAGACCTGCCCTTCACTGCTTGTCTCTGTTTGCCCCTGAATATTGGTTTCAGCTGTGAAAGGGCAAACCATGAATTACTTTCTTCTTGGACAGGAGGTGATGGTTTGAAATAAAAGGCCTTGTGTGGGTGAAATACTGCTGCTGGTGGTGCTCCTGGACACCTGGGAGAAGTTAGTGCAGATACTGAGGAGCAGATGATGGGGCAGAGTGTTTGGCTGCAGCAGGGTCAGGCTGGACATTGACAGGCCCCAGGTATGTTCTGGAAGGATGTGAGGAGCCTCTCTCCTTGCAATACTGGAGACCCAGAGCAAGCCAACTCCCCCCTCAGCTGTGCCTGCAAGGTGTGTTGCTGTGCCCTCAGTTTGCCACCTCTCTTGTGATTTGCTTGATTTAATATTGAGCAGAGCTAATTAAATTAATACAAATTAAGTATTTGACTGAATTAATGAATGAAGCAAGCCCTGTAGGAAATAAAGTATTTCTATTTTGGTGCTTTGAACTCTTAATTTGCCTTTTTTTAAGCTGTTTTTTTTTAACATTGTCACTCAAAGTGGTAATTCTGGCTTGAAGCTCACTTTTAATTTCATCGTTGTTAGATAAGTAATGGTTGTTTCTTTTCTTTCAGTGTCAGGAAAGACAAAGACAAATTTGAGTTCTGGGCAAGAAATAGAACAATGAGAATATTGAAAAGCCAAGCGACTTGGTAGAGCAGATATAGTAGGCATTGCTAAATATTTAATGTTAGTAGGGCTTGCAGCAGCACAGAATCCTAGGCTTGGGTTGGAATGGACCTTAAAGGTACCTAGTTCCAATCCCCCAAGGGGGAAGCTTAAACCTGCTTACCTACCAGGTTCAGGGAGCCTGAACCTGCCTCTAGACCAGGAAATGCTGCTTTATTTTGCAACATTGTATGTTTGGAATGGTTTGTTCTCAAACACAAAGACTCTCGGTCTTTCACTGCCTTCTTCTTAGAATATATTTTTTCTAACGCAAAGATGTTTTTGTCTTGAGAAATAGCATTTCCTCAGACAGAAACCAGTAAAGATCTGCAGCCTTAAAATCTGAAGTGGTGTATAGGTGTTGTGCTAACAAGATCCTTGTTGTGCACTGATGTAGCTTCTCAGCCCCACAGAACTTCTGTTCACAGATATGTTACCAGGCTCTCGCACAAGAGGAAGAAAATAGATTTTACTAGTCCTCTGTGAACTGCAAAATTTACTGTTTTCAGCCTGTTTTTTTATAGTTAAGGGAGTGATTTCTGGAAAATAGGAACCAGGAATTAAAAATGTCCTATGCTCATCCCCAGGCTACTTGGGCCATTCTTAATATGGGTTTACTAGCCCAAGCAGAGTTTTAAATGTGTAGTAGACACTGTCTAGAGAACCTCCTGTTCCAAAATAGGATAAAGAAAATTTTGCATATTTGGTGCACAGTCTGAAGGCATGGAAGTCTTTAATGTCTAGCCCAAAGTCTTATGTGGCAGAGAGCAGTAGGAGCTGTGTTTTCCTATACCCTTGGATTTTTTTTTTCTGATGCTTATGCCTTTTCCACTGCTTTACACTTGCCGCACCTGCATGCTGTGAGCCAGGGATTTGCAAGTGCACTCCATGTTGGTTCAACTGTGCATTTCCACGTGGAAATTTGTCAGCACAATGTCGAGTCCCATGGGGGAGAAAATACACCCTAAATACTCCCTGGGGAAGATTGAGCCCTTGCAGGGAGCAGGAATGTAATCCACAGATGGTGTGCAAAATCTCTCCGTGGCAGGCAGGTGAATATCAGGGGATCCCTGACCTTGCAGGAAGATGTCAGGCAGGTTAAAAAGTGAAAGCTTTCCACAGGCTGATCTTGAAGCCTTGAGCAGGAATTGCTCTCCTGGAGATCACACTCTGCAAACCTGCACCCCAGCAGAGGTGTATCAGCCAAGCCAATGGGAGCAAGAGCACCTCTGCCTTCATCCTGATGCCTTTGTGATTTGTTTGTTTGTTTTTCAAAGTGAAACCTTCAAAATGTACATATTGCATTTCACATATAAATATTGCAGAGAGAACCCAAATATTTGTGCTCCCTGGCCCTCTGATGCCTCTTCTCCCTTAAAAAAAAAAAACCAAACAAAAAGACCTGGTAAGTTTGGTAAATTCAGAATTTTCCCAGGAAAAAAAAATGCCAACAGGAAAGAAAGCAAGCAAACAAAAGTGTTTATTCCTGATTGCTGGAAGATCCAGGCCCTGGGAAATGAAGTGGTTTACTTGGTGTTTATGGATGGACTCTGACACAGAGCTAGGAGATGAACAGCACGCCAGCCTGTTGCATGTCCATGAGACCACTTTGATTTCTTGGAAAAGAATCCATTTGAGTACCACAGCTTTTGCAGTATCTCTGCTGCTGAGAGAGTTTTGGCAGTAATTCATGACTTTCAAAGATCTGCCAACTGCTGAGATATCCAGGAGCTGTAAAAATGCAGCAGTCAGTCATATCAGGGTTAACTTTGCTTCCTCGGTGGGCTGTGTTTTGTCTAGGCTCTGAAACCTAGAGATAAATATGCAAGCTTGCAATCTGCCCTGGGTTTTCAGTGTTCCTGGCTGTAATGAGGAACAGAGATTTTTTTGCTTTACTTAAATGTGATTCCTGGAAGAGGTGACAGTAGTTCCCAGAGGAGCTGAAATCTATTGCCTTGGCCTTGGAGGACAGGGCTGTGCTGGAGAGGGTGTTTGTGGTGCTGTGGAGCAGAATGTGGGATGGAAGGAGATGGACATGGAGCTGTGGGAGGTCAGTCCTGTGATCCAGGGAATGATGGCAGGGATGATGACAGCAGCCCTGATTGCTGCACCCTGTGCTGGGCAGTGCTGTTCCAGGGCCATCTCTCTCTGGGCCTGTTGTGGTCAAGGGCACCTGGATGATGCTCTGGGCTGGGATGAAGGGGGTTGCCCCATACACGTGCAGACCTCATGGCTGTGCCTGAATTTCTCTAGACTACAATTTGTGAGGTACCTTGGTGATAAAATAGGTAAATGGCTGTCCAAAAGCCCTAGTAGTTTACCTGGGGTGAGTCTGTAAATCTGTACCAGAAACTGGAGAAAAAATTACAAAAAAACCCAGGATTTTTTAAATATATATAAATATATATGTGACTTCACCCTCACCATTTATCAAATTAGGTCGTGTCCCATTTAATATCCAAGTGTATCAACTCTGGCTGCCAGAGGAGACTCCTAATTTAAGTGGTACCACCACAGTCAAGGCTTTTCCTTGTGTCTGGGTGCCTGACATCCCAGTCTATCCAGCATCTCTAAGTCTCTGTCACCTGGAGGTATCCAGATGCTATTGTGCTGCAGTGTTTAATTACCTGGATTTACCTGGAAGCTGTTAGTGCTTGTGAGGAGACCTAGGGTCCCCTCTGGCCCTGCAGACACGAGGAGGACCAGCAGCATCAGTCTGCTGCATGTTGGGGGTGTTGTGGTAGTTGAGTCCTGCACCTCAGTGGAGGTGGGGGGAGGATCTCTGAAACAGCCAGGCAGAGCAGGGTCTCCAGCCTTAGGGGAGCTGGCACGGAGCTGTAAGAAGCAGAGTTTGTCTTCCAGTGGTACTTTTGGAAGTGAATACTCACACTTGCCATATATATACCTCTGTTTTATGTTGTTCCTGAATGTGCTCAGCATAAAATGATGAGTTTCCTGCTCTTCAGTGTCAGCTGTTTTTGTTTCCTGGAGTGCCTCAGCAGCAATGATTCTGTTGTTTTCCAGAAGGAGATGCTGAATTAAAACAGAGCTTTGAGTGCAGAGATCCTGATGTTGTTTTGTTGGTGACCTCAAGCTTGGCAGAGGCAAGAGTGGGAGGGATGAAAGCTGCCATCCCCATCTGCCTCCTTCTCTCTTTGGGGAAAATCTGCTCGTTTGTGATCTGGGGAAAAAATACATGACATCAGCATGGCTTGGAGTGCTGTGGACAGCACCTGCACCGAGCAGGTTCCCACCTCGTTGACTGCTCCTCCTGGCAATGCCAACACTGCTGGTACATGGGAATGAGGAAGTTTCATAACTGAGGGTGAATCTGCCTGTCTGAAAAGGATGCTCCTGGGCTTCCCTTGGGCTGCCTTGAGTGGGGCCAGTTCTGCACCAGCTGGCTGGACTGGGAAACTGAGCAAAGCTGGAGAAGTGCTTGGGGTTGGTTTTGGGCAAGATCTGTTCTCTGATTGAGCTCAAAACTTGCCCAGGGTGCTGTGCTGAGGCAGGAGGGGGAAACCCAGGTGGTGCCAAGGAGGGAGAAATGCAGGAGGTCTGTCTGAGTGTCCTGCTCTCTGTCTCTCATCTGCTGGTACAAGGGCAGTGAGTGGTGGAAACACTGGGAAAAATTGCTTGGAGAAGAAATAGAGCCGTAAGGGTCTGGAAGAAGAACAAAGAAAAGGATTACGTATTAGGAGAGAGAGAAGGAAGTAGGAGGCTGGTCTGGGGAGTGATGATGGGTGGGTGTGGGCAGGAGCTGTAAGAAAGAAGCAGTCTAAAGGAGCTCAAAATGTTAAAGGTGGGATGAGGAGAATATAGATGGATTATAGAGGAGCTGCAGGGGACAAGGTAACGCTGCAGCAGGAGCATAGCTGTGACCATGAAAGCCTGTTTCTTGCTAGAATCTGGAACACTTTTTAATCCCAGAATCTCAGCTCTTTTCTGCCGTCTAGCTGTCAGACTTGTTCAACAAGTGTGTCAGTCTGTCACTAGCTGGATCCACACAGCAGCACATAGTCCTTTCCTAGGAAGTGTGTGCTCCCCTGTTAGTGCTGTCCTCTCTTCCAGCTCTGTGCTCGAGACCACATCCATGCTGGTGAGCGAGGACTGGGGAGGGAGAGGCTGCTCCACTTCCAGCCCATGAA
The DNA here is from genome assembly GCA_013390025.1 of Pitta sordida. Taxonomy (NCBI): domain Eukaryota; kingdom Metazoa; phylum Chordata; class Aves; order Passeriformes; family Pittidae; genus Pitta; species Pitta sordida. Next base: position 816,170 of record WEKX01013826.1, on the reverse strand, counting down.
CTTGCTCCCAATGATAGTTTTCTTTGTTTATCAAACGTAGGAAATCGCTTTAAAACCAGAAAGGCCATGTTTTATTTTGAAGGATATCACTAGAAAATAAAACTGAAAAGTCAGGGAGTGTGGAAATTTTTTTGTCTAAAATTTGCCCTTCTTGTATGTTCACGATACAAAGTTACAGACTGCACTGCAGGTCAGCAAGGACAAACACAGAAAGAGATTTCTTCTCCAGCCTGCCCAACCCAGACTACTGAGATAGTGGGTGAACAGTCTGGGGCCTCAGTCTGGTCCTACACACGTTTTACCTGCCTTATCTCTGGTTCTGTATTTCACTTGAGACTGTGAGGTAGAGTGGAAAAAACAAATCTTTCAGGGAAGGACTCAAGAGTTGCATCCCAAAGGGCTGATGACAACTTGTGTATGATATCCATTGTACATCTTGGCCATAAGGGGCCATCTGTGTCCTATGTGTTGGGACAGAGCTGGCTGGAAAATGACTGCATGAAGACAAGGCAGGGTGCTGTATGGGGGGAGAAGAGCTTAAATCTCTGGAAGGGCTGTTTTGACCACCAAACTGCAGGCTGACTTTCATCTCCTGTCATTTCAGCCTAAATAAATTCCCTCCCTGTTTGTTCCTTCCTTATTGAGGGAACTGAGAAAAAAGATGAAAAGAGGTGCAGATTTTAGGTGTCTCTCAGAAGCTGTCAGATAAAGTGACTTTCTGCTCACGCACCTCTGTCTGTTTGTTATTGAGAGAAGTGAGATGGGAGAGCCTGTGGAGAGGCAGGATATCTATTACTGCTGCTGCTCTTGCACTTGGTGGAAAGGGCCACCCATTTGTGAGAATGAAATTGGTTGGTGGCACTGGTGGCTGTTACAGAGCTGGTGAAATTGGTGGGATTCTTCCCTCTCTGCATATTCAGGGCAACGGAGCTGGTGCAGGATCTGGAGCACAAGTCTGATGAGGAGCAGCCGAAGGAGCTGGAGATGTTTAGCCTTGAGAAAAGGAGGCTTGGAAGGACCTTATTGCTCTCTACAACCCCCTGAAAGGAGCTTGTAGCAAGGTGATGGTCTGCCTCTTCTCCCAGGCCACCAGTGACTAGGCCAGAGGAAAAAGCCTCAAGCTCTGCCAAGGGAAGTTCAGGTTGGACATCAGGAAGAATTCCTTCACTGAAAAGGTAGTTAAGCATTGGAGCAGGCTACCCAGGGAAGTGGTGGGGTCACCATCCTCAGAAATGTTCAAGAAATTACTGGATATGTCGTGATGGTGTTCAGGCAAAGGTTGGACTCGATGAGCTTTGAAGGTCTTTTCCAGCCTTTATGATTCTATGATCCTGAGCCAAGGCAAGCACCACCCTCTCCATTTGGCATCCAGCATTTTTAAAGCTGTATTTGTTAGGATTTGGGACATCTGCTTTTGAAATCTCAGAAACTTATCTTAGAAATGGAGAAATATGTATTGCAAAGTGAAAACCCTGTTTGTGAGGAGACGGGCAAGGGGGGATAGATCAGGTCTGGCTATGTTAGCTGCTGGGAAACTGTTGGGGACAGCTGTGTTTCCTGAACGTGCTGCTCCTGGCCTGCAGCCCTTGGGAAATCCCTCTGGGAAATCATAAAGATCTGCTGGCACTAAGAGGGGTGCAGTGCGTGGCAGAGCAGTCCTGGGCTGTGCCATCTGCACAAGTGTTTTAGGACTGTGCCATGAAGCCAAGTGCAATTCCCAGCCCGAGCACTCGAGCACTGTTTCCTTGCTGGATTGCCAAGGTTGGGGACTTTGCTGATAAGAAAAGGTGCCGCTTTTTGGCAGACCTCTTTCTGGTAGCAATAAGCTTGGAATACAGGAGGCTGAATTTATTTTTTTTGACAGATGCTTTGCTGCGGCAGTGTCTTACTCAGCCCATGGTGTGTGGGAATCTGCATGGGAGAGCGACATGGTAAACAACCTGCTTTTTAAGGCTGTTGCAATTAGAGAACTCATTAGCAAGCTGCCACATGGAAATCTCAAAAGTGCCCGGGATCAGCTGTGTAATCAGAGCTGAGTATGCGGCTGGACCACTTGGGCTGGGCCTGTGCAGCTGTGGGGTGACCAGTCCACCAGGAGAATCCAGGTGTTGCAAGTGGTGATTCAGGTGTTGGTCATCCTCCCTGGTGAGCCCAAGGCCGTTGCACCTCCAGGGTCTGGGGAAAAGCTGAGACATGACATGGCAGAAGCTGGAGGCCCTGTCAGGAGAAAAATGGGAGTGTTTAACTTGTTCTACTTTATCAGCTGTCCCAGTTAATTTGTTCCTGACTAGATTTCAGTTGTGCTTTGGGTTACAGTTTGCTCTCTCATGGAGAGGTGCAGTGCCCCTGGTGAGGAAGGGTTTTGAGGTTTCATCCTAGGGGTGGCTGTGTCAAGGAACGTGGCTGCTATTTGTGGAAATGCTGCAAAACTTGGTGTCCCTCTGGACACAACTGCTTGATATGCCCATTTCAGCTGGCTTTCTGTTCATCCTGGTTTCTTTGTGTGTTTTGTGTTGTGTTACATAAAGAGTATTTTCATGCTCTCCTTTCTTTGGGACAGATATTAAGCCCATCTCTAGAAAATTGCGGTGCCTGAATGTTCAGGTGCAAATTTTGAGCAGATTTAGTTGAGTGTCAGGCTTTGAGTGGACACTACCAAAGTGGCTGACTTTAGTTCTGAACTTGCCCAAAAGGAGGATGTCCCAGAGCATCCACTTAAAAATAGCTTTAAACTGCACCTGGTTATAAATAGCTTTAACTTGGATCTCGTGCTTCCCTGTGTGGGCAGGGCCTCCTAATAGCACGTTGTGATACCTACTGAGGAACCACCTACGCGTGTGAGCTGCTGATGGTTGCGACAGGCAGGAGCCCCGAGGCTTCGGGAGCAGGGCAGGGTTCAGGATCTCCCTGCTCTTTGTCCATCCAGCCAGTTCTGCTTTTTCTCAAGGAATCTGCACAAGTGGTGGGGGCTTTGACTTAAAAAAGCTGTCACTCTGTTACTGCTGCTTCTTCTCTGTAGCCAGATTTGAAACCTAAATCTTCTGGTGTGGAGAGTTTCTGGAGCATGAATTAATCATAGAAAAGATCAAAGTTGCTTTCTTTGTTTCATTTTCTTGTTTTTAATGAATAATGTATTTAAATGGTTTTCTTCTCTGGTAAATCACATTTCAAATTTTTTCTCTGGAGTTTAGTAAGTGGGAAGGACTAACAGCAGGTTTTACAATGGAAATTCACTTGCCTAAGCACAAGGAAACAATAATGATTATAATTGTGAAGAGGAGGAGAGATAGGAATTGTTTTGTTAAGGCTCTAATGAGCAGTGAAGTAAGAAGTACAAGGTACTAGTATTATTTGCACATCTTAAGGTAAGGAGGAGAATCGTATCTTACGATAAAACTGAGACTGCAGGCAGATGTGTTGTGCTGCCTGCTGCTGAGGAGGGGAGGTGGTTATTGATGCCTGTTTCTCACTTTGTGCATGTCCACTTAAAATTTTAATAATAGGGGTTTTTTGTTATTGCCTGTTCTTACCTAGGTCAGTGTGACAATGGAGCAGTTGAAATGCGATGGTAGGGAGGGAACTCCTGGTGTGAGGGGGGAACAGTGGGGCTGGAGTGACTTCTAGACTCTACTGCTAGAAAACCATGTGCAGCTATGGTCAGAGGGAAGAACCTATCTGTTATCTCTCTGCATATGACCAGGCTAATTTACTTTGCTTTTGCAAACTGCATGGGTGTTGTGTCTCCTGATGGGTATGGGACAGATACGAGGTGGCCTCCCAAGTCGCAGTGTCAGTCTGGGGCTCTGATGATGGGCCCAGTTCACTGCTCAGGTTTCTCTGGTCTCCCTAAAATCCCTTGTCCAATTTTTAAGTAAAATCATTATCTCCTGGAATCTCCTATCTGTGCAAGCTGAGACAGTTTTCTGCCACTGTTGCCCAAGCCTGGTGTCTCTGGCAAACAGAAGTTTCCTGAGGTTATCATCTCCAAATGAATGGAAGAACTTGCAGAGACGGAATGGTAAAATGGAATTCAGGTAAAACCTTCCTTGCTTTTGACAGAGAAACAAGCAGAGGGTGAAAAATGGAGCTGTCTTCTTCCCTCTGTCCAAGTCATGTGGCTGTAAAGAGAAGGAAGAGGAAAATGCAGGGAAGTGACCATTGTCTGCAAACGGACCCTCCTTGGCTTCCAGCAGCATTTATGCAGCCTGTGGCCTGGAAAACACATATGGAATGGCATGCAGTGATTACTGTTTGAGAACCTGGGTTGCTCATGTCTGCTGAAATCTTTACCTTCTCTATTCCATTGCTCGGATCATGGTTAGTCACTACAGAAATGAATGGAAGACTTTTCCATTCATATTTTTCAGCCTTGTGCAACACGCTGCAGTGCCTCGCTTCTGAGCTGTCGACATCCACAAGCAGATGTCTAAAAACAATTTTTCCCAGACAAAAACTTGTAAGAGCAGATGTGGAAAATAATACTATTTTTGAGCTGCTCTGTGCACATCTGAAAACCTGTGTGGCAATAGTGATTAAAACTCTATGCAAAATAACCTGTGTGGTGTTTGCAACTGGTTAGTAGACTTGAAGTGGCAGCAGAATACTTGTTTTGAGTTTCTCAAGCTGCCTTCTTCCTGCTCTCTCACGTTCTCACAGAACTTATGCAAATACAGATAAAAAGCTCCTTCAGCCCCAGCACTAGGCTCTACCCTCTGCTTTGCAGCTCTCTCCCCTCCTGCATATGTAGATGGCTCATAGCAGCCACATACTGGGCACTCCAGTGCTGTCCTGCTCTGCCTGGCACTACCACATCCAAGTGCAAGAGAATTAAGAGAACTGGGCCCCCCCAAAGGTGCTGAGCTCCAGTCCCACACTGGTGAGGTTAGCAATGGTGGATGGAGCAGAGGTGTAGCTGCAAAGTCTGGGAAACAGGGACAAGTCCTCTCAGCTTTTCTGTCTCACCTGTTGGTGCCACCAGAGCTTTGCCATCATGATTTAATTCTGGAAATGAGCCTGTGATGGGCTTTTGTAGCAATAGCTGAGCACTGTCATGCTCACCGCTATTGTTCTGTGATTGATCTTGTTTTCACTGCTGCTGCTTCACTCAAACATCATCCTTCAGCCACAATCCTCAAATGCTGTTAACCACTGAAAGCTGAGATGAATTTATGTACTGTGTCTGGGAGGAAAACAAGGAAGAGAGATCTGCCCTACTTCAGCACTTGGACAAGAAACAGAGACTTTTTCTCTCTTGCACAGTTCTGCGTGATTCAATGCAGGGATGATGATGTGCTTCATTTCCAAAACTGCTGATATTGCTGTTCCATACTCATGAGCATCATTGTTCCTTCTTACTCTTTCATACAATATTGACAGGATGGCAACTTAAAAGATGAGAGCTGCCCATTAACATGGCTTTTCTGTGAAGTCCTAGAAGACAATGTGGTGCTGCCTGCACTAGTTGGTTCTTTCTCTGGTCTTCATACCAAACTTTGTCTGGTTTCAGAGGGTAGCTGGATCAAACAGAAGCCTGTGTTTGTGTCACATGTTTACATTGAAAGGAGCCTCTCCAGGTGTCAGAACCAGTCTACGTGAACCAGATTGTGCACAGACTGGAAACAGCAGCAGCAGAAAAGGAACTCCAGTGGACATGATATGGGAGAGAAATGCTGTGTGGATCTGGCTGTTTTCTACTTGCTAATTTGTTCATCCAAGTTAGTTTTGAGGGGAACTGAAGAAAAACTGTTCGTAATAATTAGGAAAGCCAGGACTTTCACTCTGCAGCACTAATACTAGGGAAGAAGAAAAGTCAGCAGTGGAAATACCACTTTGGGTCGTAGCCTTTAAATCCTTTTCCCTTTTCTGATTCAGTCTGTCAACTACTTCTTCCATGCTCTATTTTATTTATACTATTTTAATTAGCAAAGCTTCTCATGTTTTTGACCATCTGCAGCATTATGATGATAAACCTCCCAGTCAGCAGATACCAAACCTTACTAAGGGATTTCTGTCATAACATACGTGTTTTCCAGCCTGGAAAATAAACATCTGAGTTTAGCCTCGATTTACATTCAGTAGATGTGAGGAAGCCCACTGTTGGGTAAATATTGAGAGAACACCTACATACTGATGGCTGGAGGGCGTGGGGGTGTGAATTCATTTAGTTGGACTGATTTACATACTCTTTCCCTGAAACACCCACTATAACTCACCGTTGGGGCATGTGCTGGATGAGCGTTTGGCTCGTTGTTCAGCGTTTGCAAGAGGTGAGGGGTCTCTCAATCCACTGTCTTGCCTTTTGCAGGCTAATGCAGTGGTTGGTGTGTGTTCTGTGCTTGTGTATTGCTTAGTGCAAGGGGAGCTTGCTTGCAGTGATCCAGGGGTGCACAGGATAATGAGTATTCTGTTCCTGGCACTAATGAAAAAGAGCTTAATTAAGTTTTAGTCTACTAGCATTACTGCTTTAAGGATTTTTTCATTGCTTTTTTTTTAATATCTCTGTTTCTTTCAAAGAAAAATTTGAAATTTTCTTTCAAAGAAAAATTGATGCATACAGGAGTGTGACATTAGAAACTGTCATGTGTCAGGAAGTACCTGGATGACCTTTGCTGTGCTGCTGTTACAGCAGTAGTCGATGGCACTACAGGCAGTAGGATTGATTTCCAATAGGTGAAATCTGACAGGGTTTAACTACTTGAGGCAAATAGTTCCACACACATCACTTCATCCAGCTGCTTTTCCACTTGTTTTCCTGCTGTAGTTATGTCCCCATTACCTGAAATAGTTCCCTGGGATACAAAATGGGAGGGAGAAAAGTGGAGGTGTCTCTGGCCAGGAAGGGCAGGATCAGGTAAGCTCAGGGGGCAGGTGGGGTTAGAGGCTGCAGAGTGGGTGAGGATGTGCTAGTGCTTGCATGTGTCCTCAGATGACTTGGTGGGTTATTTATTCTCCTCTCTCTCTGTGTGCATAACTTCCACTGCCATAAACATGTGTGTGGTATGAGTGGAGAGGAGGAAAAGGGAAGAGGCTTTTTAGTATTGAACTTTGTAGTTACTTTTGCACATAACCGGGCACAGAATATGCCTCATAGTTACAGATGTCCAAATTTAACCAAGGATGTGGAAAACTCCCTTCACTCTGAGAAGTTACTTGCCTGCTTTTATAGCAGTATTTGGACATTTGAACCATTCATTTTCGTTGTTGTTTTACCAGAGATAAAGCTTTCGAAATTCCGGGTCTCTTAAGGTGGTCTAGAATGGCTTTGTTTTGTAATACACTCTCCATGTGCGGAAGGGAAATACATATCCTATAGGAAACTGGCCAGAATGCAAAACACGAGCAGGGAAAATGTCTCTAATGGCTTTATATCCTCTGACAGAAAAGATGAGAGGCACGAGGATCTGCTGCATTTGCCACCCCGTCATACAGTCACAGAATGGTTGGGGTTGGAAGGGACCTTAAAGATCGTCTATTTCCTATGCCCCAGCCATGGGCAAGGGCGCCTTCCACTAGAGCGGGTTGCTCAAGGCCCCATCCAGCCTGGCCTTGAGCACTTCCAGGGATTGGGGCTTCCACAGCTTCTCTGAGCAACCTGTGCCAGTCGCCTCACCACCTTCACAGCCAAGAATTTCTTCCTTATTTCCAATCTAAACCTACTCTTTCAGTTCGAAGCCACTCCCCCTTGTCCTGTCGCTACATGCCCTTGTAAAGAGTCCCTCTTCAGATTTCTTGTAGGCTCCCTTCAGGCTTGCCGTAAGGTCACCCCAGAGCCCCTTCTTCTGCAGGCTGAACAATCCCAATTCTCTCAGCCTTTCCAGCGGCGTGCTTCAGTGCTGTGTTGATGGATGGTTTCTGCAGCCGATCGCCTAAAGGCACTGGGACCTGTTCGACAGATGTGGTGGGCGTGAGCTGAGGAACTGCCTTACTGGTGACTGGCGAGGGTGGTGGTTGGGACAAAGGAGGTTTTGGTACCGATATCTTTCACCATTTCAAAATCACTTGCACCTCGTTGGAGGGCTGAACTTGCCTGCTCCACGGTGTGATGTGTGGGACACATGAGCACCCAAGCCCTCGGAAAGAGTGAGTTACTCTGTGCAACGTGGTTGTACGTGTAGATCCACTAGATCATATGGTGGGCAGTCTCCTGCAGCTGCACCTGGGCCCAGGGTTGGCTGAGGTTATTTGGTTTTTCTCTGTCCTTTTTGCTTGAGCCAGCACCCAAAAAATGGGAGGAGTAGTGCCGAGAAGAGTTGATGGCATATGAAAAGTAATCCAGGCCTTGCTGAAGTCTCTCCTGCTTAGTAGCACTTAGATTTGTTACAATGTGATGTGAGGTGAACATAAGCAGTGGTGAGGATCACCTTGAAAACGTACAGCATCTGGACAGAGTTAGCAGCGTAACACAGCCAAGTAGCATGAGAAAATGTGAAATTTGAGGTATGTTTGAAATATGAGTTATAGTTTTAGTTAAAAAAACACCAAATTTGTAGCATGTGTTTTAATGAAAAGTGGATCTGTAAGACAGAACCTGTTGTTCTGTGTGAGGTGTTGGTGACTGCAGAACACGAGGTGAAGGCCAAGTACAGCTCAGAGGAGAAAGGCTCTAGGCTGGCCATGGATGTGACACACCAGTACAGGCAGTGTGAAGATTTCCTGTGTTGCTAATTGAAAAAGCAAGTGCCTGTCACTTTTTTTATTTTCATGGACTGTTTCAAAGTTGCAGTGTGTTTGAAGCCAGCAAACCACAGGGATGTACAGCAGTGTCCATTCGGTGGCTTTGCAGGCTGTGCTCAAGTGTCCCCTATTCCCCGTGCAGGACTGTTTTCCTCTTGGCCGTGTGTGGACTGTGCTGCATGGGAGAGCACCAAGGAGGAGATTGCCCTTTGCTGGTCCTTGATGGAACTGTAACAAAACTGAAAACTGCATGAGCTAAATTGGGAGCATACTCAGTTAAACTCTGCTAAATGGGAGTGCAGGGACTTACAGGGCATCAGCTGTTGGGGTTCTAATGGAGCAGCTGGTATGAAGCAAACTGGTAACTAGATGGATTGCTTCCTTAGATGATTTACAGGTACCTGGATTGCTTCCTTAGGTGGTTTACCTATGCTTTCACCACCCACTCACAGGCCCTGCACTTCCCGTTCCCTGCCTCAGGAGTTCTCTTGTACATGCTGAACACCAATACAGGATACTTCGCCAGTTGAGGTGTTTGGCCCTGATCCAGAAAAGCACTTTAGTGTTTGCTTAAACCAAGATCAAAGAGGTGTTCTCTTGAATTTGAAGTGGGGTAAATTCTGTAATACTTTTTTT
>WEKX01013826.1:691958-806805 GCA_013390025.1 Pitta sordida | reverse complement strand
GAAGTTGCAGGAGGCTTGGGCTCAGCGAAGAAGTTGGCTCTTGATCTCCCTTTTCGGGAAGAGGGGTGAACTTCTTGACATCTTGAAGTACTTCTCAGGCACGTTTCCTATGGTAGATAACGAGGCTCCTCTACATGTGCAATGATGATTGAATGTTTGAAAGGAATATAAAACCTCCACAAGTCAGCTCTGAGTTCTGGAGATCAAAATGACATCTTGTGTGTGGGAAAGAGGCAAATTATCTCCCAGCTGTGGAGTTCCTCCATCTTACTGTCATGTGTTTCTGGTTGCCCACTGACAGAGGCAGGATGCTGAACTAGATGGATCAATGTTCTGACTCAATCTGGCAATTCCTGTGGTCCCTTGAATCCTGTTGACCTCAGTGGAAATTAAACACAGGTTTGAGCACTTCCCTAGAAAGGCAGGCTCTTCTGCACCAGTGTCTGCCCAGCTGCTTGGAGCTCTGCAGTGAAGAAAGCAGTTTTCTGTTAAGTGCTTGGATCAGCCCTATCACATCCTTTTGTGTGTGTGGCTTAATGGGAAAATCCTAATTTACAGCATGTGCTTCCATTTAAAAAATAAATTCAAAATAAAGCCAGGCCATGCTCCATGTCACAGTTGTGCTGTTGGGTAGGAGGTTTCCATTAATGCTTATGGAGGGAATGACTGCATGAATGGCTGGAAGAACACATCAGAAAAAAACTCTGAAGCTTTATGGTTGGCTTTGCTTCTAAACCTGTGTGGTGAGATTACCAAGAGGAATACATTGTGTGGCTCACAGCCCCTTGAAGTGGCTGGGTTCAGTACTGACAGGATGGTTTCCCTTATCTCCCCTCCTACAAAGAGGACTGGGAAATATGCCTGTGATGTGGGACTGCTGCATTTCAAGCCTTGATCAGGTTGACAGCTTTTCCTCTATTTCCCCCCTGCCCCAGCAGTTAATCAACAATGTTAATTGAAAACAAGGAGGTGCTCTGCCCCCTTTTTGTGGGTAGATTAAGTGGGATGCTGACAGCTGTGTTTGGGTGCATCTACCCATCCACCGCTCCGGGATGATCCAATACATGGGAAGTTTACAGAGTGCCCATCCCTTCCTGTCTCATTACTGTATCGTGCAGAGGGTTTGGCAAGAGCTGGGTTTTGTCTTGCTTTCAGTCCAGGCTAAAAACAAGAATCCTGAGTACTTAGGTTAGTGTACAATCACCTCTGGCAGACTCCCGTGTGTGTCCCCAAAATGCCCTTGTTTTCAGGCCCTTCACTTTGCAGAGCAACTAACTTGAAAACCACAAATTGCATTTCTTTCTTCTGAGGCGAGTGTGTGCCCCAGATGAGGCTTTGATCTGGGAGGCTCAGCTGAGTCTGACCTGGTCTGTGTGAGAGGATGCCAGAGACCCGCTGGCTGGGATGTGCAAGTCAGATGGCTGCTGCCAAATGGGAAGGGCTTTCTTGATCTAGAGCTCAGTTCTGCCTTTTTACACAAAACAAGTGACTCTCAATTGAGCTTTGCTAGGAAATTGTTATATGGCTGAACTAAACCCAGTAAAAAATTGAATTATATTGCTAGATAATTAAATTGTGATAGTAAATTTTGCCCGAGCAGGACTAGACTGGACATTAGGAAGCTTTTTTACCGAGAAGTTGGTGAGACACTGGAACAGGCTTCCTAGAAAGGTGGCCAGTGCCCCCAGCCTGTCAATGTTTGAGGCATTTGGACAATGCTCTTAAAATATATTAACTTTTGGTGTACCCTGAGGTGGTCAGGCAGTTGGACTAGCTGGTTGTTGTAGGTCTCTTATAACTGAAATAGCCTGTTGTGTTCTAAAATTAAATTAAATTGTGGGACAATTGAGATTTGAATGTCAGCAGTTCCTGGGTCCCTTCATTCCAGAACTCTAAAATATTGTCTCACCTTTGGAAAATGAACCCTTTAAAGAAAGCTGAGTGTGGCACTTATCAAACAATTAAGAGTCATTGAATAAGTAGCCTCGGGGTTTTTTTTTTAAATCCAATATAGGAAGCAAAATATCTGCAAATGGTGATACTGAAGTGCAGCATGAGAATACCAAAGATGGCTAAACACTGTTCACCAAGCAAGGCACTGCTTTGGCTCAGCAAGTGGGGTGCTGGTCAGTTGGTTACATGTGGTCATGTTTCTAGGAGCTAGTGCCCCAAAAGCCTTGAGTTATAACAGCTCATTAGCTTTGAGCTTCTGGTCTATTCACAGCTTGTGAATTACATAGGTCAGTGACATGCCTGAACGTGAGGGAGGAGTGAGAGGAAGATGGGAAAAGGAAGTTATTTCTAGTAAAAAAATGTAATTTTGAGATACAAGTGCCTTAGCAATTAACTTCTGTACCTGTCCCAAATGCTACTACCCTCATTCTAGACCATGGTCCCACAACTTCTAAGCCAAGGATGTAATTGTGACTTTTGAAAGCATTTTATTGTAGAATCAGAGGATTGTCTGGGTTGGAAGGGATCCTAAAGATCATCTAGATCCAACTCCCTGCCATGGGCAGGAACACCTTCCACTAGACCATGTTACTCCAAGCCGTGTTGAACCTGGCCTTAGACACTCCCAGTGTTGGGGCATCCACAGCTTGTCTGGGCAACACATGCCCTGCCTCAGCACACTCACAGTCATTAATTCCTTCAGAATATCCAATTCAGTGTGAAGCCATTCCACCTTGTCCTATCACTCCATGCCCATGTAAAAAGTCCCTCTCCTGGTCTCTTGTCACCCATTCAGGGACTGGAAGGGGCTCTAAAGTCTCCTTTTCTCCAGGCAGAACAACCCCAACTCTCTCAGCCTGTCTCCATAGCAGAAATGCTCCAGCCCTTGTGTCAGCTCTGTGGCCTCCTCTGGATTTGCCTCGGGAGGTCCATGTCTCCCTTATGTTGGGGGCCCAAGTTGAACACCATAACAAAACCAGGAGTGTGTGATGATCTTAATGTTTTGTTTTTTCTTACCTCTGCACAGGAACTCTGCAGAGGGACCGGATTTTTAAGAACCTCACTCGGAAACGCCAGCGGGCGATGCGAAGGCGAGTGCACCAGGTGAACGGGCACAAGTTCATGGCTACCTACCTACGACAGCCAACGTACTGCTCACACTGCAGGGAGTTCATCTGGTAAGAACAGCGTGAACACAGTGTTGTGGAGCTTCCCATCCCTTCATGTTTTGGGGACAAACATGCCACCCCCAATCCTGAATCAGTTACCCAGCACTTTACCAAAGGTCCCCGATGTGACACCCCTTGACCATCAGGTTTTAGCAAGGGTACATTTGTGCTGGAAACTGGAGTCTACTGCAGAGGCCAGAGGGGATGTGAATCTTGGATGCTGGAAACAAACTGGGATGGTGTGGGGATGAAGCAGCATTCCTCCCTTGTAACCATGGATGTTATTTCAAGGGGGAAAAGAGTAACCAAGTCAGCCTGAAGAAAACCTCCAGATATTAACTGGAGCGTTGAGGTTACACTGAAAAAAACGCAGTTGCTTGAAAGTTTAGAGAAAATTCCTGAGAACAGAAAAGCCATGAGAGGTGTGAGGTGTGGGGTGATCCATGTGGGGGAGTAGGCAGAGTAGAGAGAAAAAGGTAGATGTGTCTCAAAAGAACATGGAGTGGGAGAGTTAATAACAGGGTGTGGGCTGCTGGGATCTGTCTAATATGTGTGGTGTGTGTTGTAATGAAGTGAGGTATTTGAGAAACTAGAATGAGGGGGAATGTGGGGAATACGGGCATGTTGACAGCCTGCCCTGTAAGCCACGGCCTGTGCAGTGCTTTCCTGTGCTCTCACACCCCCATGCTGGATTGCACCATTACTGCTGGGCAGTTCTGCCATGGGATCCGATCATTTGGGATCCTCTTGCATTTTGGCTCTCTCTTCTGTAAACAATCTGCAAGATGACTGTGTTTCTGACATTATGTTTGTGTTTTGTTTCGAACAGGGGCGTGTTTGGGAAGCAGGGATACCAGTGTCAAGGTAAGGTGCTCCACTCCTGCACTGAATGTGTAGGATGTGCTGTTTGGGGAGTGCTTTCCCATGCTGCTGGGACGTCCTGCAGTTGCAGGCTTCTCTGAGGTCACCACTCCTCTTCCTCCCCAGCCAGCTAAAATTGTGCATTTCAGCATCTGTCAGGCTTGCATGCATGAAGGAGCAGTCACTGCCATTCCTGCAAACACCTGGAGATCCAGTTGCTGTGCAGATCCACTCAGTTGCTGACTACATGCAGCACTCAACTAGACTTAAGGCACTCAGGGGCCCTTCAGAACCATGTTCAAATGGTGCTGGGGCACAGTACTCTACCTGAATGGCCACCCTCTTCCTTTCTCTCCCTGTGAAATTTCACGGAGTAGAATTAGGGATTTTGTGACTTCAAAGGGGCAGCTTTGTGGGCTGGCACAGCACTTCTGTCTGAATGCATGGTTTGGCTGAATGCCTGTATAGATGGATGTGGTGCTTGTTTGCATTTAATTGTTGTTCTGGCTTTCTTCTTTTTTACCTTTTCCCCAGAATTACCTGCTTCACAGGTGAGTGTTGGTTCAGTATAGCCTAATGCAGCCTGTTCCTTGTGTAGTATAGCAGGGCACTGGTGTCCTCATCTGACAGGAAGCTGCATGTAACCAAAATGGATATCCTGCATAAAATATCTATGTGGAATTGAATGTTATTGGTAGCTCTTGAAGAGTGCAAGCTTAAAACAACAGGCAGAATAGCATGAGATCCTGAAAAATGTGTGCCATTCACAGTTACAGTCACAAAAATCTCCTTACATAGAATGGCTACATGTCTTAGTGGTGTCTACGTCACACGCTGGGTTATGGAATGGAGGAGTCCAAGTTCACTCCAGCCAAGCCATGTTCAAACCTGGAGAGAGCCCAGCTCAGATTTGGGTCTGATTAGCCTTCTTGATGGGAACGAACTGACTGGTGTAGACACAGCCCCATTCTGCTGCAGTTCCCAAACTTCCCAGACCCAAGCATTGCACTGAACCTCAGGGATAAATCAAGGATGCACTAGGATACCCAGCCTAGGAGGCACTGCCACTGAGATGCAGGAGTGACTTTGGGTATCTCAAACCTGTGTTCTCCAGGGTGTTTTTTGTATGTTATGTGAAACACTCTTCTGGATAATGACTTCAAGAGCATTTCTTTAGTTCATTTGAGGAATTACCCTGTGTATATATTTTGGATAGGCAGCTTTTCCTAGGCTGTTTGAATGGTCCAGTGCAGAATTCCTGTTGCAGTGGGTTAAAGATACATCTCTAGATCCTCTGGGAGATTTTGTTAGTTCCAAGCCATTGATTATTGTTCACATCTTTACTGTGTTCTGATGATACAGCTGAGCCTTACAGATCTCAGCTGATGGGCTGATGTGTCCTAAGTCTTTCAAGAGCTCTTTTCAGCATATCTCTTTTCTTTCCTAGTATGCACCTGTGTTGTACACAAGCGCTGCCACCATCTCATTGTTACAGCTTGCACGTGCCAAAACAATACTAACAAGACCGATCTCAAGGTAAAGTCATGTTGGTTATTTCAGGTCATCATATTTTGTCTGGGGTTGTGTGGGTTGCCCTCTAACAGAATTTACTCTATATTATCTTTATTAATGGATTTAAAGGTGGGAAAGTGTGATAGTGACACGCACAAAGGCTGTGCAGCGTCATCCAGTTGTTCTGATGATGGCAATAACTGATTGGACTAGCACATGGTTTAGGAAGTCAGGGTGTCTTCACTGAAGACATCAAGAACTAACAAATCCATTCTTTTCCTTGGTAATTTTCTTGCATGATTAGCTGTGGTGCAATCAAAAATTGTTGCCTGGTTCTTAATATGGATTTCTCCGGCCAACCACACTGGTCTTTGTTGTGCCTCTTTTTTCTTTTCTGGTAACCCGAAGTGTCCATTTAGTTGTTGCTCCACACCTTTGGTCTGTATGTTGTAATAAAGAATGCTTGCATAACTTGTGTTTCTGGAGGTTTTCTTTCTTGCTAGTTTTGGCTGTATTTGATGGCAGTAATAACCCCACCTAAAACTGCCCTGTGCATTGCATGTCTTATTTCTGCAACTGGAAATTGTTTAATGACTGTTTGAGGAAAAAATCAAGTGAAATCTATTTATTTATGAGGCAGCTCTGTGTTTTGTGCCATGCAATTGCCTTTGTTTGTTATTTCTTCCCTTCAAACTGCTGAGTTGAGCTCCTTAAGACAACCCCTGGACAAGCCAGATGAAAATAAGTCAAAATGCCTAAGGGTAAAGTGCAAGTTAAATAGTGAGTTTCCTCGCTGCTCTGTCAGGATTATAAAGGGTTTATAACACATTTAAGCTACTTTAAAAGAAGCCAAAGGTGAGGAGGCACTGCTCACTTTAAACCAGTTGTTCCAGTCACACCCTTGACTTTTCCTTATGGAGTTTTGGGTTTCCCGTCAGCCTTCCAGGGTCTGAATGTTCAGAAACGTCAGAAGTGATAAATTTGCTAAATGGGGACTGGTTTCTTCAGCCAATTCAACAGTTTTTTTAAAGGTGTCTTTGAAATCTAAATGATTTACAATTGAAAAAGAACAAACTTAAAAAGGTGATGAGAGCAATTGATAAAGTGGAAAATGTGCCTGAAATGAAAGCCTGTTAATAGCAAGGAGAGTGAGAGGAGGAATGAGAATTTTAGGAGGAGCTGCAAAAGCTATTCTATATTAAATTTAATAAAATCAACTATTTAACCTTAAGTTACATGTTTGCAAAAAGCATGCAAGTCAATAATTTGAAAACAGTGTCATTACAAACTGCTGTAGCTCACACTGCAGTGGCATTGGCTTGTGATGAGATAATCCACACTTTTAGTTCTAACTTGGCTTTAAGAATTGAAATTTGGCTTGGCAGCCCTTATTTTAAAGTCTGCTTTGCCAGGTAGTCTGTCCAAGGAGAGCAGGGCTGGCTCACAGCAGGGGAGGCCGATCGTTCAGTGTTCACTTGCAGAAAACCTCAGTGAGGTGATGGACTTGGAATTATTTCCTTAGTTTTGTGCTTAAATGCCTGTATGTAAATGAACATCAACTTATATATGTGTATTTGAATTTTAAGCCTGTTCTTTTCTTTTGGTGCTTCAGGTGACTGAACAAAGGTTTGGAATCAACATTCCTCATAAGTTCAACGTCCACAACTACAAAGTCCCGACGTTCTGTGACCACTGCGGGTCCTTGCTCTGGGGAATCATGCGACAGGGTCTGCAGTGTAAAAGTGAGCAGCTTCTCACTGTTGCCTTTTGACAAAATACATTTATTTTTAGATGCTTGATGCGCTGTGTGGGCTTGATTTGTGCAACCTTCAAGAGAAAGCCGAGCGATGAATATTCATCTTTATAAGAGTTAAAAAAACTGCTGATGTACTTGTTAATCCCTGGCTGCCAGAAGGACTCTACTTTGCACTCTCAGCACAGCTTTGTTTAACTTGCATTATTATTCCCTTTACCTGAAGGTTTTTCCACAGCTAATGAGATAAGGCAATGAAAAGGCATCTGAGGGGGGGAAAAAAGGTCATTGCCTTAGTCTGACTACCCTGTCTGTTAATTGATGACAAAGCATGTCCTGGTGGTGTTTTTGTTTTGGTGATCCAGACTGTAAAATCCTAACAGTCTCCATATGCCTTCATCTCCCACAAGAGGGTGCGTGTGTGCATGAGTTAGAGCAAGAGTGATTTTTGTTTCCCACTGAACACTGTCCTTAAAACTAGATACATGAAAATACAGGGCAAGTTTATTGCAAATTGTATCTACAGACATAGCTGCTGTGGTAGTTATGTACCCCCAGAATATGTGTTTATGAATAGCTTCAGGCAATGTGGCATCCTACTTGAAAAGTTTGGGGTCTATTCCTGATTTTCAGGAGTTTATTCTTTTATGAGAATCCTAATTTTGCTTCAACTTAGTTTAGTGGCAAACATCCCTCTAGCTGAAAATACAGAGAAGATCTAGACGTTTATATTTCTTGAAGCAGAATTGCTAAGTTATTTCGCAGCATTAAATCCCTCTGAGCCATTTAAAGTGTTCCTTTGCTTTTACTTTCCATCCCTCCCGTCACCTCTGTCAGTCTGTAAAATGAACGTCCACATCCGATGCGAGGCAAACGTTGCTCCAAACTGTGGAGTGAACTCAGCAGAGCTTGCTAAAACCTTGGCATGCATGGGTCTGCAACCAGGAAGCATTTCACCAAATTCGGTGAGTCTTTTATCTCTTTCCTCCTCTGTTTAAAACGTTCACAGATGAGTCTGTATATGGGTGCTGAGATTTCAGTTTGGATAGATGGTGTTGGGTGGTGGACTGCAGGAGTAGGTTGTTAGTCTGGTCTCCTGGAGAGAGAGAGAGGGAGATTGGAACTAGATGATCTTTAAGGTCCTTTCCAACCCTAACCATTCTATGATTCTACAATCTCCAGTCTTTGCTGTCCAAGACAGGGCCCATGTGAGTCTGGGATGTATTTATACAATTTCTGCTTGTCAGCACTTAAGGCATCCTAAAAATCTCGCTGTTTTATATCTGAATCTATTCAGAGAGTTTAAAACACCCTGTAAGAACAAAGTGAAAATGCTGATAATGGAAATCAGAGCTGTCATTTGATAACAAATCCATTTTCGTCATGTTTCCTTTGCAAGCAGCTTTGAAAAGTGAGTTTCCTTGAGCCCACAATAACCCATAATAAAACCTTTGTCTATTGAGTTTCAATTGACCAAAAAGAAAATACTAAAACCCAAAACATAATTCCCAGATGTGGTAAATCTTGTCATGTGGTTAGTCAGCCGCGTTGATGAACTACATCGTGGTGCATCAGCTGCCCCTTTGGATTTTGGTGGGCTCATAACAGACTCTCTTATATTCACTCTTCCGTCTGTAGCAGTTCAGGGGCACAGTTATCGTGGGAGTCACAGGGAAACACGAGTCCCACATTCCCTTCTCAATTCTGCAAAAATCAGCACTTGTTAACATTTTTTGTTTGCATCATATGCACATCAAAAGGAGATAAAACTAGAAAAAATTAAAATCTCTGCTTGGTGTTTAACCATCTCTTCTTGTTAATTGTGAACTAAAAGACTCAGAAAATGTTCAGCCTAACTTTGAGCACTAAATCTGAAATCTGTTGGGGGTTTTGCTGAGTGCAGTTCTGAATAGTTTTAAGATGAATGAGTGTAGACTTCAATGACGTATTTGGAAGAAATTCTTTACTGTAAGGGTGATGGGGCTCTGGAAAAGGTTGCCCAAAGAAGCTGTCGGTGCCTCATCCGTAGAAATGTTTACAGCCAGTCTGGATGGGGTTTGGAGCAACCTGGTCTAGTGGAAGGTGTCCTTGCCCATGGCAGGAGGGTCAGAAGTGGGTGGTCTTTAAGATCTTTTCTGACCCAAACCATTCTGTGATTCTGTGAACGCTCTTAGTTCTTTCTCCATGGTGACAAGTCTCGTGTGCAGGAGGAACTTTGCTGTGCACCAAAGTAGTCACAAGATGGAGCTCACGAAGTCTGTGAGACTTTGTTCAATCTAATAAACTTAATAAAAATGCTCATCTGTATGCATACACGTACCTGGAGAACTGTGAGCAGAGGGCACTGGAGACTGACTTCATCTTTGTGTACTTCAAAATTACGAGCTCTAGAAATGTGTGCTAACACTGGTACAGTGCCTGAATATGCAACACCTCACTGCTGGAGTAGGAATTTACAGCTGTGGATGAAGCCAGAAAGATGGATCTCCACAACACTTCACCTATTACAGAAATTATGCAGCTCTTCTTGCTCTGCAGTTAGATAGGAGACTTGGATTTCGCTGTTTGTTCTCTTTTTTTTTTGTGTGTGTATGTAGGGAATGAGCTTGCCTCTTGGATCTGCTAGGCAGAGTATTTACAGCTTGAAGTGCCCAGGCCAGGAGTTGGTGTTGATGTCTCAGCACAGCTCCAAGAAGTGCTGAGTTTGGCCTGTCACGTGTGGCAGCTGTGTGTGGTGGTGGTACCGACACAGTTTCTGTTCCAGTGGCTGTACAGTGCCCCTAGACAGGTCCAAAATGCCCACGTTGGTGGGTTGCCCACCTGTGAGCACCTCTGAGGCTGAAGTACAATTTCTATGCAGACTGATACATCTTTGCTTTCTTTCGCAGAAACTGGTTTCCAGATCTATGTTGAGACATCAGGGAAAAGGCAGCCTGAAGGAGAGCGACAACATTAGTGAAAGTTCAGCAAGCAAACTTGGGATCAAAGACTTAACCTTCCTTCGTGTATTGGGAAAGGGAAGCTTTGGAAAGGTGAGAGTTATTCATGGCTCTTTCATGGGAAACCACATTACTTATTTAAGAAGCTCCAATTTAGGTGAAATTATTTCATAACATGGCACACAGGCTGTCCAGTGGTACTCTAGTGTAAGTGCTAAATGGTACTTACTTTATCCAAGTAAAGAGGGCAGGGATAAAGTGGAAGAGAAAGAAAGCTAACAGCAAAGTGAAGAATTGAATATAACAAAAAAGAGATAAGTTAGCACTCAAAGGAGCAGCTGCAGGCCAGGACCCATACCAAGACTTGCACGTGTGTGCATTAGCACTTGTTTGGGCAGCATTTCTTGGAGCATGTAAAGACTTCTCCTTTAAAGGAAACAAGACAGTGGTTTCAAATTTGGTGAGATGGGGGATTTGTTTCTCTGCTTTGCCACAAAGCTGATGTGAAATGGTGCATTTGAGTTTGATAACTGAGGAAAGAAGTGGGATGAATGGCACTGCCCAGGGAGTTTGTCCTGGCACAGTGGGTGACCTTCGACCAGCTGTCCCTGTGCCAGACACTGGAGCAACGTGTGTGTGGGTATTTCTGTCCAGAGAAGCCTGCTGCAGGCAGTAGCATATGTCATCGATTGTACACAAATGCCCGGAATAACAGGCTGAACCACTTTCATCCACAAGCCTGGTCATGATAACTGACCTTCCCAGTGTGAGAAGGTGCGTGAGGGGCTCTGTGTTGCTCAGCCCTTGAGATTCACCCTCCCCTTTGATTTAGGTGATGCTTGCCAAGATGAAAGAGAGCGGGCAGCTCTATGCCGTGAAAGTGTTGAAGAAGGACGTCATTCTCCAAGATGATGATGTTGAATGTACAATGACCGAGAAACGCATCCTCTCCTTAGCAAGGAACCACCCATTCCTCACCAAGCTCTACTGTTGCTTCCAGACTGCTGTAAGTATAACTCAGGCAGTGGACAGCCTTCCTCCTGAGACTGGCTGACCATAAGAACTCTGCTGTGTATTTGATCCCTGGCCTGCTATACGTGTCCACTGTAGACCCAGGAGAAACCTCTCTGCTCAAGAGTGAACAGAACTCTGTGCTGTAGTCCACTGCTAATATCAGCTGGGCATTTCCCAAACAAAATCCTGGTTTAAGCCCCCTGAAAAGTTGATAAGACCCAAAGGTCTTGTCTAGAAACATCCCTGTGCCATTGAATGTTTCCGAGTGCATATGTGCAGATGTCTACGGACCTGCAGTGTCCTCTGGTTGCTGTGGGATCTTAGACTCTGCTCTGTTGCTACTTGACTTCTAAAAGGACTGCGTTTGCATTGAAGTTTTTCAGACTCAGAGATTTTTACATGGAAGCAGGGGTAGCCTCCTGTCTCTGCCAGCAGTAGTAATCCTTCTGGGGTTACTGAGAAGGATCAGACTGACATGGATGGACACTGAGTCAGATCCATGTGCAGTTGGTATTTCTTCTTGTGTGGAGAAGAAAAATGACAGTATTGCTGTCACCTGTGGCATGCTTGGGACTGCACATGCACTGCCTGCCCAGCTCAGAGCCTCCTTTGGTGTGTGCTTGGGGGTGGGAGCCTCTTGCTGGTGTGGGGGTGGAGGGAGGAGTGGCTGAAATGGAGTCAGTGGCCACAGCCCTGTACCAGCAAGGTGAGTTTGGGAGTCCCTCAGCTAAGCTGTTATTAGGGCCAAAGCATTTTCTGAAGTGTAGCTCTTCCAAACTGCCTGGGCTCTTTTCCAGTTGCATTTTGTCTTTTGCTAAGTGGCAGTAGAGCTTGTTTTCCTCTTAGAAGAGGCAGGAGAAACTTGGCCTTTTAATTGTGGCTTCAATCCTCCTACACAAGCCAAAAATACTTTAAAAAAAAAGAGTAGACATGCATCCTGCCACCCACCCATTTCTCTTTTCAGTGGGGTGATGCAACAGCCAAGCCAGCTATGGATTTAAAGAACTGTGCTCATTGAGGGTGGAGCCTTTGAGTAGACTCACATAATAGTAATAAGATAGCTTGTGTTGGGTTTTCTTTAATACACAGCTCTTATGGTTCACAGAGCACCTGGGCTGTATAGCAGAAACAAAACTTAAAGCTGTTATCACTAGTAACCAAGGAAACTCTTACTTCCTATTATTTCAACTTTTAATGGATTTTCTGAAATATCAGAAATGTCCAATATTGATGCATTCTGTTTGAGGTCAAACGTGAGATGCCAGTGGATTTGCCACTCGTTGCTATGCCCTATGCCATGGCTTTGCTTGCTGAATTGCAGTGCAGATGTGAAAATAGCAAGTGTTCTCCTGGGCTGTGCAGAGCGTTTCCAGTGAACTTAAGGGAGATTAAAGGTCACCGTGTGACTTCTGTGTGTCATGTTCAGAAGAATTAATGCAACCTGTTACAGGTGCAGGCATGGTCTTCTGGGCTGATGAAGTAATTGCAGAGTCTTTTGCAAAGAGGGGGAAAAGAGACGAACTCAGCCTGTTTAGACTAGCAAATTGAAAGAAAAAAGAGGATCTGATTGATGTCTGCGGATGTCGAACACTGAGGAGGGAAACAAAGCTGTCAAGATGCTGGCTAAGATTAAATGAGTCTAGACTGGGCATGGATACGGTTAGACTGGAAATGAAAAGGAGATTGCAAAACAGTAGAGCAGCCTGGAACAAGAATTTCTGGACCAGCTGGTCATCAGAGAAGCAGAGGGAAGGACCTTTCAGCCCTCGGTGCCCTGAGCACAGAGCTGGTCAGTCATTGCAATGGTGCCAAGGGAGTGGGGCTGGTCTAGTAGGATCTCGCTATTTCCAGTGTTTTCCAAGCTCCTCTTTTACTTGAATCCCACTTTGCTTCATTGTCTGGATTGCCTGTAACAGAAAACCACTTCCCCTTGATAACAAAGAAAACTAAAAAGAGAAGGATTTAGAAAAAAAAGAAAAAAGATAGATTTCAGGCTAATGTGGTTCATGTCGTCTTTTGCCCCATGGTCTACACTCAGTGCCACCCACTTCAGTCCAGAATAACCAGATTTAAATTGCTTATAAAAGAGTAATTAAATCCCTTTGCTGTAGTAGAGTAATGATTGCAACAGCAGGGTATTCACTGGACAGAATCCTTCCAGAAGGGCTTAACCAGGCTGATACCAACTTAGGGTTTCTGCTCATTCTTTCTATGACATTGGGATATCCTCTCCATTAACAAGAACTTGGCAGAAAAAAAAACATGGTATACACATGCATATATGTATAACATTATATGTATAAAAATAGTAGCCACTTATTCAAAATGTCAGCCTGCAGCCATATTTTAAAATGTTGGAATTGGGGGCAGGGTTACACAAACCAATACCTAGTTTCAATTGCAATTATATGGAAACCACATCACGTATCACACTTACAGCCCAGCCTCTGAAGGTGTAGTATTAACCATTCATGTTATAAAAGCATGACTCCAGTCTGCTGTGTTGATCCTGGATACATAATGACCATATGCCTTTAGGAATTTTTCAAGAGCTAGCCATTCTGAGGCTTTTTACCATTTGTCAAAGCAAAGACAGAGCCTGATCTTGTAAGATGCATCAGGATGTGCTGTGACTGACTTGCAGGGTCATAGCCCAGCTGGAAGGTATCCAGGGCTTAAGGTAGGTGCCAAGTTCAGTATGAGCCAGCAGTACAGTCCCATGGCACATGAGTTAAATTATAAACGGAGCTGCTTCAGGAGGTCAGAAGGGTCATTATCACCTCTGCTTGGCACTGATGAGGCTGCCCCTAGAACATCGGTGTCCAGTTACTGCCTTCCCTCTCCCAGTTCAAGAGGAAATTGTGAAAGCTAGAAAGGAAGGCACTTGGAATCACCTGAAATACTGTGACAGTTGGAGAACAGTGCTCAAAGGGTCTGAGGGTTTGGCTGGATTTAGAGCCATTTGCATTTTGACTAGTGTATAATATTCCACCCAAACCAGGAAACTGTTTCCCTGAGTTAAACAGTCTGGGAGTGACTTTAACAGCCCAGGGCATATCTGTGCTGTGTGGTGTGATGTTGTGTGGTGCCAGTAAAGCGTCACTATTCCAGTGATGCCCCATCCTGGGAGGTGTTCAAGGCCAGGCTGGATGAAGCTTTCAGTAACCCAGTCTAGTGAGCATGTCCCTCTACATGACAGGGGGGTTGGAACTGGATGGTCTTTAAGGTCCCTTCCAGCACAATTCTGGGATTCCATGATTAGCTGAGCTGGTACCCAAAGTACCCAAAACAGCCATGCGTTACCTGAGTTCATCTATATTGCTGCCACTTTTACTCACCTGTTGTAGAGCTGGCTGAGGTTTGCTGTGCTTTCATTAGCCACTGATGGTTTTCAGAAAGGTTTTCTGTTCTCTTGTGGTGCCTCTGTGCTCAGTGTGGTCCTAATTTAGTCTCAGATGCAGCATAAGAGATGCCTGCTGGCAAAGGCAGCTTTGTTTGCCCAGGGTGGGCTGAAGCTGACTGACCTCAAAATAGCCTCCTTGCTCCATAGCAGCCAAATCCTGCAGCCACTAGGTGGTAGGAGCTGCAAGGGCTGTCTCTGCCTACTGTGGGTCACAGTTTTCAGAGCCTAAAGAGGAAATATTAGCTGCCCAGCAGGCTGACGGAGCTTGGATGTAGCCCTCTGTGTGCCCTGCACTGGGCTGGGCAGTTTTGGACTTGCACCTCCAGATTCCTTTCCTATGAAAGGTGAGGAAGGAGTCCTCCTGCTCCATTGCAGGGTGGCAGTTTAAGTCCTGCTCCAGTTTCATCTGTGAGAGGTCTTCCTTGCTCACCACATCTCTATTTGTTAAATGTACTTTTTTTTTTTTAATTGAAGGCCTTCCCGTGGGAGCTTTCTGCATTCCTTAAGCCATTTAGCTCTGCTTTTTCTGAGGCCTTAGAATAATTCTTTAGTGTCAGAGAGGATTATGTTTCCACTCCAGTAATCTGTGAGTTGCTGACAGGTGCTGGGACCTGTGGATAATCGTGGATCCTCCATTACGGTCACAAGCACCAAAAAGTGTTTACCTGACACTGCTGTCATCCAACACCTCAACAATACTGTCCTAGAAAGGGTGAAAAGGGCTACATGTAAAAATAGCTAAGCCAGTAATGTAATCCTGGGGAATGCGAATCCTGGAATGTTTTAATTAAAATCAGTTTGCAGTAAGTAGGTCCTATCTTCTTTGGGGTTTAGGAACCATCCTTCCTGCACAGGTGGTTTGCTTTGAAATTCTTTTGTCTCCACTCATATGCATGAGAATGAAAAGGTTTGGGGGAGATCAGCTTCCTATGCAAATAGTGTAAAATAGCTTCTGGGTTTTGTGTTTATTGCCCTTACCCCTTTTCTCATGACCAAAGGGTCCTTCCACGGGACTGTCCCCCAGGCGATGCTGTTCTGAGCACTGTCCCCGTCAGCCTGATCGTTATATGGATTCGCTTTGCCCGTGGCTCTGCTGACAGTTGCTGAGGCAGAGCCTGCCTGCGTTGTTCCAAAAATAGTGAGACACGAGAACTTGGCAGAGGGATGTGATTTTCTATAACGAGCGTCCTTCAAGATAATAGCTAGCAGGGGTGCTATTTAAGCCAGGCGGGCCTGGCCTGGGACTCCAGGACAACATAACCATTGAGCTGGTCCCATTTTACGAGGGCAGCCTGCTGTTCGGCACGCAGCTTTTTGTTCCCATTACAGCCTATGGGCTGATGTCACACTCTCCACGTGGAAGGGGAAGGTTTCTCCACGTCTCTGCTGGCTCTTGGGTTACTTGGACAGTTCTCAGCGTCAGTGTGGTCATCAGGTCATGGGTCACCCAGTTGAGCCTGTATTTCACTTCCTAGTAGGGTTAACAGCTAACCTGGAGCCGTTGAGGGCTAGTGAGGGCCCACTAGCCAAAGTGATGGGACTGGGCAGTGGCAGCTGGCTGGCTGCTCACCCAGCCCTTGGTCCCCAGGTGCCACAAGGGAGGTCTAAGTACCCTTGTATGTCCAGGGTAGTCCCTCAGTCATGGTCCCTCCAGAGGATTTCCAGCATCAGGGAGGCTGTCCTGCAGCCAGACCACTGTCACCAAATGGTGAGAGCACACAGCAGCCCTGGGGCAGAGCCAGGTGTGGTGGAGGCAAGGAGGGCTCCTGGGGCTCTGGTAGATGAACAAGTGTCATGACACAGACTTCGGAGTGTGGTGGTGGATGTTAAGGAAGCAGTGAGGCCTCTTTAATGTTCTCTTTGAAAGGTGCTGAGAGGAGGCCCTTTGGGAGCAGAGAGGATGGCTTTGATCAACTCCCAGGCTTTGAACCCCCAGCATTCCCTCTCTGGCGTATTGTGGAGGCACAATTCCATACATGCATTCACCTGACAGCCAAATGCACTTTTTGGATTCTTTTCTGCAGGCATTGAGACTTTTGCTCTTGAGAGTTGAGCCCCAAGCCACTGTGCTGGAAGATAAGCAGGTGCTTCAGTATTGTTGCGTCCAGTTAAAATCAATTGAAGGTGTTGTTGGGACGTCCTTTTTCTAGGCCTGGCATGTTTCAAAAAGCTTGGTCCAGTCTAGCATGGCTTCTGGCCATAAGCACAGGCACATTGCTGGGAGCTTGCTGCAGAGTCCTTCTGAAGTCAGGCTTGAAGGAGCCTGGGTTGTGCTTTACCTGGGGTGATGAGTTGATTTTGGGGGGACTCTTGGACAGAGGGGTGCAGGGCAATTTCCTCTCTCCACCTTCACTCTCTAATGTGGCTTGTGCAGATGTGTGTGCCGTGGTGCCCTCACGTTGCCTTGGTGAGCACAGGAGGGACAGTTGTTTTCTGCTTTTCTCTGCCACCTAGCCTAGCACTGAATGAAGGCAGACTGGCCAGAAGTACATCCTTCTGTGGTTTTAGTCTTCACATCCACCAAAAACTCGTGACTTGTTTGCTGGTGCTCTGGTTCAATTGTCAGTAAACCAGATGTGTGAGGCTTCGAAAGCCTGGTGTGAGAGGCTCTATTTTCTCCAGCGTGTGCAGTGACACCTTGCAGTGGTCACTTCGTTGCAGGAACATTCGAGGACAGGGTTTTTTTGTAGGCAGGATGGTTTTGCTTGCAAGAGATGAAACAAGATCAGACTGACATTTCTGAATCTATCTGTGAACTTTGCTGGTATCCACACTTGGGCTGCTCATTGAGGTGATACAAGCTGACGTGAAAACATGAGCTGAAGGGTTACAAGGGTCAGCTGCCATCACCATGTTGTAGCTCCCAAGTGTAACTTTCCCACCTCAGATGGTTGAGTGACTTTGAATACTTGCATTTTCATGAAGCTGATAAATTCCTGTCTGTATCTGCTGTGACGTAGGGGGGACGAGTGTTACTTGGACAGATTTTCAGGCTTAGTAAAGAGGTAGCTGAAGGAGATGCTGTTGCCTGTGGTTAGCCACAGTATGTGAAACTAAGATTTTTTGGCCTTAAAATCAAGGAAGTTGTGGCATAAAAAGGAATGAAAATGGTAGCATTTCTCAAGCAGCCTGAGGGAGCAGGTGCCAGACAATATTGAAGAGGAGGGGGAAGAGGAAAACAAAGGCAATTGCAGCTCAGAGAAGAGGTAACAAACTGAGGTGTGACCCAATGGTGCTTTAGTCGCTTTGAATCCATATTGCTTCCCAGGTGATGTTTAAGGTGAGAGGATGTATCCACACACCCTTGTAGCCAGCTGTTTCTGAGTGGCCTTTGGGTGTTTTGGCACTCTTTAATTTTCCTGTAGATCTTTGGCTGAACTTGTAGAGCTCTCTGGCCTTCCCCAGCCCAGTCTGAGCCAGCAGATATTGCAGAGCTCAGTATTTGTAAAAACAGGGCAGATCTGTTGCAGATTGGTTGCTCTGAACTGAAAACACCATTCCAGTAGCCTTTTTCTGAACTGAGGGCTGTAAAAAGCATGATGTTTACAGTACTACTCTCTGCTGAGACATCATGATGCCAGCAGCCAGCTGAGGGGTGCAGATGTCCTATAAATCTTTGATTAACAGGTAATGTCTGCAGCATGATACATTTTAGTTCCTTATTCCTCAGTTTATTCCCCTCTTAAGTTCAGCCAGTCCTTTGTTTTTTTGATCTTTCAGGTTGCAAGGAGTGTTTATGTAGTTTTCTGTGGCATTTCAGAAGACCTGGAGGGGAAGATTTCATTTTACTTTCTTTCAATTCTTGCAAATTATTTCAATTTTTTTCATGGGTTTTTTTATATTTTATTTTAACTGTGGCCAAATTGCCTTTTTTTTTAGTTGGGATCAAAAATCCAGACTTTTTTGGTAGATTTTAATTGGTTGACTTAGTATCTGAGTTTGGGAGTTTTTTCCCTAGCTGGGATTTGGTTTTGTTTCAAATGGGACTGATACAGATGAACAAGAGTGATAAAAATCATCCTTTTGCATATATGTTGTGTAAAAGTTTCTTGTGAAAAGATGAACTACTCATGCAATCCTTCTGTGTATTATACTGTCTTGAAGGGAAGAGATGAGGAGGAAGAATGTGCATATTGTTCACTTGAACACCCCAAAAGATGCATTGTTCCAGACAAATGACTGAACTTGTGTGTTGCAAAAACTCTCCAGTGTATGAGTTGGAGATCTCAGCCAAGTGATTAAGAAAACGGGCAAAAATTTGGAGGATGCAATTAGGCTTGTGATTTTTTTAAATGTTTTTTGTTTGGTTTTGTTGTTGGTATTTTCTTTTGCTGGGGCAAATAAGAACTCACAGTCCTCCTCAGCTCGCCCTGGATTGTGGTTGTTGTCATTCAACTCTTCTGGACTGAGCTTGGCCTTAACACTGCGCTGTGCACACAAGCACCAAGGCAGCCTTCACCCCAAGGGACCCTGCAGGGGTTATTTATGCAAATGGCAAGAGCCAATTTATTATTCTCTGGATAATGTATATGTGCCTTGCTGCAGTGGCCTTACAGGGCAGCCTAGTGGTGCTCATCACACTATCAGCAGCATCAAAGAACAGAGTATGGTTGGGGTGATAACTGGTGACAACTGTCCCATGACGTTGGTGACTCTTTGTTAAAGGAGCTAAAACCAACCCAGTGTGGGGAAGTGACCCACACTTCTCAGAAATGTGCTCGCCAGCTGCTCGGCCTGGAGGAGGCACCACATGCATCTTATGCCCATTCTGAGTGTGCATAATTTTCACTGCACCTCCTTCTTGCTTAGAAAAACCCACCCAAAACCAGCAGAAGAAAGAAACCTTCCCTTTCTCAGCCTCTCAGCCGTGGCTCAGGGTGACACCCCATCTCAGTAGCCCCAGGGCTGTGTGCGCCACTTGTGGCTTGATTTCCCCGACGCAGAAGTGGTTCCTGAGGCTGGCGGGCACTTCTGCAGTCACAGAAGCAGGGAGGTAGAACAGCTCAGAGAGCACCAGAGCTCAGCAAGCACATGGCTGTAAAACCTGCTGCCTCTCTGCTGCAAGTCCTGGGCCGAGGCAGCAGGTGCAGTGGCCCTGTTTAGGAAGTGTCACTGTCACGTGTAGTTCCAGCTGAGCAAGCATGGAACAGAGGTGTTTCTTCTCCTCTGCTTGATGTAGTTACTCTGAGTTGAAATCACAGGACCAAATCTTCACTTGGCATCAGTCGCTGTCTTGCTCCATTGTGATCAGGCAAGAGTGGCTTTGTCCAGAAATTTGGGGCTGAGCTCATGCGATCTGCTCTTGTGTGCACACACATGGGTGTGCAAGATTTTTTTTGGTGATTCTGTCTTGGTGAGCCTGTTTTTATGATACCCCTGGTTTTGAAACCCTATGCTTTACAATCCCCTGAACTGCCTGCCCTCCTGTAACCCTCGGAGCTGGGAGCGCCAGGCATGTGAGGGTGTAGCACTGCGTTGGTCGAAGGGCTGGGTATGGAGAGGAGGCATTTCCACAAGGGATGTGTAGAATCTCTGGATTCTGTGAAGGGCTGGGTATGGAATCGTAGAATATACTGAGTTGGAAGGGACTCATCAGGTTCATAGAGTCCAGCTCCTAGCCCCATGTAGGCCAGCCCAAAAATCCCACCCTGTGCCTGAGAGCACTGTCCAAAGGTTTCTTGAACTCAGATGGGCTTGTTGCTGAGTGATGGCCTCAGACAGGCTTGGTGACCACTTCCCTAGGAAGGCTGTTCCAGTGCTTGACCATCATCTGAGTGAAAACCCTTTTCCTGTTATCCAACCTAAACCTCCCCTGACTCAGATTCGTGCTGTTTTCTTGAGTCCTGTCACTGGTCATGAGAGTGAAGAGATCAGTGCCTGCCTCTCTGCTTCTCCTCGTGACGATGTTGAAGAGTGCCGTGAAGGAGTGGAGGCATTTCCAACAGGAATTCATAGAACTCTATGAAGGGATGAGTATGGAAAGGGGGCATTTCCTAAAGGAATTAATAAATTCTGTGAAGGGCTGAGTATGAAGGACAGGCATTATGAAATAAACCTTCTTATTATTTCTTCTCTGGATCCTGTGCTTTGCAGTGCCTTGACCCAGATACAGATGGCCCCTTACACTGCTGGGGGAGTTGGATATGTGGCTTTCCAAAGCCTGGTACAGAGACAACATGGTTTGTTTGCTTGCTCCCGGCAAGACCTAAGGCAGATTTGCTTTGTGTGGGGGTTTTGGACCACAAAGGGAGCACAGGAACATTGGGAGCACTGAGGGAGCCTGCCAGCTCTGGTAATTAACTTGTAATAATTTGCTTGCAATCTCCATAAGTCCTGCTACTCTTTTTTGGAAACAATGAACTTTCTCTGGGAAGCAGTGACACAGCTGTCTGTTTGGGGATGATTTGGAAAATCTGCCTTCTGCTCTGCAACGCGTAAACTGCCAAAACACGGGAAAATTACTGTTTTCATGGGGAAACCCTTTGGCTTCAGTGAACTCAGATTGAGCCCAAAGCTGATTTTCTAAGGAATTGTGTGCATGAATTATTTCCAAAAAGATGAAATGCAGACATAAGGGAATTCCTGAGCCAGGGTGATTTTTTTGGGGGGGGAGAGGGGTGGATGTTGGACCCCTGCCTAAAATGCATTTATTCAGGTCTCCGTATCTGTCAGCTGAAGAGGAGGCTTGCATGAAATTCCAGCTGGGCTGTGTCCTTGGTGAGATGGCTCAGCCCCTTGTTCTGCAAAGGAACTAACATGGACAGAAGCAGTGTCTGGGAGAGCTCTGCTCCAACAGGGATTTGCAGAGCTTGTCCAAGCCTACTCCAGGGGAGATCCTATTAGTGTTTTTCAGTAGGTCTCTTGATCTTCACCAGTGACTCTCTCAGGGGAGGTCCCTCCTGGCCTGCATGCTGCCCTTGGCACAGCAGCTCTTGTAGGGTGGCAGAAAGGGGAGGCAGCTTGGCCATTGTCCTCGTCTATGTCTGCACATGGGAAAATATTGTCTTTCTCCTTCTCCCCCCTCCATGCTGCCTGAACTAGGGCAGTGATGATGCTCTGTCTCACTGGGAATATGATTTAGGGGTGATTATGGTGGTGCTAAGTTGAGGGTTGGACTAGATGTTCTCAGAGATCCCTTCCAACACTGATGATTCACAGATTCATGTAGCATGGAAGTCTGTGATTAGAGATAAGGGTCCGAGCTCTCTTCAGAGATCTTTCATCTTGTGTGGTCTGTACATGGACATCAACTGTGACTCTTAACTAGAAGAGGGTAGGAGTTGGCCATCACGCTGGTCTTTTTGGACATGGGGAGAGAAAAGATGCTCTTCTGATAAAATCTGTGGGATTTTCCCCCCTGTGGTGACAAAGAGGAAAGATATAGGCTACAAAAGGCTAAAGTGATGCTTGAGATAGATCTCAGCGGGTGCTTGTGTTTGCAAGGGGCAATAACCAGTTTGTGGGTTGTCCCTCCCAGTGGCTTTTACAGTCAGGGATTTTCTTCAAGCCCCACCAAACCCCCCCAATAAGACAAGAAATATAGTGGGTATATGTAACTGTTATCAAACACTGCCCTTAGGACAGAGTATATGCTTCCAACAGCCCCTGCCCTGCTAATAGGTGAACAAAATAAACAAACAAAAAAAAGCCCAAACCAGACTTCTCCTGGACAAAAATTGTCAGGGTTAATCTCTATGTGTAGGCCAGCCTTGAAATGACCCCCCCTGATCTTATGGACTTTGTTTCCTCCGAGTGTTTCTTTAATTTACAGTAACAATTGCTTTGTCTTTATTCATCTTGATCCCAGTCCAGGAGTGGTGCAATGTGATTTCCTCCTGTGGCTGTTCCTTGCTGCAAAGCGTTTTGTGTCACCATTTCCTGTTGATTCAAATGCTCTTTTCTCACTGTTGCTGACGTCAAACAGAAATAGCAGATCAGGGGAGACTTCTGGGCAATGCAAAATAGGAAAATAGATGTGTGAGGAGTTCAGCATTAGGCCCTGTCAAATAACAATCCAACTTCCAACTCCTCCTAATTCCCACTGGTAATCCCCAAGAAACCCTTAGGTCAAATTTTCAAGTGCTTTAACTATCTGCTCTTTAGCATTTTCTTTTCCTGGCCCCATTTAAAGTTATTAACTCATTGTTACTCTTCCATCTGCAAACTGCCCATTTTCCCCCCCTTCTTTTTTCCATCTTGTTTCTCTTTCTCCCTCCCTCCCTCCCTCCCTCCTTGTTTTTTAATAGAATACCACAAAAATGTTTATTTTATTTTTCAGTGATTCCTGGAAGAGTGATTGGTCTTTTCAATTTGACAAGCTGATGGTCTTGCTTAAGAGGAAGAACGGGGGGAGGCTTTGCCTGGCATTTAGATTTTATTCCCCAAAGGATGGTCATTAGTGCTGATTTTCAAAATGCTTGTTGCCAGGCACGTAGAAATCCAAATGTTGCATTATAAACCAGGTGTAATTACCCATCCTGCTCTTTTCTTCTTCAGCAGCCCCCTGGGACTTCTGAGTGTTAGAAAACTGGGCAGACAACTAGGTGCACCTCTTTAAAATAAATAAAACAAACAATTTAAAATAAATAAAAAATTTGAGTAGCCCAAAGTTCTGTATTTATGCTTGACCTGAGAACTGAGCCCATGGGTGGAGGTGTCTGTATAACTCATGCAGTGATAGTTGCTCAGGTTTGCAGTTGAAGCAAGAGTAATTTTTAGCAGAAAGCTGCTATTACCATGACAGCAGTGATGTGACTTTTTAAATTGTTGTAGTGCACACCTCAACATTTGAGAAAGCAGTAGTATCTTCCTTTAAGTGTCATAGTCTAGACAAGCAGAAGTCTGAGGTGGGACATGGGTTTTGCCTGCACTGGAGAAGCTGGACGTGTATGTTTTAAGATGGGAAGAGTTAACTTTGTTTCCCTGAAGCTCACCTTTAAGGAAAGAGTAGAAAATACATGTGGGTTCAGCTAACTGTATACATGTTTATACAAGCATATATATTGCTTACGTAAATACACACCATCCCTCCTAAGGCTGCTGGTAAATTAAATTACTTCCTGTTGGGGATCTGGCAAGAGGGATTTCTTTTTTAAGTGTGGGCTTGAGGAGATGCCTGGACAAGCTGGGCTAGATAAGCATGTGTCATGTGGAGAGATCAGCAAGGAAGGAGCCGGGAAAGAACAACAAAGAGATGTAAAAGCTGACCCAAAATGGTAAGGCAGAGGCAATACCTGTGCTGCAGCTGGAGGAAGGGCTGGCAAACAGGTAGTCACAGCACAGCCAGATTGAATTTAACCAGCTGCAGGGAAGATGTGGCAGTAGAGATCTGATTTGGGCTGAAGAGCCAAGGCTGCTGGTGGGTTTGCTCTGGAGCAAACTGCTGCCATGGATGAGCCAGCTTGGGTGTCTTTCAGTGCCCTCTAATAAAGACAGTGAAACAATCAAGCACTGTTGTTTATATAGACTGGAGATAGTGTTTAACACGTGGCCCTGGTGCCGCACACAGTAGTGTTGTGAGAATGCTGGAAACTGAGGCTGCACTGTGAATCCTTTGTTCAGATTTGTGCCCCTCATTGCAGGAAAGACATTGAGATGTCCGGGGAAAGGCAACAGAGCTGGTGAAGTGTCTGGAGCACAAATCTGATGACGAGCAGCTGAGGAAAGTGAGGGTGTTTAGCCTGGAGGAAAAGAGGCTCATGGAGGGGCCTTCTCCTTTTTCTGCCTGAGAGGAGGTAGTAGCCAGATGGGGGTCAGTCTCTTCTGCCAGGTAGTAAGTGACAGGACAAGAGGATATGCCTGAACTTGCAGTAGGGGAGGTTTAGATTTCACATTAGGAACAATGCCTTCACTGAAAGGGTGGTCAAGCTGTCTGGAACAGGCTGCCTGGGTAAGTGGTGGAGTCACCATCCCTGGAGGCACTTAAACGATGTGCAGAAATTGCACTTGGGGACATGGTTTGGTGGTGGGCTTGGCAGTGTTTGGCTAGTGGTTGATGATCTTTACAGGTCTTTTCCAACCCAAGAGGTTCTATGATATAATGAAGGAGCCCAGGATGGCATCAACAAGCAAGCTGTCCTCATCTGTCACAAGCCATTTACTTTCCTGCTTATGCCCATTGAGGAATGAGAGGATTTCTGGTTTGTTTTCTTCTACTGTGTGCATCTCAAGATATTAATACCAGCTGGCTGGCTGCCAGAAAGTGGAGCACGACAATGCTTATCCTCTTAAACTTAGGGAGGGTTTAAAAATACCTTGTGGACATCAGACCTAGGAAGAGGCTGGGGAAAAAAGTTGCAAATATTTCTAGTAAAAGCCTGACTGATCTCAGTTGACTTCTGTGTGACTTTTCCAATCTGCTTGTGACTGACATTCAGAGTGAAACTGAAGCAATAAATGTGCAGTGTCCTAAATGATTACTGAGAGAAATTTTTGAACCCCACTATAACAATTCTAGGAATCAGTTTTGTGAGAAATCTCTGTGTATCACAATCCAGTGAGCACTCCTTTTGCATGTACAACAGTGCTGCTCACTGTTGAGCATGCAGCTTAAGCAACTGCCTCTCTATGTTAGGCTTTTGCAAAAGCCAAAAAAGAAACCTCAGAGACCAGCAGCTGTGATTAATGAACTGAACTTTATCAAACAGATTGCTCTTCTGCTCAGCAGAAGCTTTGATTTATACTTCATCCTTATCAGTTCCTCCATCGCCCAGAGGTCTGTGCAGGTTAATCAGAGGAAAGCTGGAATCTGAGGGCACAAAAACCAGCTGCCATGCAAGTGTATGGCAGGAAATCCCATCCTGGAAAACAGCACATATTCTCCAGAAATAATGGGATATCCTCGAGACAATGTTGTGCTGTCATGGCAAAACTGCAGTTTGTGAACAGTTTGGTTGTAAATGTTGTATTATGGAGCGTCTTTCCCCAGAGATCTGAGGTGTTTACTAGGGAGTGAGTGACAGCTTACCCTTGTGCCTCTCAGCTCAGAGGGTGAGTGCTGATGAAGTGGGATCGTTCTTTGCCCATTCAGGCCAAGGATAGTTCAGGGAAACCCAACAGGAGCTGCTTAGCGATGAGCACACACCTACTAATATGTCCCATCCACATGTGCACAGGAATTCATTTCATGACTGGGNCTTTGCGCCATGTCAAAGGCTGGTATGTGGTGTTGCACCAAAGCCTCTGGTTTTTTTTTTTGTAGTAACTACAGGCCTGAATTTAAACCTTGTATATTTGACATACCTGTTCAATGCCACTCATTTCAGCCACTAAAAGTCCTTTCATTCCTGCCATGATTCTACAGCAGGAGTGTTTCCTTCCTGTCCATGTCTGGCATCTTTGTGTTCGCAACAGGGTCAGAATTCTCATTGTTGCCTCCCTATGTCGGCCTCCCCTCCCGGTCTCAAGGCTGTTCTCAGGAAGCTATTTCCCATACATAGCTCCCTTTTGTTATTTGCCATTTTTCTGTACTCAGGGGGGCAGTTGAGTTATATTTTTTCCCTTCTGTGCTGCCAAAGTGCTCCCCTGTCAGCTCAAGCATCAAGGCTTAGAGCAGCCAGTATGGATCAGAGCCAGACTGGCCATTTTGGCCAGCATCCTCCATAGGCCCCAGGGGCAGAGCAAGGCCTCTTCTGGGGTAGACAAGACAGCTGGAGCAGGGAAGTGTCAGCACCGAGACAGTCTGGTCGTACAGAAATGTTTTTTCTGCTATGCTTTGCAGAGCAGCTCTGGCATCTTCTTGCCCATAGCGCTGGAGAGGAGGATCAGACAGTTGGTTTCTTTGGAATGTGTTTACCTGGAATCCAGCAGCAAAGCATGTGTATTTGAATATGGTCTGCTGTTGCCCTGCTGAGTCCCACTCGTGGCATGCCACCACTGCAAAGAATAATGTCAAGTCTGTCTTTTTGGCTGCTTGGTTACAGTTGTAGAGCCGGGACCAGAGCTGGGTCCAGGATAGGGCCAGTTCCATTCCCAGTCGGGCTCTGTTTGTATCATTTCAGACTGTGGGTTAGGCCAAATGCTGTTTGGTTTGGAACTTTGCATGGTTTAACCTAGGCAGTAGTACATCCTCTCATGACACATAAGCCCAGATTTGAACCCACTAAAACCAGAGTAGCTGAGAGTTAAAGTGGCCAAAGGGCGAGGGGCACTTTCCTCTCTGATGCTGAGAAGATAGGATCAGTCAAGTAAAAGCAGCTTCTCTGTCTCTTCCTGGCTTGAGCTCCAGTAAGAAACAGATGGTCAGGTGAGGACAGAGAATATTAAAATATTTTTAAGTATGAAATCATACGATAAACGTGGCACAGTGAAATGGAGAAGTGTCATTTTAATGCTCTCTGGGTCCTGAGGGCATGACAATGACTGGTGGTATATACCATGTGTATCCAGTTCCTAAAGCACAGTGATTGTCTGCATGGAATAGCAAATCTACTTACTCTACAGCTGGGTTTCGGTGTAATTCTCCCCTTGTGAATAATGCCAGTCACTGAAGAAAGACCCTGCCAGATAATTACGCAAATGACATTATCCTTAAAATAGTGACATCCAGTAGTTATTGTCAATCATTCAGCAGCAGAACTGTGCCTGTGCATAATGTAATGCCACCGTGCTTACAGCTTCTCCTGTCCCCTGCAGCCTGCTGCCTGTCACAGGGCAGGAGTAACCGATCCCTCTGGATCCTGGCACTCTTCAAGTGCTGCAGTAATTCATGATAGAAACTGGAGGAGTAATTGCAAAGCTCCTTGAACAACTGCACAGGCTTTGATCTCCGGGAGTAACTGGTTAAGCTGTGGAGTCAGGTAGCTTCAGCTGCACGGGGCAGATTTGCAGGGGGATGACTCGGTTTCTTAAAATTAGTTGGGGTTCTGGAGGATGTAAGAGGAGAGAGCTGCTGGCTCTGGCTGTACTGAGCTGAGGTTGCTTCTGTCAGGTCAGGGACACTGTGCTCTAGGAGGGAGTCTGCAGGATGGACGGGAATACTCAGAAGGAAATCACTGCAGTTTTCTAAGAGAGTTTGGAGGTTTTATGATCAGAATGTGCGTGCTTGCATAGGAAGCTGGGAACAGTGGGAAGGGTTATCAGGAACAGCTTGACCAGAAAGTGTTTTGCCACAGGCTACTCAAGGTGTCTCTTCTTTCTGCATTCCCAAAGTCAGTGGAGGAAAAGAGTTGCTGGCCTAGAATACCCTGGGTCATTTCTTTTTGTTCTGAGATGAACTTAAACATAATAATAGTGTATTTTTCCTTGCCCCGTCAAGATTAAGCAGTTCAGGAGAGAGTCTGCATTTACCCACGCAATGAGCATTCTTCCTGTAAGTTGCATTTGTCCCAAGTGCTGCCAAAAGCTGCGTCTTCTTTCCCTTGAAATGTCACAGAGGTTTGAGAGCCAGCACTGAAAATTCATCAACAAGTAGCTGAAACGTGTCACTGTGGCCTGATGTGACAATGCTGGTAGCAGCTGAAATCAGGTGTTTGTTCATTCCTTTTTCAGCCACTCATAAGCAATTTGAAATAGCCATATTGCAATATTTCTGCAAGTGCTACTTTGAGTCCATGAGAATGAGGTTCTTGAGGCAGATGGTATATTTTGTTTATATGTGATTTTTGGTGTTAAAACTGGGCTTGCATTTGGATTAGTCCTCTCATAGGCTGGTTTTCATGATTCAACCGAAATTTTCAGTGAGTTTGCTCCTCACTTTGAGGAAACTCTTTTTTTTGTTACTAAGCCAAGGCCTAAATAGAAGTCCCATAAATGTACATGTATGTATTTGGGTTTTTTTGAAAGAGAGCTTTCAGTTTCAGAGACC
The DNA here is from genome assembly GCA_013390025.1 of Pitta sordida. Classification (NCBI taxonomy): domain Eukaryota; kingdom Metazoa; phylum Chordata; class Aves; order Passeriformes; family Pittidae; genus Pitta; species Pitta sordida. The sequence goes on along the minus strand of WEKX01013826.1, from coordinate 778,397 downwards.
TTTATTTCCTTTCTTCCTTTGCAGCACTGCAATGGAGAGATTGCTTTCTGGCCTTATCAAGGAAAGATCTTTGTCTTCCCCTAAACTGAGGTTTAGCTGCCAACTTGGCAGCACCTATTTGTAGTTGCTTCCTAAAAAACCCCACAATCAGCACATACAGTGTGGTCCCTTTTCCCATCATACAAGGGAATGCATCCAGTCATGAAAAAAAGCTTTTTATGTGTCACATCACAGTTTATTGTGCACCTCTGATCACAGAGGAGTGCAACAAGGATGTATTTGGGATCAGCTCATGCTGGATGTTGCCAGGAAAAAATTAGGTGACAATCCAGGCTATTGTAAATAAAATCTTTGGTCACAAGGCAATATTTGTGCACTGCTGCTTTCTTTAAGCTTACTTATAAAGGAAAATAGTGTTCTGGTTTCTGTTGCAGGTAGGTAGGGGTTTTTATCATTCTTATGCTATTTTTCTTGAGACAGCTCTTCTCAACTTTCAGCTTTCCAGTTCAGCAGTTCCCAGGTTAGGGGAAACACATTTAGGCTTCTGTGAATGCCAGAAACAAAACATAACACCATGCATATCTGAGCAGTATTGCAGAGTGGCTAACGAATGCAAGTAAGCTAGTTCACTCAGTCTGCTAAAAATCAAAGAGGTAATGGATGATTTTAAGGACTTACTTTAAAAGCAGGACATTTTCTTTCATGTAGCATTACTGTAAGAGCAGCTGATCCACCCCACTGCCCTCAAATTCAGACCTTTGCATAGGCTGATACACAGCTTTGCTAGTGGATGGGTCCACTTGCCAAGGTCACTTACATCTTGTCCCTCAATAGAAGCATCATTCCTGTGTGCTGAGGGCAAATGGAAATCTTTCCTTAAATTTGGTTGTTCTGTGGTTGTGCTTTTCTGAAGGAGGGGACTTAGGAGTTTAGAGTAAGATAATGGCCTTTCTACAGGCAACATAATGGCACAGCCTTAATTTTTATGACAAACCTTCTTTCCCTCTCTGCGCAAATGTTTCTCACATCACTTTTCAGGACACGTTTTCATTACCTGCAAAGGTGATGCAGCATGCAGTACATGGTGACATACCTGAACTGTAGCCAAAGGCAGAGTCAGTGCCACGTTTGCAGCCTGCAGTTTAATACCAGCTTTGCCAGCCTGAGGTAGGGAGTTGGGCAGTGGAGACACACATGTGCCCCAGCTCACTGCTTGGCACAGCACAGCGACAGATACATCCTTAAGGCTATAGGTACATGCAGCTGTCCTGGAGCCAGAGGAGCTAAAAGACTGGTCTGGAGACCTTGGGAGAAGGACTGAATATTGGCTGGCTGAAGAACTTTGCTTTTATCCTGAGGGCTCATGCTAGTTAGCTCACTCCAATCCCTTTGTGTCTGTACTGATGTTTCTAACTGAACTGACCCATCTAGAGATGTTTGGGGTCTGCTTGTGTGTCATCACACCTCTGGATGTGGGATAGTGTGGACAGAGTCCCTATGCTCTGGTGTGACATTAAGTAGATCCTGTGACTTGACAGTGTTCAATAGGATGTGTGGTCCTTTCAGAAGGCAAAAGATAAGTATACAATTATCCAGATGAGAACATGATCTGATCTTGGCTGAGCACTAGCTCTTGGTGAAAATAAGATAGGTATTAACAGGAAGTGTTTATTCTTCTGTGTGTTACCTGAAAGAATCTCCTTTATGTGCGTGGTACTCCTTAGGACAGGGAAAATCTGTCTCCTCTCGGATCCAGAAAGATTTTTGGATACTGGCCAGGTCTCTGAAATCATCACCTCTCCTTACTGGAGGAGACCCATCAGGTCTGCAGCTGCATGTCTCATGACTCTAGACTTTTATAGGGAATGGGCTTTTTGCAACAGGTTAATTCCCTGCCAGTTCAAACATTAAGCCTGTGACAGTTGAAGGGAGCTTTACATCAGCCTTTTATGGAGACCAGTTTTGCTGGAAAGACTCCTATTAACTGAAACAACACTAAGGTTTCTTTCAGCAAAATCAATTAAAAATTACGTGCTGAAAACAGAAGCTGAATGCCTTTCCTAATTATATATAGCCACTGCTAACAGAGTGACTTTTATTAGTGTACTGTTTGCTTTCTTCATGGGTCAATGGGTGTAGACATGGGATTCCTCATGTTTGCTCTCTGTTGTTTTTTGGTTGGGGGTTTTCTTGGTTTTTTTTACAACTGGTGATTTTGTTTATTCTCATGTCATGGCCTTTTTCACATCTGTAGCCAGATCTTATTTCCCCTGCAGTCAAGGGGCGTTCCCCAGGGAGGTAAATGGACAGTTGAACTGGATCTGTGAGTGATTCCAGCAGTGCTCTGCAAGGCAAACTGGCTGGAGCGGGGGGGCTATCAGGGATTACTGGTGGTTTGCTTGGGTGCTATGCATAGCTTTGTTTTCTTGGTAAATAAAGGTAAATCTTTTGTTCAATGAGATGGTTTTAAGCTTTTCTGAAAAGGAGAGACCTTATAGCAGCCTGGAGACTTTATAGCAGCCTTCTGATACCTAAAGGTTGGCTACAAGAAGCCCAGAGGGAGACTTTCTACAAAGGCATACAGTGATAGGACAAGGGGAACAGCCTTAAACTGAAGGAGGGTAGATTTAGATTAGATATTAGAAAAAACTATTTACTGTGAGTGTGCTGAGGCACTTGAACAGGTTGCTCAGAGAGGCTGTGGCTGCCTCATCCCTGGAAGTGTTCAAGGCCAGGTTGGATGGGACTCTGAGCAACGTGGTGCAGTGGAAGGTGTTCTGTGATTCTGTGTCCCTGCCCGTAACAGGGGGTTGGAACTCAATTGTCTTTAAGGCCCCTTCCAACCCAAGCCATTCTATCATTCAGTGAAAGTTTTTGCCTTAATGTGCTACAGTAGATGATTCTGTAGGTACTCTTTGCTGATTTGATGTATTTTATGACTCCCTCTTCCCCACTGATTTGGCAGAGTCACATTTTTTGCGTCAGAGGAAAGGGTGGGAAACAGCTCTACCAGTGCCTGATTGGGTGTGAGTCTCCCCTCTGTGGAGCAGCATAACGTCAGCTGTGGATCTGGTCCCTATCACTTCGAGTCCTTGATTTGGGAGAGCTCTGAGGCTCAGTGCTTTGCAGGATTAGGGCCCTGAAGACCAGAGTAGATAGATGTAAGCAGAACAAAACGAAGGATGTGCTGTGTAATGAGAACAGCAGAAAGAATGAAATACGAGCTGACTGTGTGGTGAATGAGTGGAGCAAATCAGCTAAAAGCTGCAAATTTGCACAGAGTAGCATAGTAGCACTCCCATCCCTACAACTGCTTAGTGCAGAACAGGAATGTTCGTGCTGGAGTGTCTAGACAATACAAAGGAATGTCTCTGAGGGCCAGGAGTGTAGTGATGTCTGGAGCTATCTTATCTTACAGTCAACAGCTCGTGTAGACTGATTTGTGCTTCTAGACAGTGCATCTTCCACATAGTTTTCCACACAGATGTGGTTGTTGCATGCTTGTGAGATGGGCTCTTTTACGGCCTCTGGCATGCAGTGCTTAAAGGGTTGTTTCTCTGCACTTGGTCAAATGGAAAGTGCAGAGAAAAAAACCCAGCCTCTCACGTTTCCATGTCATGTTTAATCAGTCAGTGTGCAGGACAGTTTAGTCCTGATTTACAGTTATGCTTACGAAGAGCAGTCCTGTTTTGAGATCCACATATCAGATCTCAGTGCCCCATTGACTCCACTGTATATCGTCTGTGAACTTTGGTGGAACTTTCCACATGACTAAGGACTACTGAATAGCCTACAGAAGTTGTTGGCTCTGCTGGTGTCTACTTTTCCTTTATGGTTATTTAAAGGGATTGATTTGAAACCTGCAAACCCTGCACATAATGAGTTTGTGGAAATCATTAAAAAACAGAGCTTGAAGGGGCCTCAAGGGTTTGTCTGGTTCATCCACCTGCCCTAGAGCTGGAGAACCTTCACCTAAATGCAAGTCTCGTACTTTCACTCTTCTCCTTTGCTGTAGCTCTTACATTTGCATGTGATAACTTGTGAACTCTAACAGGCAGGGACTCTTTTTTGTGAATGTTTGCAATGAGAGCTTGGTGTTAGTCAGGAATTCTGGTGCTGGTGCAATAAAAGTAAGCAATACTGCTCATCTGTGGCGGGGATAAGTGATTAGATGTGAATTGTTTTGGAATTCTTTTTATGACTAATACATCCTTATGAAGGCATTTCACAATTAAAAAGCATGTAGATGCAATTACAAAATAGCTATGTGTAAAGATTACAGACCAGTTCTTAAAGAAAGGAGATTTAGAGACCACAATTAGAGAACTCAATATTTAAGTCTCAGAGCACTTGGGAATATTTATGTCAGGACTGCTGAAACTAAGAAACTTTTCTACAGAAATATTTGTTTTCTGCCCTCTTCATTCTCTTTCAAAGGCATAAAGTTCATGAGAAGGGAAAAAATTAAAATTGAAGTAAATTTGAAGATGTTATGTAAAATTTATTTTTAAAAGCTGCCCTTCAATGTTATTGCTATGTTTTCAGCCAGAACTGTTCATCTGACTTTATGTTCCCTGATGTCAAGGGCATTCAGGTCTATGATTTTATGAATTTTGAAAACATTTGTTCTGAGATCTCCGGAATTACCCAGCATTAATCCAACAACTTTATTGATCTTTGTACCCATCTTGAACCGAGGAAGCTTTTAGTATTAATGTCAGAGAATATGAGCCCTGGCGCTGAGCATTAGAGAGGCTGATATATATATATAGCTAAGGAAATGGTCTATCAACCCTAATAAATGTTTTGTATAACTTTTTAAAACAAGGATTATGCCAACAAAATGCTGTTGCATCTACTCCCTCTGACTTGCTGAAATGGAAGATGGCAGTATAGTCTGTTTCAGCATGTGAAGCTGCTGTGTGTGTTTTAGGGAGACGGTGAGAAAATCAGTGTTGTTGAATTCCTGGGCCTGCAGCAACAGCCAGGGAGAATCTGACTTACTCTTTTAGGTGTAGCAAGATCGGCACCTGATGTTTCTCTGGTCAATAATCCCAGTGTTTAGATTCTGTTCTTTATGCCAGTGAGGAGGCAGGTACTCTGCTTTTATGGAATTAGAGGGATTTTGTAAAGCCACCCATCAATGTGTAGTATCAGTGATGCACCACTGTAACACCTTGTCTGTGGATTCCACTTCAGAGCCATCAGCTGCCTGTAATGATACTCAAGTAAGCCAAAAATAACAACACAATAGAAAACTCTGTTATATGGCTGTGCTGAATTAATAGCTGTGTGGTTTATAATTCAGAATTTCTGCAGGAGAAAATTCCCTTTTCTGCCAGTGGTACCCTGGGCATGACAGTGGGCACAGCTTTGTTTCTGCCCCCTGTGCCAGCAGAGCTGGTGCTGGGGCGTGTCGTGAGCTGCCGGTCGGGCCAGGGTGTGAAGCCTGTTCCCATGGAGCAAGGGGGAAAGCATTGCTCATCATTTGCCCTCTGAGTCATTGCACCTTTGCTGTTAATAGGATGGAGAACCTCGCCTTTCATGAGGCTGCGCCTAAAGGCACATTTTAATCTTGGATTTGTATTACCTGGTTGTTATCCCACTGAAGCAGTGGTGGTATTCCAGCTGACAAAAATGGAAATGGGAGCAAGCCTTCAAGTCCCAGCCACGTATGAAGTGATGTATTCAAAACCACGGAGATCCTTCATGCTCTGAGCTGATTTATTCTGAATCAATTAAAGTTTCACAAGCACGATTTATTATTAACATGCAGAGCTGCTTTCACAAATCTCTCAGCAGCATAGTAGAAAAATGCTCATGAATTGGGAAAATTGCTTCCAAGTAGGAGAGCTTATTTACTGGCTAAATCTGTGATCCAGGCATACTGCCATGGAAAATCTATCCAATAGGATGTGTATTTTCACATCTGAAGCATTTCTGATCTACATTTCAGGGAAGGCAGCAGTGTCGTGGTATCTTGCCAGAGTAGGTTGTGCCATCTTTGGCTATTGTGTTGGAAAAGGAAAGGGGCTGGAGGAGGGGTTGAGGAGGGGGTAAATTAGGAAAAGCAGGGTTAGCTGTAGAAGGTACCTGGGGGAGATTATTCCATGTGCAAACCTGTGTGGTGGAAGGGCTGTTAGGAAATGATCCCTTCAGATTCTTCAAGGATTTTCAAGTAAGCCAATGTGTGCTGTTGTAGTGAGGCTGCAGCTTGTCTCAGTGGTGTCCAGACTCTGTGGCACTTGTATTAAGAGCCTGAGCTGGTGTGTGACATTTAGCAAGTGGGCTTTGGGTTTTCTCCTCCCTTCTCTGGATCTGGTTACATTCCTTTTGACATTTACCTGGGTATGAAAATGTAGCAAGGTCCCATGTCCTTGCTGACTTGTGCCTAAAAGCTGAATTAGTGTGCTTTCTATGTGTATTTCTGTTTGTCAGTATCTCTTAACTGTAGGTTGAGGAATCATGCTTATTTATGTTTTTATCACAATCTTACCGACTTAATGTTTCTTTCAGCTTTGCCTGCACCTTCTCCAATTTTTTTTGCCTCCTTTTATCCTCTATAGCCATTCTTCCTAACTGGAGCTCCCCATTTCAGTGCTCCTCACATCACTGGTTCAAAACCTGGTGTCCAAACAGCAGCTTTACAGCCAGAATTTCTGCCTTCAGACACTGTTGAGCACAGAGGGAGCAAAAATCTTGCATTCTCTTGCAGTTGTCTCCTGCTTCTTGCTTCTCTGCCCAGCATTGATAAATGAGAAAGCCAAGGAGCTGCTCTGACTCTTGCCAGCTGGCCAAGCTCCCGGAAAGATAGTCCACCCACTGCGAAGGTCAGAAGCTGGCACTGCCTGGCTGCTCTTCCCTTGCATCAGCTCAGAGTGTGGAGCAAGAGCTTTCCTGCTCCCACTGGGGTCTCTTTGGGGTCAGAGCCAACCCCCGTGGGAGGTTGACAGCTCTCAGTGTCCTCTGTACTGCTTGGGAAGATTCACTGCAGAGTTAAGTTCAGATTTGGGATGGCTGATCAATGGCAGCCGACCTGCTGGTGGTAGGTTTAAGGTGGGACTGATGGAACTCCTACATGAAATCATGATTTTTTTTCTCCCTATCCTTGCACAAAGAGAAAATGCCCAAATAATGTTTTGGAAAGGAGCCAGAGCAAAGGGAGACCGGCTTTCAAATCCCTAAAGCCACAAGTCATCTGTGGCTTGAGTGGGCTGAAGTTGGATTCATGAGTGGAAACTCTCTGTGTTGAACATACTCCTACAGTCTTTTGATCTTCCAAAATTGCCCTACTCACTCAAATTGGTGACTACCCTGACGGGGATAGCCCCAGGGGGAAGGACAGATATTTTGTGTGATAAAATTAATGGGAAAGTGACTTGCAGCTTGCCCTGTTCACTGCACCTTCTTGTCTCCACTCAGAGCTGCCTTTGGGGTTTGGGGTAGTTCAGGCTGTTCTCCTGTTCCCTGGGGGGGTGCAGTCAGAGGACAGCTGTCCCTCAGTTCGAGGTGGCTTAAGGAGGTGAGGGCACGATTCCCATAGGCTCCTGACCCCTAATTCCCTGAAGCCCACACTGAGTATGTGAGGGTGCCTGTGGCCTCTGGGTATAACACAGGCATTGCTCCCTTGCTCCCAGGCTTTCTCTGGACCCTTTTGGCAGGGCCTTGCACAGCATTGTCCCAGCGAGTGTCTGTCCCAGGCACTGTTATGTAAGAAGGAATTTCGACATTAATTATGTGTCCTGGCTTTAGGTTTCGTTCTGTCTCTCTGGACACCAGAGTTAGTCTCAGAAGATTCAGTGTGGCTTCTGCAAGCAAAACAAAATTTATTTCACAGGCTTTGGGCTCCACTGTTTTCTGCAGGAGCATCCGCTCTTCTGGGACATTATCCCTTTGTTTCTCTGCCACTGAGACGGGACAGCAGTTTTTCTGGAGATGCTGCCGAGCATGGCTAGCATGCTCAAGTATTTGAGCTGCAGGAAGGCTGGCACTTCCAGTCAGGCTTATTAAAAAGGAAAACTTAACATTTCCCTTTGCTCTCAGCCACATTCCTCCATTCTGAAGGGCTGGAGGAGGGAGGGATGGATGGGCAGAGGCACAGTGCTGTTGCTGTCACAGCTGTAGAGGTTGACTGAGACCGAGGTGTGTGCTGGGTAAGAGGGATCTGTTTGGATCCTGTTCTCCCTAATGGCTTTCCTCCCCCCCAACTGAGGTCATTAATGCTCGTTAAGCCAGGATGGAAACAAACCCAAACAACAACAGTCTACAAAATAATTCCGTCACTCCAGACTGGTTCTTTTTTTTCTCCAGTGAAGCAATTAGTCTCCTGTGATCCCATTTTTAGCCAGACTGGAAACAACCAGCTGGACAATAGTGAATTCCTCTGCTAGCAGGGCAGTCACCAGATCCGCTCCCTGATGGGAAAGGTGAGATGAGTTCCCTCGCCTCGTCTCTGGGGGAAGAATCTCCCTAAAAAAATTCCTGTGGGCCTTGCTGAAAGCCCTATTTTTGTACAGCTTCTCCTGGTGAGTCACAGCCTCTGGCTCTCTGGCTACTCTAAGAGCTCTCTGTACTTCGGGTTTTCTCGCAGCACACTGCAGGGTTAACCCTTCTGTGGTTTCCCTCTCATGCATGTACAGCCCATCCCACTCACTGGCTGATGATGTCGACTGTAGGTGCCTGAAAGTCGTGAAGTAATCTGTGGTTTATACCAACAACAGGCCGAAGTCAGACTTGCATGGAGGCAGGCAGGATTTTTCCAGTCTTGCTCATCTGAGTGGTACTTCAACCTAGGAATGGCTCAGCCTGTGTAAAGTGACAGCACTGCAGAGCATGGCACTGCGTGATGCAAGTGGGGTTTGACAAAATTCAGGGGGTGTGATAGGGGGAGAGGTGCCAGCTGAAGTCACTGAAACTGCCCAGAAGAGTTGTTGATGCCCCATCCCTAGAAGCATTAAAGTGTTCAGGTTGGATGGAGCTCTGAGCAACACGATCTATTGTGTGGCATCCCGGCCTGTGGGAGGGAGGTTGAAATTAGGTGACCTTTAAGGTCCCTTTGAACCCAAACCATTCTGTGATTCTGTTCTATGATTCTGCGAAATCCTGTGGTGGCACCACGCAGAACTGTGACGTAGCTTGGCCAGAGCCACCTGGGAAATGTCCCAGTTCCTGTAACTGCTTGCAACATGACTAACATGAAGTGCTGTCCTCTGCTGAGAGACAAACCTGCAGCTTTGCCACACACAAGGCCTTCCTCTTGCCTCTCAGGTTTTTGTAGGGTGTGGGGAGGCACTGGATTCCCCCTCCATTGCTGCACCTCCCTGCCAGGCATGCAGCACCCCCGCTGCCCTGAAAACCACGGGTGGGACAGGGTATGAAAGGGTAGGTTCAGGCTGGGAGAGCAAGGTGGCCTTGCTACTGGAAAAGAAAGATTAAATCACCAGAAAAAGCGACCTTGCTGTCCTTATCTTCTAAAAAGCAGTCCTGATGGCAATTTAGCAGCTGGCCAGTGCTAAACCTTCACCCTTTGCTTTCAAGATGCAGGAAGGCTTTAAGCCCAAATCCATGTTTTAGCTCGTGCACACGAGGTAAAAGCCACAGTGTTGCTAGTCAGGTGCCAGGAAAAGCTGCAGCTGCCCAGAAAAGGGCATCTGAGGACAGAGGGGAGCTCTGCTTGCTCGGCTGCCGGGATTAACAGGAGTTGACCGCGTGTTTGAGTGATGTGTCACCAGTGCTGGGGCTCTGACTTCTGTGGGATGAAGGTGCCGTGTGGTCACTAGAGCCTTTGAGATGTGGAGTGCTTCGCCTTGAGATGGAAAGCTGGGGTGGAGGAACACTTGGCAAAGAAATTTGCTATGCAGGCTTGTCTGAGTGGAAAGTGTTTCTGCCTGGTCCCTGAAGCTTGGATCAGCACTGGGGATCCAAACATTGCACTGGGTGTCAACTGCACACACTCCAAGCCTGGGCAGAGCTGCTCTGGCTGCTGTGGAGGGATGAAAGGCTGTTGATAAGCGTTGTCATCTTGTTGGGTGTTCTCTGTTTTGAGTCATTCCAGTCATGGTGATTGTTGCTGGCAGTGCCAGGAGTGACAGGAAGCACTCGAGGTGGGGGCATCAAAACAAATGCTCAAGGGTTGAGTTCCAGGGAGCTGGGGTGGCTGTGGACACACAAGCATGTGCCATGGAAACTCAGGGGTTCAAAACCAGGAGTACAAAATTAAGGAATTGGCTGGAGAGGGAAGCAAGATGGGTTTGCGTTTGTATCACTGTGTGTGGTGCTTCCCAGGTCACCCCAGGGATAATGTGAGGTGGGAAGCGAGAGTAACCCTGTGTTTAAAAGCTGGTTCCAAATGCCCTTGGATGTAATCTTGGTGTGGAAGCAGCTGCTTTTGTCTAGCACAAACTACATGGCAGCACCCGCACCACCAGGCCCCTGCAGCATTCTCTGTTCTCACAACCATGAGATCATTTCATGTGAAATCTTTTGTCATACAAAAGCGTAGAGAAGTTTGGAAACCGTTTGCGAAGCAAAGCTCTGTAAGTCTGCTTGAGAACAGAGATGGAGGACAGGTAAACCATGCATGTATCGTGTTCCCAAAGTGCAGAGAGGACATAGGTCATCTGTTGCTCCATGTCTGCGTATTCATCTAGAGCAGTTCCTGGGGTTAATTAGCTTTATTGTGTCTTTGGCAGGTAATGCATTTCAGCATGTTAATATTGAAGTATGTAATTCCTTTTTTATCCTGTTTTCACGAGGCAATAGGGCCATTCTGCTTTCCCTGAGCCTCCATGGTCTTCCATTAGGCTTCCTCAATCAATTATTTATTCATGGGAGAATATCAGCAGTCCAGTCTGAAAGCAGCAGCACTCGATTGTGTAGATGAATTTGAAATACTTGATGACTAAACCCACTGGAATTGTCAATAGCATTAAGAACTGCTTTCCTGCCACAAAATAAAAATACAGCCTTGTAGGTGGGGTGTGCTAAACTTTGATGAGGATATGAGTTAAAAACCGATGTACTTTAGATGTCACTCGGGTGTACCTTTAGCAAGCACAGACAAGGAGGTTTTTGAAAACAGTCTTGCCTTTGAATTGACTAACTTTTGTATTGTGATAGAAAATGTGAATTGTTGTATAATTCTGGCCTGTGTAAACACAGGAGGTCTGGATAGAAAATCTGTAATTCTGAGTTCTGATCTGATGTGTTGCCTCTTGCTGAGGCAAAAAGTTTTTGCCTGCTGTTTCTTGTCTCCCTAGACTAGAAATAAGTTGCAGTGGGGATTTGTGATGTCCTCTTCCTGCCAAAAGGGATTTATAAAGGAGACAAGCATATAGCCAAGGCCTATGTAAGTGAGAGGGACCTGACAGCTTCAGCTTTTCCATGGCTAAAATAGTGAAATCTGAGTATGCCAAGTGGCATATTCCCAGATACACAGACACACAGTACCCTTGGGTATCCTTCTCCATGGTCATATGTTGCAGAGGCCAAAATACCCTAAATGCACCAGGGAGATGCCAGTTGGATTGCAGTGATTTTCATTCGGGGACTTGACATTTCTATGTGCTAAAAATTTTACTCAGTGTAAAGACAAACTTTCTTCATTCTTGTCCCATTTCTATCCTTCTTCTCAATAGGGTCAGTGGAGACTGTGTTTATTTTCATTTTCTGATTAATTTGTTACATATAAAAGAGGAGCAAGGGAGTTGGTAGCTCTTTGTGTGTTGTAGCCGTGTCAGGTGAGCGATGCTTGACTCCTGCTCTAATTTGTTCTGCTCTTTAAGGTCCCTTGGCACTGAATTTGGGAACTTTGCTAGCCTTGTCAGCTGGTGAATCAAATTCTAGAGGCACTGAAGTGCCTTGGGTAAGCGCCTCTCTCTATGCAGGATGAAGAGGGAGCCTGAAGCAGTGAGACTTGTGGGTTAAGTACCTGATGTGACCTGGGTACATTGCTCATGAGCAGTTTGGGGTCTGTTTGATGCTGTATGGCATTTGAGGTGACCCATGGGATCTAGTCTGTCCCTGGCACACAGGTCAGTGTCACTGCTTTCTACATGTGGGCAGCTTGGGAGCAGTCCCCTGAAGTGGGTGCAGGACTGCAGAGAACTCAACATGCCCAGCTAGGAATTCCACCTGGCTCTGCCCTGCTTATCCAGGATCCTTGGCCTTCACACAGACCTGGGTGAATCACCTGTAATAAGTGAATAGCAACAGTAATCCACATGAAATGAAAAACTAAGTCTTGGGATAATGACCCATTTGCTAGGCTCCTACAAATACCTCTTCCATCTGATATTTCAGTGATTGTTGTGGCCAAAACAATACAAGGAGATCAGAGTGGTCAGGAAAGCACTTTGCCCACAGGTTCTCTGGAGTCTTAGAAAAAAAAGAGTCAATGATACCAGTGATAGTGTCAGTTTGGGATTTTTTAAGAAACAACTCTCATGACAGCATCTCCTAGGAAATACATTTGAATTTTGTTCCAAGGGGAACCAGGCAGGACCCCCTTCTGTGCAGTACTGGAATGCCTGTGTGCTCTGTGACCACGATGTGTCACTAGCATGGAGACTGTTCTTTTGCTCTGTGCATAAAAATTCAGTGCAGATGGTGAGACTTTCAAAAGCACCCTTGCTGGGCCAGCAGGGATGCTCCTTCAAAAGTTAACAGTAAGTTTGGCAGTGGAAATCTACAGGCCAAAGCAAGGTGCTTTTAAAAATCCTGTCTAAAAATACAGCACTTCTGCCCTCAGCTTGGTTTATTCCATTATAGAAAGGAGATTAGCACCTATAGTCTTAGCTTTATAAATCTGGATCTGTAATTCAGAGCCTTAATAAGGTTAAGTTTTTTTCTTTTTTTTCCTCAGGACCTATTTCAAAATTGAGTGAACTTAACAGGACTTTTTTCTAATGGTTTCCCTGGATTCAAGATCAGGGTCAGAGTTAAGTGAATCTTATCCGTATCAGATGAATGTGGGGAAGTCTGCTTGACTAGACATACAGGTTAAGTGCAGGAGTGTCCTTCCCACAGAGCCCTGCTGGCATTGCCAGTACCAGCACATGGTTGATTTGCTGCTCGAGCTGTCACCAGAGGCAGTCTGCACACATCATCCTGGTGGATAGGGCCACCTTTGTTTTATTTTTATTTTCTTTGATATTTCTTGGATTGAAACATTTCTCCTCAAGTCAGAGTGTGGGTAGAGTGGATGTCATAGAAGCAGTGACATTATTAGTGAGAGCAGGAGAGTTGTTTTGGTGTGGGCTACTGCCTCATCCCCCCAGGGCAGACTTAGTGGCACACAGTGGTGAAATGGGGACCTGTCACTGTGTGCTGCTGTGTGGAAGGAGGAGCATTTCCAGCAGCACAGTCCAACCTTGATCCTACCAGCACAACTTGGGGCTGGGGCAGGGCCTTTGAGCAGCTCCGTGTTGGGCTGTGGGCAGCTGGTGATGGCCAATCTTGGATAACTCTTTCACTCCATCTTGCAGCATTGAGACCATGTAGAGCTGTGGGAACAAACCTGATTTCAGTTTCATTTCTGTATTAGGCTTCGAATCAACATTGGTCTATTTTTGCCAAAGTGATACAACAGGTTTACACTTTTTAACCTCTCCTAGCACCATCACTCCTAAGCTCACACCTGATTTTGTTTCATGCATTTAGTTCTTGACTCATGTTGTGTGCCTCTTCTGAGGACTTCAGGCAATGGGATGCACAGAAAGAACCATTGTGATAGTTGGGACTTTTTCTTCCTCTTTCCCTCTCTTTCTGGCAAGGGGAAAATAGGAGCTCTGTTGAAAGCAACTCAGCAAGTGTGTCAGGGCCAGCAAATTCCAGTGTTGCTGCCCAGTGGGACTGAGGAGTCTATCACAGGACTAGGCTGACGGCTCATCAGGAGAGGGAATTCGTGGCGTGCATACCAAAAGCTGGACAGGAAGCCTTTTTCTGTCCACCTCTCCCCTTCCTGCAGTAAATGGGAGGACATTTGTTCTAGGATTTGGGGAAATACCTCAGGTCTAACTCTGCTTTCCTGAACAGAGTCCCACGTAAGTGCAGCAAATAACATATAGATTATACATATATATGTGTATATACACCAATTCAGACATATAAATGTAGATAATTTGTGCCATTTTGGAGATTACTCCAACATGGCAATCTCCAGCGCGTCTGTGTTTCAGCAGTAATGGCTCTGGCTCGTGGCTGCCCCATTTCACAAGAGGGTTGCCCTTGTAAAGCTGCATTTGGACACTGTCATTAGCCCTCCTACAGCTGCCGTGCTTATATTAAAGGGGAAGCTTATAGGTGTGCCTGATCCCACAGGGACTTGGGACATCCATGAGATCCCACTGGATCTGTATCAGTTGGATTCAGACCCACTAGTGTGGTGTAAGCTTTGTGAATATCTGTTGTGGTGTGCCAAGGGTTTTTAGGGTTTGCTTGTGTACTTGAGCCTACCGCTCGGTTTTAACTGGAGGATGAATCATGCCTGCTCATCTCAGTGGCAATGAAATCCTGTGAGTAATTGTGTTAGCTTCCACAGGCACTTTTCTGAAGTGCCCAGTGGGAGGGGAGGTGGGACTGCCGGCGCTTCAAACCATCAGAGAGATCTTGGATCCCGGGTAATGCCATTTTTGCCAAAACAGAAGTCGGTGCCGTGAGCGCTGCTTTGTCTTTGGAGCAGCAGCCTGCGGGTCGCAAGGAGGGGGCCAGTGCTCTGATGTGGTCTGGGGAACTGGCTTCCTGAGAGCCCTCTGCAGCAGGAGGGGGTCAGGCAGATAGGCAGCTGGCAGCACTGAGGTCCAGCCTGTCTCTGCCAAAATCCCCGTGGTGCTGCCTTCACCCAGGCAGATTGCTTGCAGAAACTTGTCCTTGTAGTTGAAGAGCGCCTTGACTTTTAAGATTTAAATGTAATAACAGCACTTCTGGGTACAAGTACTGTGAATCCGAATTTAGTCTGAAGCCCAAACAGCAGAGCAAGGATGTATTTTAAAGCTTAATCAGACTTAGCCCTGTAAGTGTGCAAGGCTGACAAGTGCCTCCGGACATCCTGAAAAGCACAGACAAATGTGTGAAGATCTCCCTCTGTCTTGCACAAATTCACACACCCAAGACCTTACCCTCAGGGCAGTCCTTGACCTTGTGCTATGGTGAGAGTTTTCCAGAGAAGCTCAACCGTGTGTTCTAGAGTTGTGCCTGACCCCAGACACGGGTCCATATTGCATCAGTCTGTAACATCTTGTGTTGCAAGAGAGGTGGAGCCTACTTTGGAGGCTGAGTGTCCATAGTCCACCTTCCCTTTATCCTAACCCAGGGCTGCAGAGCATTTCAAAAGTCTGTGTGCCAGCAGGGGTGGATTCAGTGAAGCAGAGCAAAGCTATGAAGCTCTGTTGTATTCTGTCACACAGCCCCTCTGCAGCTCTCTATGGAGTCTGTAGGATGTGCTATGGTGGGAAGAGGCTGTAAAATCCTCAGGAGTAGTGCTGGAGCCCTGCTCAGGTGCTGAGATGCCTGTGGAATCGACTTTGCCCATGAGCCTCCTCTGCCTCCTGTGGGTGCCCAAAGCAGCCACCAAGGACAGGCGGCTCTCTCCTGTTAAACGGTCTCGCATTGCGTGTGGATTTTCAGTTGAGCTTCTCATACTCATACCACTTATGCTGAGTCTAAGTTGGATCCTTGAGTCATTATATCAATTTCCTGTTACTGCTTTGTTATTGGAAAATGAGAACTTCAACCTGGAGCCACTGTGGTTATATTTACGGTCCCTTAAGTGCTTCAGCATGGTCAGCTTTTGAAAACAACTTCTGGCTGTTAGGACAGTGCAGACGGGCACTTGCTATGTTTCATTCCTACTTTCTGATAATTATGAATTACAAATAGCTGGAGAGATCTTCCCTTCATATCTGTCCTGTTACATGGCACTGAAGGTTGCAGTACACCATAGCCAGGTTGTCTACGTGCCTGCTGGATGTGTTTGCATCTCAGAGGTTGTTTGGAAACCAGAAGAAATGTCCTTCCTCTGGTTCTTCACTTGATGCTGTGCCCACAAGGGTGCCCTCTGTAATCACAGGAGGCTGCTCCAAGAATGCTAATTTTCTCCTATAATGTATGACAGGAGTTGAATTAGATGAAGCTTCTGAGGCTGGGAGTGACGCCTTGTCCCTTTATTTATTGACAGCAAAACTCAGGATTTCAAACTGTTTTTCCCCAGCTCAGTGCAGCTCGATTTTTTTTCTGATCTCTGTTTTGTGGCTCCCTCTTTCAAAGGCTGGTAACCTGGTGTTTCGTTTGTGATTTCAATGTTTTCTCCTCCCCTAAAGATGTATCTGAGCAAATATCAGCATCTTAGCCTGGGTTTTTATGTCTCAGCTCTAGTGGACTGTGTTGCAGGTGTTGGCTTCAATCTGTATTTAGTGCTGCCTGCTGACACTCAGCTTCACCACTGCCTAGGATATCTGCTTAACTCTTCATTGATGATGTGAGAATGTGAGTTTCTGGTTTTAAAAGCTTACTTGACCATAAAATTACATTTTTGTTGCTATCAGAAGAATATGGAAGATGTTAACCATCTTCCATATGGTTCACATTGGAAGATGGTTCCAATTGTCTGTGAAGGAATTTATAAGTGAGTTCTCTACAACCCAAGACACACAAGATTAGAAATCGCCTTAATTCCCAGAGTGATGTGAAACCCTGGGAACAAAACATGAAGGTCCCTAGTCCAAATCTGGTGGGAAGACATTCTTTAAAATAATTATTTTCTCTGAGGTTCATTATTGATTATCCAAAATTTGGTATGGAAAGGAAGATAGAAAATGATTTCAGATTTTGTGGGCCCAAAATAACTGTTAGGGCTTTTGTGAAACAAAATGTTTTGCAAGTCAAGAGAGTGGGTTTTTTCAGATAAAATAAAATAATTTGATTTGGATGTTACTAATGAATGCAAAGACAAATGGGAAACAATATCAGCTTCACACGAGGCTTTACATAAAATTGAAACCTCCATCTCTTGCCCTTACTGAATCAAAATATGGGTTTAAATCTGTTGTCCACAGTATTTGGAGCAAGGCCTCCCACTTGAAAAATCCTACCTCTTCCTTCAGTATCTTACCATCTGTGCTATTCCACAAGTTGTACATCTTCCATTCTCCTCTGTTGAAGTTGCTTCATTTCGCAAAAAAAAGAAAAAAATAAAATTACGATGTTGCTGGAGAAGGCACTGGAAATGTGCACTGCTATGACTACCAGTGCAGGCCATAAAAACACATTTTTCTCCATCAGGATGGAGATTTCAGTATTTCCATGAAGTAAAATGACTTCAGCAGAAGATGTGGAGAAAATTCAAAATCTCCTCCCTGCTTGTGAAGAGGTTTGAATGCACATTTGCTTACCCCAGAGGAGTGTCTGAAGTGAAAATTTTTCCCTTTCAGAAATGCCAGAATTACTCAGTTAGCTAATTTCAGGTTTGGGGATTTTATTTTTCAATGTGTATTATTTAAAAACCATTTGGCTGGGGTTTTATGTTAGTCACACCTACCTTTGTGACTGGCTCCCACTGCTCTGCACCTACAGCTTCCATGACTGAATGATTTGCATTGAGATGGGAACACCAGGCTTTTATTAGCTTTAAACCAGACCTTTGAGATTAGCAGACCCGGGAGAACCTTGAACTGAGGCAGGAAGCCAATTTTTTGCCACCCCTACATCTCTGAAGAAGATCCTTACTACACATTTACAGCCCTTACTACAACAGAGAGGTAAAACCAAAATAAGAGGGGGAAAAAAACATCCTTTCAAATACAGTTTCTACATCACAAGTGAGATAGACAGAGTAGAGCAAGTGGCAGGTACGTGTATAACACATATTCACTGGCAAAACTCCATGGTGCAGGGAATTTGCATTTGACAGATGCTTCGGAAAAGGACCAGATCATCTGCAATTGTAATTTTGCATTTTTTACGAATGTCAGACTCAGGCAGCAGATATGTAAAGAACACCTCTTCCAGCAAGTGACGCTGAAGCAGCTCATTTTGTCATTTCTTCTGGGTCTAGACTAAACCAAGGCCGTTAGGCCAATGTGCCGTGGCTGTGGGTGAGGACAAAGACAGCCTTTCTGAGTCAGGATGAAGCCTGTTTTCCAGGGAAGGTTTGCCAGTGAAAGGCAGAACCTCAGCTGGACCTTAGGAACGCAGCCTCAGAAAACCTCTCTGCCTATACTGCTTCATGGAACTGCTAAAAATATTGAATGGAAAATGCAAGTATTAAGGAAATGAGGTAGATTTGGGCTTTTTGAGCTGGATGACTTCCAGTTTCATCAGCTTCCCGGAATTCTTGAGAAAATGAAGAGCTCCTTGTAAATCTCAGACACTGTCAGTGTTTTTCCTCTCATGTGGCTGCGCTGGTTCACGGGGTACAACGTGTGGAGAGACCTGTCAACATGGAGGAGTGAGTTCAGAGCTTATGACTGCTGGGATGGCTTGAGACAAAAGCTCAAACCACAGCTTTCTACGAGAATTATCTTATGGGGCAGCTGGAGAGAGGAGGCTCCAGAGGAGCACGTGGCTGTTCCTGCCATTGTGCTGGCCTACAAGACCTGCTCTGACAGGGACGTGTGGGACGATCTTCTGTCACCTTGCTGAGCGAAGAGGATTGAGCAGTCTTGTGTAGTCATTCTAAAATGATCTGCACGTAGCCAAGGGCCTGAGCAAGTGAGAGCCAAAGTAACGTCACATTACCGGTTACGTGCAAATAGAAAATGCAAGTGTTAGATTTCACAGTGCTGGACAGAAGCTGGGAGAAGCCAGTGTGCCAGCTGCAGGAGGAGACAACAGGCCCTGTTGATGAGTGTAACGTGCCATGTGGAGAAGCCAAAGGGCTGGAGGTTTGCCTCATGTGGTTAAAAGTGTGCTCACCCAGCGAGAAGCTGACAGTTTAAATTTCATGGCAGTCACACAGGTAGGGTGTCTCTGGGAGGACGCAGAGCGTTCCTATACCTGCAGAAGCTCCTGCCATCTCGGAGCTGTAATGAGCATAGTGTATTATACAGCTAACGGGGATCTGGGGGCTCCTGCAGCGTGGGGCTGCCGGTGGGAAGTGGCAGCGTGTCTGGTGATGTGGTTGGCAGAGGTGACCCTGCTCTGCAGCTGTCTCTTGCTCCTCCATGTACGTGACTGTGTTTCTGCTGGATCAGGTATAAGGATGGTGTATTGTTTAGGTATTCCCAAAACATGCCAGGACATGGTGGATGTTTCAGGGAGTGTGAGGAGGTTTGCAAGGGGGATCTCCAAGTGAGTTCACCAAAATTCCCTTTCCTGTTGTACCTTTAAGGCCACACCACAACAGTCAGCAGTACCCAGGACCGAGAAGTGTTTGCTGCATTTAAACTCAAGCCAAGAATAAACTAGCATTTCAACCACATTGCTGCAGATTCCTGGAAACAAGGTCTGCCTTCATGCTTGGAGGGCTTCCTTGCTCTGCCAGGAACCACAGGAAAGAGCTTTAGTTGTAAACTGCTGCTGAAGATGGACTGTCCTGGGCACCCATGCACAATACCTCTCACTGTGCTCTCCTAAAGCCTTCCCAGGACAAGCCTTTGCCCACAGGCCTTAGCAGCCATTTGTGCTTCTCAGAAGGGAAAAAATAGGTGTCTCCTGCTGAGCATCCTGCCCAGAGCAAACACTGCAGCGGGAGACAGGCATAGACACTGTCCTTGTCATCCCAATTTCAGTTGCCTCTGGAGAGCTCCTGGGCCTGCTGGGAAGGGCAGCGGCATTGCAGAGGGCTCTTAGCTGGCTTATGTTGCTGGGCCCTGTTAAAGTTGAAGACAGAGGATGTGTGATACTGTGATTAAGATCCGGAGCTGGAATTCAGGAAGCTGGTGTTTGGTCTCATGTTTGGGGGACATGCGCAAATTTCTTAACCTCTATCCCTTGCCTTCCCATCCATTCAAAAGAGGGTAATAACACTTTTCCTTGTCTCTTTCGGAGAGGATGTGGCTCTGATTGTCTAACACAATGTGTCCTTGATCTTTCCACTGCAACAGTGAATTTGAGGGAGAGCTGTCTTAAGCCTCATAGGGGCTTCCTGTGGTGATGTGGAAATGCCACCTGATTTTCACTTAAAGATCATAGATGAAGGATGAACAGCATCAAGCTAGATCCAGATTTTAGCTTACCCATGGGTTTTCATATTGATGTGGAGATGCCACCACATGCGATAGAACGGGAATGGTTTTAAATTAAAAGAGGAGAGATTTACATTAGATATTAAGAAGAAATTCTGTACTTAGAGGGTACTGAGGCACTGGCACAGGTTGCCCTGAGAAGTTTTGGATGACCAATCCCTAGACGTGTTCAAGGCCAGATTGAATGGGTCTTTTAGTCTAGTGGAAGGTGTTTCTGCTCATGGCAGGAGGATTGGAACTAGATGATCTTTAAGGTCCCTTCCAGTTCTTCACTTCTATGATTCTATGTTCTCACTTCCCAGAAGAAAGAATATGTCTAACCAGAGGGCAAAGTGGACCAAGATGATAACTCCTCCGTGACACTAAGCTGCCATGAGGGCTCTGGGGAGCTCTTGGGCCAATTCCTGAGACCGTTAAAAAAAGGAACTGTGGCCTGTTTGTGCTGCATAGAGTTTCCATCATAGCTCCATCTGCAGTGGTGCCTGGAGCTTGTCTGGCAGCTGAAAAGCAGAGATGCTCTGAGCTGGTGTATTTTTAGGCAGTCATTACCAAAGTCTGCAGGTGACCCTGAGCTTTCTGGTCGTGTTCCTGACAGTGCATCTTACTGTGGGCTATTCCCTCAGGCTGTCTCAAGGTCAAGCAAGCTAGTAAGGTTTGTTATTAGCTGTCATTTTTGCAGCTCTGCTTTTGATGAGGACCTTCCAGGCTGTTAGAGGTGATGTATTGGAAAATATGTCTCTCTGCAGCTTGTTGGGCTGCAGGTCTCTTGTCACAGTGACAGAGGTCCCTACCCAAATGATCACTGTGGGGGATGTTCAGTTCTTATGTGGGTGCACTGATGAAATTGATACAGCTGGGAGGACTTTTAAACTTTGCCTTATGAAGGAGGCATCCTGTCCTGCCCAAAGATTTCCTGCCCAAGTGGTGTGATGTCAGCAGAGAGCTGCTTTTCTTCTCAGCTTGGGTAACACTCCAGGTGGAGTTTATTAGTCAATTTGCCCTGATAGAGGGAAGTCTGGGGCTGAACCCCCGCACCTCAGGAGAAGAGGGGATCTGCTGCCCCTCTGCAGAGGCCTTGTCCTCCTCCCAGGCTCCAGCTGTCTGCTCCTGCGCTTTGCTGAATCAGGGCACGGCCTGTGCAGTGCGTTTTGCTGCATCATAACATCTTTACACAATCTGACAGCTCTGGCAACCTCTGCTCCAGTGAGTCCCAGCGCTAAATGAGCAGGACCCCTGCCAGCCACACTTGTGGTATGTTTGGAAAGCCGTGTGGGCAAACTCCTGTAGCACCTGTCCATAGTAAATGCCGTTCAGCAAAATAATGTTTGTTCCTCTCTCCCTTTTGTAAGAGATGAAGTAAAAAAAGGAAAAAAAAGTCCTGCGTGAGGTTTGTTTATTTTTTTATGATGATGAGGCTTGTCCAGTTTACAAGTTGAGCTTCTGAAACCTGGGATGCTGCCTCTGTCTGCTGGGGGTGCTTCAGGCATGTAGTGACTCGGTGTGTTCCTCGTTGCAGGGACTTGAAGCTGGACAATGTGCTGCTGGACTACGAGGGGCACTGCAAGCTGGCAGACTTTGGAATGTGCAAAGAGGGCATTCACGATGGCATCACCACAGCCACCTTCTGTGGTACACCAGACTACATCGCTCCAGAGGTACAGGAAACCTTTCGTTGGCCAGGAAAACTTGGTTACAATATGAAAAGTGTAGGTTAGCTTTGGAAAAGCCACTGTACTCCCTCGTGTCTTTAGCTATGTCTTATCTGACTGCCAAGCGCAAGGTTTCCTCCCAAGTGTATTATCAGTCCCTTGTGCAAGCAAAACATAAATAAATCTTCAGGCTGCTGCATGCACCAAAATAAGCCTATATTTTTATTTGGAAAATAATGGAGTGAAAATGGAAGTACAACTGCAAAAATCTAGACTCACATACAGATGCTGTCCCAGTTTGATTTGAAAGGAGATTGAATTCTTCGTGTTCCAGTTCTTTTTTCTACCTTTTAACATTCCCTGTCATTCCCCAGTCTCACTACAACATTAATAAACATCTCTTTAAGGAACAGCTGCCCTCCAGGTGCTGCCAGATGTTCTGATGGGGTTTCAGATCCTTCCAACATGATTGAATTTTTTTCCAGTGGCTGATGTTTGTACCATTCTCACACACTCACTGAAAGCCTTGCCATTGGAGTCAGGTATTTCCTTCCCAGGGGCAAGGAAGAGACGATGTCAACTCACACACTTGGCTGCTCTGCCCTTTTTGAGGCTCAGCAAGTTTTGCTGAAGTGCCCTTTCTCCATCTGAGCCCCAGCACTGTTCTAAGGGCTTGTTTCCCAGGTGACCCTGTGAGCAGCTAAGCTAGTTCAGATCTTGTGTAAATGCATCTTATGCATCTTTGTGCTGATCTGAGGGTTCCCAGAGTGAGATCACCTTTATCCACCAGCCAAACAGACAGCGCTGTTCAGACATACCGAGAACTTCCACATGAATGTTTCCAAATCCTTTCTCCTCCCCTGCTCAGTTTAGGAAGCTCAGCGCTAATACTTCTTTCCCATTTTCCCCCAGATTCTGCAGGAGATGCTGTATGGCCCTGATGTGGACTGGTGGGCCATGGGTGTGCTGCTGTACGAGATGCTGTGCGGCCACGCGCCCTTCGAGGCGGAGAACGAGGACGATCTCTTTGAGGCCATTCTGAATGATGAAGTTGTCTACCCGACCTGGCTCCAGCAGGACGCGGTGGCAATCCTCAAAGCAGTGAGTTTCTTTGGCCTGTCCTGGCTTTCTTCGTCCTAACTCTAGCAAAACGAAACAGGGCTGGAGTATTGACACACAGAAAATACGGTTACCTTGACCCTGGCCCTATTCTTCTCTTGGATTGAAGGGTAAACAAAAAAAATAAACCACCACATCCTGCCACACACCGAGGTGTGTTTGCATAGTTATGGCCTTTATATGGTTTGATAGCTGACTTGGCAAGCGAAGTGTGAGCATGTCTGGGCTTTCCCCTGATAGCTTAATGATTGACAGCATGTGGTCGTCGTCCAGAACGGAAGCAGCAGGTAAACACAGTGTTTAATCAGTACTGAGCATATGGTTTCCGTGTGACTGCAGTGGCAAAATAGTGAGGGCTTCATGATAATCCTTCATTCTGGCTGTTGGTGATACCAGTATCCCCCAGGATTGCTGCCTACCTGCATGCAAAGACAGGGGGTTGATTTTTGTGTGCTTGGGCTGTACAGGAAACAATTCGAGGAGAGCTGTTGCTGGCTACACTTTGTCCTTGTCCCAGCATGTATTCCTGACTTTTTCCATGAATTCTCTTATTCACGTGCCTCGCATATTTACCTGCGACATGGGAATGAAGATTTTAAGATTCTGGGCTCTGTATGAGCCTAGTGCACTGGAACTGCCTGGTTTTTCTATAATGAATCAAAAGTTGATTAAACTACAAATTGGGAGACCAAACTTGGCTGTTCTGCATCCTGCCCATCATCAAATCACTTAATATCTCTAAGCACTCTTTGGGGGGAGAGAGAGATTAGAGTATTCCCTTTTCTTGAAAAAACACTGTGAGCAAAAATGTATTTAAGACTGGATACTACTGAATATTGTGGTAATAGAGGATCTAAGAAATAGCTGAATAAGGTATTCATTTATACTAACTTGTGGAGCGCTGATACAAAGAAATGGGGTGATCAATGATGGGGCCTTTTAAGGGAAAGAGGAGAGTTTGTTTTCATCAGCTTTTTAGTAGAGAAAATCTGGAGTTTTTCTGCAGAAGGGTTTCTGTTGTGTATGAGTTGAGCAACTTCTTTCTGTAGCTGAAAAGACATCTGATAAATTCCACAGAAATCAAGTGAGAGTAAAACCCACTTCTTGAGGAAGTAGAGGAGCCTTTAAATCACAAGTTATTCTCAAGAGTGATTGTTTGTCATACTGAAGGCCCTTTGGGGTTTTGGAAATAACCTGCAATATACTTAAAATACAAAAATGTGAAGTGCAGACTCATTGCAGGTTCTGGAGCAACGTTTGTGTGGTTGGATTGGGACTCCTGAATGCCTGAGCCAGTTCCTGTTCAGCTGAAGTAATAACAGAGTGGATTTGTTGCAGGTATCTTGCATAATTATGAGATGGAAGTAAAATGTGGTCGGGTAGATGCTCATTGTAACAGGAATCTCAGGGTGTAATAAAATGTGATTTGTGCTTTAGCATGTTGATGAAATGCTTGTTTTCTGAATTGTGACACGAGCCTCACAAGATCAGCCAGCACAAGCTGCGGTCACCCCAGGCTGCTCTAGCTCGTGTTGAGAGCCCAAATTTTAACAGTGGGTCTTTTCTGTGATGATCAGGCAAGGAAGATGATGGGGACCAATGGAGAAAAAAGGCCAGAATTGAGAAGGGAGCTAAGAATTCAAGTAGAGAGCACTTGAGTGTCTCCAAAACTGCACAGTCAGCTTAGGAACTCCTGGTTACTTGCCTGAAGAAGGTATCCTCTCCAGCCACTCTGCTTGTCTGCTCTATCACGCGTTGCTTGTGAAACCCAAAGGAAAGCAAAGCTGCCTCTCTGAAATGCACATACTTTGCTCAGGAGAAGCACTAGGCTGTGTGTGCTCTGGGAAAAAGGCTGAAATTTAGGGCAATAACCAGGAGTCCTGTGATTAACTAGTGAGAAATTGCAGCTGACATTTTTACTGGGTCTTCAGTTCCTCGGTGTTTCTCTTCCCTGAGTGGCTGTTACCTGGAGGTGACTTTTGCATCTTATTTTACAGCACTGACGATAATTTGCTGCAGCCTGAATTTCTGCAGCCTCTTAGTAGCTGTTTTTGGGTTCAAGAGCTGTTCACTCGAAGAGTTCCTTATGTCCCTATTCCTTTCTTATGAGGAGTTTTTAGAAGCATCAGAGCATGTTGGCTTTAATGGGAAAGAAAATTCCTGTTATGAGGTTGTCTGAGGCTCTAGATTAAAATGGACCAACATCTCCCACACTTTGACTTCTTTTGAATTATAACAGATATGATCTCTGCTGAGGTATTATGTTTGCAGTGTACTGATAATGTTTGTTCAGTGTTTTTAGGTGTCAGTATAACACAGAGGGGTAATCCTGTTATGAGGGCTTTTTTTTACGGAAGAGAAAAGATTTCCTAGCTGCTAAATATGTAGATTTTTTTAATCACAAAATTCTGATGCTAATACTTCTCCTAGATACAGCATTATGACTACATGAGCATCTTCTAATCACTGCTGTATTTACCTCCAAAAAAGCATGCACTCAAGCTCCCTGATTTACAGCTGTGACAGTGCTTTCTAACCCATGATGTTAAGAGCTCTGGAAAATCAGAGCATTCTACTACTGCAGTGACAGAAATGATTACAAGTAATTACATGGCACAGGAAGCCTATGGAAGATCAGGGAATTAAACCTGGGTTCTCTTGTGTTGCAGGATAAGGCCTTAATAGCGTTAATAACTGGATTATCCCCTCACTAAAAGTTCTAGTCTCTAACCTTGAATAGGACTAGAGAGATTTCACTGAGTACAAAGCTCTGAAATGCAAATCATATTCTTCTTCTAGGAAGATGCAATTAAATGCAGGTGCTTAGAGATGTTCTACAAATGGATATATCCAAGTTTAGAAAGCGCTTGATCCATTTTCCTTCGTGAAGAGCTTCATTTTAAACAAGAATAGCAGGTTTTGGGACCCATTTCACAGATGCTCTTACCTTGGTCTTCTTTTGTTTTGCATAATTGTGCTTCACCAATTTCCCTGTACCAGAAACCACATGATTTCTGAAGACTGCACTTTGTTCATCTTTGCAGTTTCCTGATAATAACAAAAGTACATCTTTGGCATCTCATTTGCGTCACTGGGGGTTCCTGGAAGGTTTTTGAGCACTGGTACCAAGCAAAACAAAACTTATCTCAGTGCCCTGGGACGTTGTGCAGAAGTGAAAGCAGAAATCAGGCCCTCAAACGTGGGACCATGGGCACCACACTCCATCCATCCAAGCCTCCCACACTTTTTAATGTATTTTGTCCTTGATATTTTCCCTCAGGATCTGGGGAGACAGTAGAACAGAGGTAAATCAGTGTAAGTCAGCAGGATTTCGCTGGACTCAGTACTCCCAAAGGAGGAGAGTAGAACATCTCACTCGTGTACCCTGCCCCTGATGAATGTGGCACTGGGGAATTCAGGAATTGATGCTTTGAGTCAGGAGGAGGGGACTCAGTCTGAGGTCTCCTCTGATTGTGCGAGCAGGTCAAACTGGGCATGGATTTGCTTGTAGGAGTAAAAAAAGTACGGAAAAGGAGGACTGCTGCTGAATGGATTCAGACCACTTCAGCTTATTCTAGACATAAGTTTTGCTTTGATTTTGATTCCCAAATGAGTAAGGTTTCTCCATAGCCCTGCCTGCATGCAGTCACGAGTTTATGCCAGAGGAGCTATTGGGTCTGTATGTGTGTAAAATAAATTCGTTCCAATACTCTTTGCAGTAAGCTGACAAAGTAATCACTGGTGTTTGATGATGGAGAAACTGTGTGAGCACACAGAGAGCAGAGACTGCTGCACTGAATCTCTTACGGTGGGAGTGCAGCGAGAGATTGCTTTGTTACAGTGTGTCAATATTCTGAATTGGTTTACTGTCACTAGCAAAAAGTGCTGGAGCAGAGAGACTGGTTTTCCAGGCAGCCAGCGGCTTTGGGACTCAGCTGAGTGAACTGCATCATGAAATACAATCCTCCTGCTTCCCATAAGCAGGGTGGTATTTTGGCAGCGTGTTCCCCTTGCCTCATGTATGGCTTTCTCAGAAGCAATTCAATCATACGGCTTTGCTCACAATCAGCTTAGTTGGAGGGGAGAATGGGGGAACATGGTGAAAATCAGCTCTCAAACGTCGATGGTGTAATGGGAAGCAAATTCACAGGGAAAGCTGCTTTCCAACTCTGGTTTTGGATGAGGAGAGAAGAGCTAAGCCTGTTGAATTGAGGGACTGATGATCTGAAATAGCCCGGAGGCTTGGAAATTTGAATGAGTGGTTTCAGCTTGTAAGTTTTCACCCTCAGAGCCTGATAACAGCAGGAGCTGGAAGGCAGCATCTCCCCAGGGAAGTGTTAGCATCTCTCTGCCTTCTGCACCCTGAATTCCTGGGCTCCTGTCACAGCTGAGTCTGCCAAAGCCAAGGGTGTCTCTTGGCATTTGTATTCTAACCTCTGTTCTTAATGAGGGCTATGGAACACTTCTGGCCTACGTAAAATGCTCCTTCCAAAAGTGGGGCTCATCTGTATCTGTATATTTTGGGGATACAAATGAGACTAAAGCCTATCCTTCCTCCAGCTGATGAAAAACATCCATTTTGAGGAAAACACTACTGGAGTTAGGAGACTGGGCAGAAGTGGTTATGTGCCCCTTCAAGTGGTTTTTGTGTGAAAAATAAACACCAGACAAGAAAAGAGGAAGGTGTAGAGGAAATTGGTTGTGGTTTTAGCAGCCTCTGCTCTCCCTGAGCACAGGTGGAACAGCACAGGGGAGTCCAAAAGCTGGTGGATTAGTGCAAAGAGAGGAAGGCAAGGCAGCTCAGCTGAGAGCAAGCATGATGTATCTTGGAGAAAAATTGCATCAGGAATGTGGTGCCAAGGATGCAAGAGAGAAACCTGAAGTTAGTTGGTCTGTTTTTCTAAAGAACAATATCCTGGAAGTGACCCTGACTCAAAAGGCACATAGTCTGCATGAGTGAACTCTCTCCTACTTTGTGTCACCAAGTTCACTTCCCCTGCACTGGATACCCTTTCAACCTTGTTCTTGCAGGTTTGTGTAAAATCCCCTTTGCAGTGCCAAGTGTCTACATCAGGGGCTTCCATGTCAGGGAATCGGTGCTTCAGACTCAGCTGCAGCAATAAGGATGTTCCGTGGGTCAGCAGGAGCCTGCTCTGATGACCTGTGTTTTATGGAATTTTTTGTGGCTGTTGCAGTTGGGATTCCCGATATGTATCCATGTGCTTACATAACATTAGTTCATTGACTTTTAGGGAAGTGTGTGGACATTAGGGATTTCTTCCCTAAATTTGTGGCTGATACGAGGTGAGGAAAACTAAATTTGAAAGGTACCTTCCTCTGTCCTCCTTCTGGTGAAAAGGAGCAGTGTGTCCCATAATTTCTCAGGAATTCTAAGGGATGATAAAGTGAGATAAATTTTATTTTACTTGTGTGTGTAAGCGGAAGCTGAGAGTCCCTGGGGAGTACAAGTTATCGTTCCAAAGAAATACTGAGGAAGTTCTAATATCTCACATGGTCAGCACACAGGGCAGTCCAGTTTGGCTGGATGCAGGATAACAGATCCAGCAGAGCCCTTGGAGATTCAGGCTGTGTAGGCACTTACCATAATGGGCCAAGAAGAAAGAAGATTGGACAGATCACAGGGTGGGGTGGGTTGGGTTGGAAGGGACCTTAAAGATCACTTATTTCCAACAGTCCTGTCATGGCCAGGGACACTTTCCACTAGATCAGGCTGTTCAAAGCCGTCTCCAAGCTGGCCTTGAACACTTCCAGGGATGGGTCATCCACAACTTCTCTGGGCAGCCTGTGCCAGTGTCTCACCACCACCCCCCAGTCAAGGAGTTCTTCCTTTTATCTAGCCTGTATAATCTCCTCTTTTAGTTTAAACCTTTTCCCTTTGTCCTCATCACTGTCTGCCTCTGTAAAAAGTCCCTATCCCTCTTTTTTACAAGCTCCCTGTAAGTACCAGAAGGCCATATACAGATACAGAAAAGAAATTTCCCTAGGGCACTCCACCCAAGCTTGCTAAAGGAGGGAAAGCAAAGTGAGCATTGAGCTGTGCTGCAATAGGACTAAACTACCCACCCTAAGGGGATGCCACCAGAAGTGCCCGAACCCTGGGTGAGCACCCCTAATTTTCGGAAAGGCTTTGTGGATGATGAGTGCTCTGTGCTGAACGAGACTGGTCTATGGCTGTAGGCAACTTGAAAATGCCATTAATGAGGAGAGGAGGGAAAGGGATAGAGTTCTTACAGCAGGAAGACTCAGAGGCAGATTTTTTTAACATAAAGCAAGCAATGTGCTGTGACAGGAGAGGAGGGGGAAAGGGCTGGGTTTAGACTGCTTACAAGGATGTCTAAATTCAGGACAGATGTGGATGAGCCAAACTGCCTACTTGCTGCAGCTGCTTGTCCCTGACATCAGCACAGAGGGTGAGGTCTTCTGAAGTTTGGAGAAATTTATTCTCTTGGTACTCTGCAGTCACAAGGTGTCCCACACCCCTGGATACTGGGAGGTCTGAAGTAGCTGCCATCAACTCAGGTACCATGGTGGGTGTGTGTCTGCATCCTCCCTCAACACATCACTCAGAATACCTGGGCTGTGCTTTGCTTGGTACATTCAACCACAATCCATATGTGCCTTTTCCCTGAGTCCTGGGCAGTCAGTTTGGCCACGTATGAACTAGACCAAACCCCTGTTTTTCTGCTTCTTAGCCCTCTCCCTAACACTGAAAAAGAACATGGCCTTAGGCTACACCAGGGGAGGTTTAGGCTGGATGTTAGGAAGAGCTCTTTCACAGAGAGAGTGATCTCCCATTGGAATGGTCTGCCCAGGGAGGTGATGGAGTCGCCATCCCTGGAGGTGTTTAAGAGAAGACTGGATGAGGAGCTCAGTGACATGGTCTAGATGATGGGAGGCTTGAATGGATGGCGCATGGTACTCATGGCTCCAGGGCTGTGGGTTTGATCCCTTGATGAGTGGTTGGGAGTTGGACTAGATGATCCTTGTGGGTCCCTTCCAACTCAGAATAACGTGTGAACCTGTGAACTTCTGAGGTGTGAAATGAGGCAGCCAGATGCTGATGGTGCAGGGTTCCCTTTCATTGCTCCACACAAGGCCCATGTCTCTCCTTTGCACTTGCATCTTACAGATCTGGGCCAGGTTCTTTCTTTCCAAGAGAGAGAAAAAGGCAGATAATCTTTTTCACATGTGGTGCTGGAATAGCTGGAATGAACTTGTTTCTGAATGAGCCAGATGCTGTGAGTACTTTTTAGACAAAGCTTGAAAGGAAAAGGAACCACATAATGGTGGACCCACTGAAATCAAAGAGGGAACTAGATGAGCTCATTGCTTTATCAGCAGAGCTGAGGAGCCTGCTAACAAAGGCAGATAGATATTGAAAGTGCCTTCAAATAATGCCAATAAATTATTCTCCTTGGCATCTCTTCAGAGTTGGCAGTCACCATTTGATTAAGCTTTGGCTTTCCGAGTGAGGCTGATGTTTAAATCCCTCTGTGAAGCTCTGTGCTGGATCTGTGTACACATTTTTCTTTTATTTTGTTTTTCAGAAACGCTTTCATCTTGCATTTCCTGGTTGGCTCCACAGCCAGTGCTGCAAGAGCAGGACCCCAGAGCCTGTTGTTTCCCAGCTGGGAAGGGGCTCTGCATTTTAAATGATCTCTTGTCTGGACCATTTCTGCCACAAATACCCAGCATGGTGGAATATCTGGGCTGTGCCTCACCGCAGGTTGCCTTCTGACCTCTTTTGCCTGAGCCTGCACATCCATCTCTGTAACATGCTGTCTATTATTCCTTCTCCCCTAATTCTCAAACAGTAAACAGTTTTCCCCAGTGATTTTAATCTCTTCTGTGGATTGATCACACCTCTTTCTCAAGTGCTCCTCTTCTCCACAGTAATAGTCCCACGCTTCTGAATAATTCACTGTGAAAGAAAACTAAAGCCATCTCTATATAGCTTGCCAAGGTGAAATTCATCCTGAA
The DNA here is from genome assembly GCA_013390025.1 of Pitta sordida. Classification (NCBI taxonomy): domain Eukaryota; kingdom Metazoa; phylum Chordata; class Aves; order Passeriformes; family Pittidae; genus Pitta; species Pitta sordida. The sequence continues at coordinate 747,448 of WEKX01013826.1, read as the reverse complement.
ATAGTCATTAGGTCTTTCACCTTTCCCTTTCCAACAAGAAGAAATTAGCTTCTCATTTAAGTCTGCAGTGCACAAGGCCAGATTTACTTCAAAAACAGCTCCTGACACAGTCTATTGTAATGTCAAGTGTGATTCATCCTCCTCTTTCCTGCCAGGAATGGGAAAAAAGTGAAGGAGCATTTATTGTGCTGACATTGTTTGCTCTGTCTTTTTTTTTCCTGCTTGCTCCTAGATGCTCAAGGAAGGAACAGTTCCCATGTCTGAACCTGAGAGTTGTGTCCCAGGCTCCCTTCTTGGCTCTGTCACACTTAAACAGTGGTAGTTTGTACCCTCAAAAGTGGTTTGGTAAAGCCCATTAAAATCTAGTCTTGGGGAAAAGCCCCCAAGGATTCCCTGGAGGACCTGGGTCCAGCCTGGAGATGGGGATGCTGAATGATAGGACCAGCAATAGCTGTGCAGCCCCCAGTGGAGGAGGCCAGTCCCTCTAACTGGGAGGTCTCCACACTAAATCCCTGCCTGTCTGAGCTGTTCAAGGCTTTGGGTCTTACTCTTTCTGCAGCTTTGAACTTTCTGACATGCTGTGTCTTTTCAGGAACTTCAGAATTAGGAGAACTGAAATATAACCAGGACTAAAAAAGGGGGGAAAAAAAGACCCCTTTGAAGTATTTTCCTGGATTTTTTTCCCTTCATTGGCCTTTACAGGTTTGTCCAGGGCACTTTAGTCCCCTTTGTACTTGTCCCCATGTAAGTAGACCACCCAGGGTTGTGTAAGAGATTCTCAGTTCCTCTTGACAGGACTATCAGAAAAGGATTAATTGTTTTCCTGTGCAAACAAGGGAGAATTTACCCCTGCTTAAAACGAGAGCAGGATCATGCCCTCAGTCTGTTAATAAGTGTGATGCTCATTCTCCCTCCATGTTTGCGTAACTCTGATTGATGTATTGATTTAGTAATGGATCTGCATATCCCCACGTTGTACCTTAAATCCAACCGGGGTAATTGAAAACCAGCAGATGGAGTTTGATACTGTCTGAGCAGCCCCTGCAGCTGCTGACCCACTGGGAGCTGGGGATGACTCCTCACTTCTGAAAACACAGCTTTCTGGTGTGACATCTTGACCAAAACCTATGTTAAATATTTAATATGTCTAATGACTGACATTAATTTCTGCTTAGTATTTTTTATTACAGGAGTACCAAAGACCGAAATGTGAAAAATCACTACCTGTCATCAAGGGACAATGCACTTGGTGTTTGTGGGCTTTTTATTTGAGTTATTTGTTGATGAGAGGAGAGAGGTAGGGAAACAGGTAGATTTCAGCACAGTCAGGAGGTTTGTATCTATTCAGAAAACATTTAATGCCCATATTTTTGGCCAAGTTCTCTCCTAGTGAGCAAAGTTACATCAGTTTACACCACAGGGAGATTTGGAGCCAGATGTGTCTGTCCCACGTGTGAGTTGCTCTGTCCACCTTGGTTTATTTTGCTAGTCTATTGCTCGGCAGTGTTTGCAATAAAGTTAATCCTTCTTGTTTCCTGGAGCTCTGACTGGGCAGCATCAAGCAGCCATTTCTGCCCTAGGAGATCAAATTTATCTACTCAACATCCACTGCACTGACATTTTGTCCTCCTTGCCTGGGGCTGGCACATTAGACATGTGACTGCTGTCATGCTTATTGTTATGGTCTTCTGGCTTTCAGGAGATGTGCTGGAGACTTATTTTTACCTCCTTTCCTCTCCCTTTTATATCTGGAAAAGGAGATAACAGAAATTTCACACTCTGTCTCTTCCTTCCCCCCACCCCTTCCTTCTTCAAATGCTTTCAGGGCAGTCTTGTACTTCTGAACCCTGGCTCTGCACTCGCTGGACCTTCTCTGCACTGAAGGATTTCACCTGCTCCCAGTTTTCTGTAGCCAGGGCTGCAACACGTGGGTACATGCACCCTGTGTGGTCATGTTCTGGCGCAGCACCACCGTGGATTGCACTGGTATGAATCAGCTTTCAGCAATCGATCCCTCTGTGGTTCAGGGTAGGAGCCGAAATTCCATATGGGCTCTAATGGTTGCAATCAGGGTAAATCCCCAGAGTAAAACAGAGATTGCATTGGAGAGAGCCACGATGACTCCAAGTCCTATTCTCAGCAGCAGAGTCCTGACTGAAGGTCAGTAGGATTCAGGATTCCATGTGCCTGGCTCACACCCACAACCCGGCCCTGGCTGAGCTGCCTTAAGGACAAGGACTTCCGTGGGAGAGCTCTCTGACCACCATCCTTCCAGGGCTGGTGCCATTCAGAGAAATTGGTTTGTGCTGCCTCCCTCACCCCCTGTAACCCACTTGTGTGTCCAAGCCATTGATTGCTCTTGGATGGGGAAGTGAGACAGGTTTGTGAGCATTGCCCTGGCAGGACTAGGATGGATGGTGGTGGGAGCCTTGCCCAGGAGAGCAAAAGACAAGACTGGCTCAAAATGATCAGCTTTTTATTTAAAAAAAAAAAAAGCAAAAAAGGCTCCCTGCTTCCAGTCATTAGAAATAATAGAACCATAGAACTACCTTCTCCTTTTTTTGAAGGCTAATGACACCCCAGACCCTGGATTTATTTGCCTTACATAATAGACAGCCAAACTGTTTTCAGCAACTGCAGCACTCAGTCAAGAGATTCATGGAGGGAAGCCTTAATTAGAGTAATTGCTCTATTTATATAATGATTCCCTTTTGTCTGACACCAAATGGATCTTTGAGAAATCTTATTTCCTTTTGAGTTAATTTCTGCCCTGTTAGTTTAGCTCATGAATCTTAATGAAGACGAGCACCTTGGGTGTCTCCTGATCTCCCTGTTCCTGGACATTACTGTAGGAGAAACTCCTACAGTATTGAGTGTATTAATCTCCTGTGCTGCTGCTGCTGCTCTTTACTTTGGCAGGAATATGAGAGAAAGACCAACAGGCAAATGTTAAAGCCATGAACAGGGAAATATTCCTTTCCTTTAACAGTTTGGACTTGGCTATTACATTGGCACAATTCTGAATAGGGGTTCTCTGAGGCCTGTGATGTGACGAAGGGGAGGTGAGACTGAGCTATTGCCATCATACCTGACAGGCTGTTCTTGGGCTCATGGCAAGATAAAATGACAAATTTTTCTCAGTCTCTATTCCCTGCCTGTATGATTAGGGAAAGCCTCCACCTCTGCTGTGTGCTTGCATTTGAAAGATGAGCTGCTGGGGGCACAGGCTTTCTCTTACTGGGCAAATACACCAGGGTCTCGCTGGGGACTGGTGTGTCTAAAATGTTCTTTAATGCAAGAAAGAATTATTTCTTCCTTGTCCAGATGGCTGGCAACATCAAGGGAATGGCTGAGCAGAAAGTTTCTCTTCCTGAAATGCAGTTACTTTTGTGTCAGGATTTGGGCTTGTTAATGTTTTCCTAGAACGTGACGCAATTTCACATAATCTGTCACTGTGATATTACTCATTAAATTAATTCTCCTGATGCAAATAGCACATACATCAGTTACATAAAACCAAACAGGGATTCCAGTATTGAGAAAGGGAACTTGCAATTCAAGAAAATTACTGCTTGGAAACGTGGTTTGTGCAAACATCCCCTCAGTGACTCCCAGGCCCTTAGACTGATTTGCAGACTCAGCCTCTTGAGACAGAAGTTGCAATGCTGCATGTGAGCAGCACTGGAACTCCGGTACAGCCTTGTCCAGTGGATTGGGAGTCCTGGAGCCTTTCCCAGCATGATCTGAGCCATGGGTGAAGGAGAACCAGCACAGATCCCCAGCTCTCCCTCATCTCCTCATGGGCTGAGCTCCCATGGCTGACACAGATTTTTCCCAATGGTTGGCACTGCTATGGCTGCATTTTTTCCTTGTAACTTCACAGGCCCTCTGTAGACTAATCCCAAGCTTTTAATTTCTTGTCATGGCTTGCTGCATTTTCTTTCAGTAAAAGTTTTCAAGTGATCTCGTGAAGTCATGGTTTTGGCTCATGCCAGCTGCTGGTTTTGGCTGCGATGCTGCTGGGAGGGTTAGCTGAGGTCAATGAGAGCCTCACTCGAGTTTGCTGCTCAGCAAACTGGTGTAGCCCAAAGGATCCCAGTGTGAGGAGATCCCAAAGAACTCTTTACCCTGGGAAAAGGATAATTTCCCATGTCTGGATGTGATCACAGAGCAAGGGCTTGACAGCCTGATTTAGGTTTATGCATGATAGTGTTGCTATTGGTTTTCCTTGGAGACATCTTGGAATTGGGTGATTACATGTTTCTTTTTGCTCAGGAACATCATGGTTTGCCTTGTTGTTGTTACCGTTAAATGTTTTTTCCCTGTGTTTCTTCACTGAGCTCTATGTGCCAAAGGTTGAGTTCTATGCTGGATTCATGGTTATTGTGCAAACTTAGAGATATTCAATAAACATGAGGAGATGACATTTTGCTGTGAAAACCTTTCTGCTGAACATCTCTCATCACCTGCAGAAACACTGAATGGTTGTCTTTGGAAGGACATTTAGGGCTATCCAGCCTGTGAAGCGAGAACTGGCCTTTCCATGGATTCCAGGAATAGCCAACACTTTTAAAAATAATTTCCAGCTGAATGCAGCTGAAGGGACCATGGAGAAGATGAGTTACAGTTCTAAAAAACTTTCTCCTGTGTCTGTGTGTTCTGGAGACTCAGTTTTACCCCTCCTACTTCACATGTGCCTCTTACATGGTTCAGGACAGGGGTATGGGCTCCAGCTACTTATTTCAGAGGATGTTGAGCTTGTAATTAAGGTCTTCAGAAAGTCTGAGTTCTTTGTTTGCTTTGCTAGAAGGGCCATCACACAGCAGAGGCAGCATGAGACAGATGTTGCCCTATTGCTGCACAGAAATGTCAGTACTGCTTAAGGCACAGAGGGAGAAGGATTCATGGGGTTTTGAGCCTTTGAGAGGTCATTAGAGTGTTTAGTTTTTTTCCTGCATACTGGACAACACAAACTGAGACTTTATCCATTTCTAGGCCAGTGCAATAATTTTATGTGAATTAAGATAGTGTTGAAGCGTGTTAGTTATTCAAAACCTTCATTTTTTCATTTTACAGTAAGGCAGGTAACTGTTCCAGTGCAGAGCATTAGTGCTGTCTCCGTTGGAGTCATCATTTGTACTCCTACTTTTCAGCCCAATTGCCAAATAAAGATTGGAGTCTCTTCTTAGAGAAAAGACCTCTGTCTGTCCTTTAAAATTATATCATAGAGTGGTTTGGGTTGGAAAGGACCTTCAAGACCAGTGAGTTCCTACCTCCTGCCATGGGCAGGGACACCTCCCACTAGACCAGGGTGCTCAGAGCCCCATCCAGCCTGACCTTGAACACTTCCAGGGATGGGGCAGCCACAGCTTCTCTGGGAAAGCTGTTCCATATCCCTGCCCTTTTCCTGAAGCAAACCAATGTGAGTTTGACTTCTGTGAGAGATACTTGATACTTTTTGTAGAGTGCGTGATTTATGTTCACTTTCAATGTCTTGCTGGCCTGCATTAGGTGCTTCCAGTACCTGGGAAACAAGCTTAGAGAAGCCTATTCAGAGTGATTTATGTTGCTTTGATACCCTTGTGCTTCACAGCCCTGTTTTTACAGAGCTAGAGAGGCAGCAGCACTGAATTTCTGCCTGACAGATGAGAAGGGGCTGCTTGACTGGGTGTTCCATAGGTTAGCTCATTCCTTTTGGAGGCAAGAAATAATTCAGAAGGATTTTGTGGCAGCCTGGTATTGGTTTCAGCAGCCAACCAGTGGAAGATGTTCCAGCAGTGAGCGAATTTGAATCCTTTGCTCTTCTCTTGTCTCTTTGGGGCATCTACTGTGGCACTGATGGTACCTAGAGTTACCCAATGGAAGTTTTTCACTCTCTGGGTCCAATGCACAAACTGGAGTTGGCCAGTTATTGTTTTACTTTTTCAGAGCTCAAAACAGCCCACCTCAAGGGATGGCCTTTGCCTAATCCTCATTGTCCTGACCAGAAGGGTGTTTTAAACAGCAAGGAATGCATTTACATTGGCTCTCAGGTTGTTGCATTGGATACCTTCATTTGGTGCAGTTTTGGCATCACATGGAATAAATCAAGCAAATAGGAATGTAAACACACTTTTATTTCCCAGGGCTCTGAACTGGTCTGGGAATGGGCAGTTGAGTTCAGGTTTTGGTCTTATATGGTTGGACATGAATGGGAACCCAAGCAAAATGTGTTACCAGTCCTTTTCAGAGATATTTGCTCTCACAATTATTTTTTTCCCTCTCCACATTTAGCAGAAAGTTCTTGGTATAATGAAGCAGCAGTAGGTCAGGTGCCAGGAGACGTGACTTATTCCCGGCTCTTTTTTCCAGTTTTTCCTTTTCTTTTTGGATTGTTTTGGACTGTTCCACTCCCAGCACCAGCGAGCTCTGATCTTGTTGGAGCTTTCTAGGTGTTCCAGCAATGCAAATAAGAGCTGGTGAGGTGCAGATACCCATCTTTGGGGACAAAGAACTTGGGCAGAGAATTTCTAGAGAAAGACAGGGCTGCCAGGAGTTTTCTGGCCTGTTTTGCAAACCAAAGAAGTCTGGTTCAAGGCTTGCGAAGGCTTGCCTGCACTAGATCTGAGAGATTTTTGTCTTGACCCATTTCTTGTTTGGAAACAAAGCTGTGTCTGGGGATCAGTATCCCACAGAAATTTTGGGTAAGTCTCTTGGGAAACAAATTGTGTTGGGGTTCTGCTGGTAGAAAGGGAGAAAAACAGGCTGAAAGGGTTGGGGAGACACAGAGGTTCTGCTTGTCCTTGGGCCTGGAAATGCTGCGTCACTGAGATCTGGAGAGTCTGGAGAGGAATGGGAAGAGCCCAGCTCCAGACAGCCCTGTTGGCTTTGTTCCTCTTCTGGTGACAAATCCAGGTACACTCTGCAGCTCTTTCTACTGATGTTTTGGGTGGAATGCTGGAAAATGGTTCTGCTGTAGGGAAGTTTGTGACAGCACGTGTCCTTGAATGGCTAAGAGTTCAGGGTGGGGCTGAAGGGTTTGTGCTGATGCCAGCAGAGCCTGGGGTCCTGCAAGGTCTCAGCTGCAGATGCCCCATTTGCTTTGGCTCTGAAGCCCCCTCAGAATGGGGTATTGGGGAGAATTCCATAAATCAGGCAGTTGTTTTTCTCCTCCCCATCTTCTTTCTAGGTAGGGAATGACTAGACCTTTTATCTGCTCATCCCTGGGGAATTTATACCTTGTGAAAAGCTCCAGCAGTCAAAATGAAGTTGGTCTCTTGCTGCACCTCCCCTTCTTTTCATTACCCCATTGCTGGGATGCAGCAGACTTGGTCATTCCTGAAACAGTGACCGATTGTCTGGTTTGGCTGGTTCAGCTATTTGCTAAACATAATGCTCTTTCATCTTCCAGGAAATCGTCTGGACACCTCCACCAGAGTGGAGCTTGCTTTATGCTGCTGTTTCAATAGGCAAATAAAAGCAGCTATTTTCCCAGTTTAAACGTAACCTGGTTTCACTAGTGAATTAGAAATACTCAAAGGAAGGAGAAAGATTGTTTATTACTGAATTTTTAAGGACTGTAATGCTAAATTAACAAGCCAATCAGGTCTTTTCCGTCCTGGGGAAAGGATTCTCCTCCCCTCCCCCCCAATAAGAAACATCCCCAGCACTCACACTTCATCATTCTCCTTGGGACCTGAAGGGCACCCGCTGGGGCCCTCTCACACTGTCTGTGTGATGTATGGCATTCCTCATTGCTGCCTGGCAAGTCAGGGCACTTTGGCTGAGATTCGAGATTTCTTTTCACTGGTAGCAGAATAAAAATGTTGCAAAATTAAATCCTCTGCTGGTGTTTCACCAGAAAGAGAGAAGATAGTCACCTGTCTGCTCTTCCCTGCTCAGGGTCGGGGGTGGGGGCCCTAAAAGCCAGTGGCTTGCCCATTTTCCTCTGTTTCCTGAGATGACAGGAAGGAAAGCGTAGGCATCTGGCTGTGCTTCAGCAGGGTGAGGTTTAGGAAAAAGGCACAGCTCAGGACTGACTCCAGGCCAAAGCCTGGCTGGCTGGTGAGCAGTGTTTGAGAGTGAGCTTGTATTCCTGAGAAATGAATACAGAAACAAAAAATGACCAAACCCACTGGGCAACTTTTGTTACGCTGCCAATGATGCAATTGAACTTTCTTTTCTTATTGGGGTAATCAAGGATTTCACGAAAAGAAAAAGGACCAAGGAGAAATACACCCCGACTCCTTCCCTCTGGAGAGTGAGTCAAGTTCCTTGCATGCGGTTCCAGTCAAAATTGTGAAGTCTGGCCAGCAACTGGGTTCAACAGGAAAGCTGAGGACAAGCTTTTGTGCAACTGCTAATAGGTCCCACTCCTGTGGCTGAGCCGGATGGGAGGAAACAAACAGCCCTTTTTGTTTTGCAGTTCATGACCAAGAACCCCACCATGCGTCTGGGCAGCCCCGGGCTGGGCGGCGAGAGCGCAATCCTGCGGCACCCCTACTTCAAGGACCTGGACTGGGATCTGCTGAACCAGCGTCAGATGGAGCCACCGTTCAGGCCCCGAATTGTACGTGGCAGGATGGGGTGTGGGAAAGGAATCCCTGTGGGTTTTTTGATCTTTTCGTCTCTATAAGCAGATTTATTCCCATGAAATAAGAAAGGAGGTGAAGGAAGGGCAGCCTTGATACAAAAAGCCTGGCCAAGGGGCAGGGAGGTGAGATCTCTGGTCCTGGTTTGGCTACTGGTTGGCCACCTGATGTTGTACAGGTTGCTTTTCCACTTCATAATGGATTCTCAAAGGCGGCTCGGTGAAAAGTTGCAGGTTTGTAAAAGCAACTGCAGCAGATTAGGCACCTGACCACCCTTTGCCTTGCCCCAAAGATAAAACACAGTAAGTAGGTAATCCTCATCCTGCCCACTGCACCTGTCCCTTCACAACAAGGCTGACTTTCCCTTGCCTCTCGCTGTCTGTTTAGCCCCCAGCACAGTGCTTCCCTGCTCAGGCCCCTGTCAGCTGAGTGATTTAAATGGCAGAGAGGCTGCAGGGAACACAGTCCTGCCCCTTTTCTCAGTGGTGCCACCCAGCCCTAAGGATGCTCGGTGAGAGAAAGGTGCCGCTTTCCATGGAGAGCCTTTCCAAGGTTGTCTCTCTGGCTTCCTTGTCCTTGAAATTGTTGCCTGGAGGGATTTGTCTCATCCTGTGGTCACTCTGCAAGCTCTTAGGGGCAGTGGTCTACCCAGTCCTACTCCATGATTGTGGGGTGTAGGATCAGGGACTCATGGGGGAGGTGAGTTGTTAAACCAGAATCAAAGGCTAAGGGAGCCTGCTCAGTCCACCCTGAGGTGGACAGGATCTGCGAACGTTAGATTTCAATGTCAATAAATTTTATTGACTTCAATGTCAATAAAACGTCTTGCTCTGGATGCAGGAAAATCACACGCCTCATGAAAATGTGCCGCAAACCCAGTCTGTGTGTGTGCATTGTAAACAGTCCCACTTTGTGGTACACAGCAAGGAATCCAGCACCTGGAGGCAAGCCATTTGTCTTCCCACGGCCCAGTAATTCATTATTGTGCAAGTTTAATGACTAGCACAGAGAGGAGCGTCCTCCCACCCCCTCCCCAAAACGCAGCTGAGACACTCTGCAGATAAGGAGGGACTGTGTGGAGTCAGAACACCGCTGGTGACTGCTTTGAATGGCTGGGTCTGTGCTGCCATTTCAGGGAAGGGACTGATTTATGTGCCCTGCCCTGTCATGTCTGGGCAGGGAACACCCCCAGAGGTGGTGTCAGTTACATTTGAGAGGAGGTTCCCTGTCAGAAACCTGTGAAGGCTCAAAAAGGCTTTGCACTGCAAGAGGCTCTGTGGGGTCACACAGCTGCTCCAAGTCAAACCCCAGAGAAAGCTCTCTCAGCTCAGGCTGGGTTATGGAGGTGATGGTTCAATGCACTCAGGACTAACGATGTAGAGCAAGGATCAAGCAGATGATACATACTTTTGACATCTCTTTTCTTTGTCTTTTCCATTTGACAGAAATCCAAAGATGACGTCAGCAACTTTGATCCAGATTTTATAAAAGAGGAGCCCATCCTTACTCCCATTGAAGAAGGGATTCTTCCAATGATAAACCAAGATGAATTTAGAAACTTTTCATTCACCAGCCCAGAACTGCAGCAATAGCTATGGCTCTGGAGAAAGGTTGCTGAGAGAACTGGGGGGAAATTAAATGAAAGCAAAGTTTACCCGTAATTTAATTCTCAAGGAGTAACAGTGCACTGACTTACACGATACAGCAGCACCACTGTCAATGTTACTTTAATGTGAAATTGAAACCTTCCTGTGTTGGTAGGACTTACGCAGCTCTTGGATCAAATATTGACAGGAGTGGAACAAACATGATATTGTAAATAGCTGATGCAGACAGAGCATTGACTGCTGAGCTGGCTGGCTCAGCCTGAATGCCACCACTTGCAGTGGATTTGAGGAGTCGGCATGAGCATGAAACAAGTGTCTTGCAGCTCTGAGCCAATAGACTTGTTATAGTTACAATTGTTTGCAAGACTATTTTGAGGGAGTCCCAGCACTACCCTGCGTTTTGGAGACATGATCCAACATCCCATGGCCTGACAGAACCAGATGTTCCTGCTGACTCTACCTGTTTCTGCAGTATTTATTTCTTTTCGAAGGACAAATGACTCTCTTTGCCACTGTTTGGGTTCCCATGTGAAATATTCCATTGTGCTGACTAGCAGAAGGAAAAAACCAAATGCCCTGTGCCCCACACAGATTCTTCCAAATCAAAGGGAAGTCATGTGCTCGTAGTGTTTTACTGTTTGTGCGATATGAAAAGTTTTAGTGTTTGCATTCTGTGAAATGCCTTTTTACATCATGCATCTTCAATGCTCCTTTCTTTGCCTCCCAGCTGTTTTCAACTGTAATGTAACTTGTAAAACCTTGCTGTTTATTTAGGCCTATTCTATTTAATTATGCTATACAGAGCCCCTTTTGTGGGTTTAGTGCCTCATTAAAATTTTGATCCAAAGTGGTAGCACTTAAATTATTTGTAGTGTTGCTGCCATGGGAGCCACAGAGCTGGCAAACTGCTTGAATGCAGAGTTGTCAACTAACAGTTAACACAAAAGGACAACTTCTGTCCCATGAGAATGATAAACCTTATCTAAGATAGAGGGTGACTTGGTTTGGTTTGGATTTAAGGACTCACAGGGCACTTCTTATCTTCTGCACAGACACACTGAGATGATTTTTCCTTGCAGATTGTAGAAACCAGATGCTCTGGGAGATGGTTCTGTGCTTTCCCTGCTCTCCTGGAAGCTGGATAACCTTTCTGTATCTCCTTGGCATACCTTTGCACTCCTTGTTGGGCTTGAAGCTGAATGACAGGTTTATAGCCTCTTCCTTGGGCAGATATGAATTGCTGGAGAAGGAAAAGGCTTTCTAACCTCTTGCAAAACTGATGATGTTTGTATAGGGCTACTCACAAGCTTTAACTTGAGAGAAGGGTGAGGTGCAGCAGAGAGGGACAGTTCTGCACAAACTGCACAAACACCGCTGCAGCTGTGGAGGTGGTGCAGGGCAGTAGAAGCCTTTGGCAAAGAAATTTACCTTTCTTACAGCACAGACCCCCCCAAGTATGTACGTGCTCACCTGCTCTGAGGCCAAGTTAGAAATAAGAAATCAAAGGTGAGATCTACATGCAGGTGTTATCCCTTCCTACTCCAGTCCTGTTTAATTGACTGAATCCCTTTTACTTCTACCCCATAGCCATTGCTGAACTGTCTGGCAGCTGGGGCACAGGGTCAGTTACCCTTGGACTCTTCCTACCTTTGTGCTTGTGTGTTACACCGGGTCTGTCTCTTTCTTTCCTGCATCTCCTCTTTCACATAAGCACAGCTTCAGCCTCTGGTTTTCCTTCCCTTCCATGGGCACCTTCTGGCCATGTTGCAGCCTGTCCCTTTTCTGGCCTGTAAATACCAAGTTCCTTCAAGCTGGTGCAAGAGAGGAGAAAAAATGGGTTGTATGGCAGGAGAAAGAAGAGGGAATATCCAGAAAAATGATCCAAGAACCCGTCACGCAGGCTAGCTTGAGCTGCTCTCCCATATCAGGAGAAACAGTGCAGGGATGGATGCATTTGCATGAGGAGCCCACTGTGTTTCTTACGTGTGAATTACGTATGGTGTTCACCTTTCTGGTGCAGATGTGACCCTAGGCAACACCCCACTCATTCCCACTCGGTTTCCCAGTGTTATGACTGCAGCAGTGCTCACTTGGCAAGGGGTAAGTGCAGCTAAGCTGGACACTGAGACTGGGAGCCCCAAAAATGTCTGTGAATTTTGTGTTGACAGCTCCTTGACTTTCCCACTGCCAAGGATTGTGAACAGCCCATCCTTCCCTGGAGAACAGTACGTGGTGCACCTGTTTTTGCCAGCACAGTGGTGCCATCCCAGGGTTTCATTGGTTGTGGCTCTGGAAACCATGTGGAATCATTCCTGCTGGAGAAGCCAGTGCCACGTGTTGCCTTCAGCATCAAACTGTGATCCTATCTCCATGGCCTAAGGATCCAGGTGTTGACACCACTGACAGTATGAAGAGTGTGCAATAGTCACCTTTGGAGACTTTTATTACTGTGGCAATATCATTTTATATCATGTCATATTACAGTTTCATATCAATACCCACCAATCTGTCCTGAAAGCTTGGGGAGTGGGAACTAAGTCACCTCTGTAGGTGTTCTGTTAGGATTGTTCAGAACTGTAAATCAGAAAGTTTGTAGATCTCTGGAGGATGTAGAATGGTGTCTAAGGCCACCCTGGGGAGCAGAAAAGCTCCCACTGTGACCAGCCAGTGCTGCTTTGGCCCAGGGCTTGGTTTGGTGACACAGGGATCAAATGCCAAAGGGACTTTCTTCCCCAGCCTCATTTTTCATGGATTTCAGGCGGCATCAGGTTATTCCAGCCTACCATCACTCTCACTGCAAAGCACATGGACAGATTTAAGACTGAACTTAGAAGCTTAAGGTTCTGCTCTATTGGAATTTTCATATTTTTCACAATATTTGCCTGTCTCTTGCTTTAGAATTTAGGGCAGCTCTTCCCCTCCATTGCCTGTCTGGAACTCCATGTCTGTGTAATGATTTCAGCCACTCGAGTCAGCAGATCCTGAGTCAGCCACATTTGGCCAAGATCCCTGAACTCTCCCATACTTTTTATGAGGAGCTGCCATTTCAATCATGTTCCCTCAGACTCTGTCAGCAGAAGGGATGAAGATCAGCTCAATAAAAACTATCTGTGCAATAGCTTTGCTTTTGAAAAAAAGATGAGTTAGTATTTGCACTGCCATTGAATATATAAAGAAATACCAATTCATTTAAAAAACAAAACAGGGATTAAAAAAAACTTTTCCGTGAGCTACCCTGCCGGCTGTTTTGACTTTGTTGCTTGCCTCAGTGGATGTAAGATGGTTTTAGTCTATTAATTTGGCCTTGGCTTTAGAAGTATATTAAGCTGGCAGCCATAGGTTTGTAAGGTTTAAAGCATAAAATGCTTTTATTCGCTCCAGTGTGAAATCTGGCAATTGAGCAAATTGTAATTAGTTCCCTTTGCACTGCTTTTAGTGCTTGCATGAAAAGAGAAGATCCCTTTGATGTCTGTAAATTTGTGTTCTGTGCAATCCTTTCATTTTCAAAGAGGTATGTGAAATTTAGCTGTAAAATTCCGTGGCCTACCTCTCCTTCAGGGCCTTTGAAAGCTGATGGTAAGAAGCAGATGGTCTAGAATGAATAGATGAAAATCATCTCACATCTACTCAGGCTGGCTGTGCTGCCAAAGACATAATTTTTAATACCACTGCTTGATAGGCGATGGAAAAAAAAAAATCTCACAGACTCCCAGTGCCTAAGGGATTTTAAATTTTAAAAAGTGCAATTCTGGCTGCTGGCTGAGGATGCTTTGAGGGCTGGCGCACGTTCCTCACTCCTTGTGAAGTCCTGTATGGTTTGTAACATATAGTTTCCCTTGGAGCTGCATCTTCCTCCTGCTGAAGCTGCTCTTTGTCCAGTTGGATTTGAGAGAGGCTCCAGTAGCTGTGGTATGAGGACTTGATTAGCAATGCCCAGAACCAGGAGCAGTGAAGAGGAAAACGTGTCTGGGATCATCTGCTCTGTCCTTTGGCCAGAAATTAAAGAGCTGTTCAGTGCTGCCTGCTCTCCCTTGGTTTGCTCAGTTGCTCAAGTGCATAGCCAGAAGGTTTCTGCTCCCCCCAGGGAGACCATTTCACAGCATTTACAACTCTTCCTGCTAAGTAAATGTCCTGATATTTGGAAATGACGTGAATGAGATGAAAATCTGTCTTATCATGCCATTAGGATTCTCATTGGAAGCTGCAAGTCAGGGTTTGTACTACTAAATATATACAGGGCTGCCAAACCAAAGCATTCAGAAATGATGAGTCAGGTTGTCTGAAAATCCCAGCTCACTCAGGAACCAAGAGCTTTCCAAAATAATAAATGTCAAAGTCCTTTTCTTTCCTTTTTTTTTTTTTAAAAACATCTGTATTATGAATATTTTGGATCCTGACTTGCATTTCTCCACATCAGTAGGAGCTGAAATGTCATGTAATTACAAATTATTTTTTTAGATGAAAGCTGGGGTCTCTGAGTTCATGTAAGGCCAGGCATTGAAGCGTGGAGGAAAATGGCAAACACCTAGAGATGGGTGATAAAACTGTGGGAACAAGGGGCTTACGTATTTCTCCATCTCTTCCTCATGTTACTGTCCCCACAGTGTGGTCCCTTCCCTCCCTGTCTCAAAACCCACACAGCAGGGCACGCAGGAGGCACAGGGGTGATGAAAGAAGAGGACGGCTGGGGAAGGCATTTAGGTGCTCTAGAGTTATCCAGGGCTTGTCCAGCAGCATTTCTGAACTCGTGCATCAGGCCTTGCCCAAGCCTGTCACCTTTTGCCTCCTGCAACCCATCCTGACTTCCCCTGGGCACAGCACTTGGCATCACCCCTCAGGCTGCCAGCGTCTGCAAGTGTCCCGCTGATGCAGCCACGCCTGCAGGAAGGGCAGGAGGTCAAAAAGCATGGGGAATAGGGAGTAGTGCTGGTGTTTTCCTGCCTGGGCATTTTCTGGTCCTGGTGGGGAGTTCAGTACAACCACTGTCGCAGTGACATCCATATAATATGACTGGAAGCTGAAGGAAGGCCACACTGTCTCTCCTCTCATGCCTTGTATTAGAAGCTAGGAAAAAGAGGGAAGAGGAGGGTGTCCTCTCAGAAATGAGGTCACAACTCGGGGTTGGGACTGAGAGGGTGCAGTGTATTTTAGAAGTGTCTCAGGCCACGTGCAGCCAACTAATGAAGGCACGCAAGAATCATCCTTTCATCTCTCCCCTACCCACACTGGGGAAGGCAGATGCCCTGGCCTCCATGAGGGTCATTTCTTTGAGGAGACTTGAGGAGATCTCAGGGATGCTGGGAGTCAGAAATGTTGTGGCAAAAGGCTACTGGGCAGAAATGCCAAAAAACATCCCCAAACCTTTTCATCTCAAGAAGGACACTTGAAGTGAGCTTGGGTCAGACAAAGACAAAGTCTTCTCTGTGTGGGCTCCCACATGTCAGTGTGAAGGTTTTAGCCCTGAAACAGTTTTAACTTGCCCATGGTGTCGGCTCTCCCACTCCAGCTCTGAGCTCTCACGACTGTTGTTGGCAACAGGTCTTATAAAAGTGGAGTTGAGAGATTTTAGCAGTGAGTTCAGGATTGCTCAAAACTAATGACTCAGTTCCTCCAGTGCCTCCTTCCCCCCTCCTTCAAATGAGGGGTTTATTCATCACCTGGTTTCTCATTTTCAAACATTTTATGTGGATTGGGGTGAGAGCCTCAGTTTTTCTACGACAGCAACAACTGAAACGGTTTCTTTTAAATGGAACCTCTTTCACCTTCAGCTTACTTGATTCCAGGAACAAGATCTCCAGATCTTCAAGCCACTGCAACATCTGCAACACCACCACTACAGCCACCACATCTGTCAGGAGAAGAACATTGCACGGGTAGTTAAATGAGCCCTTTTTGGAGACTGTCCAAGTGTGTTGTGGTTGGGCTGGGAGTGAGAGACAATTCTATATATCTCCATTTTATCTGCTTTTAAACTCAGACAGGAAGTAGTTCCAGACTACTACAATCATTACAGGCTTGTCTGCTGCCGAGAGATGCCTCCTGCACAAAAGTCTGCCTTTCTTTTTCCTAATGTAATCTAGAAGAAACAGGGTGTTAAAAGCATTTGTTAGACTTCGCTGCTAACAACAGAGTTCTTCTGAACTGACACAGTGTCACCTTCCCCCCAAGAACTGCGTTCTTGGGTTTGTAAATGACTCTGGCCAATGTCTCCTCTAGCTTCTGGGATGTTGGTGTCTCCCAGACTTGGAGTGAAGACATTGCCATGGTAGCTCAAACCTTCTGACTCAAGGCAGGAGGGCAGTATTACAGGCAAGTATTTCACCTGGAGCTGAGTCACCACCATTTTTAAACCCTGCGAACACACTCTGGGGCTTGAGCTTAAGTGGTGTTATCTGATAGACATATCTGGACACGTTGCTCTCCTTGGGGTAACCTTTCTGCTTGCCACTTCTCTGCCCTTTGTTCTTGCTCACTGCCAGGCCTTTCTCCAAGGGGAAGGCTGGGTGGTGGTTTTGTTCAGCTCAGTGCCTCTGCCACTTCCCTGGACAGTGGGGAAAACCTGCCTCCAGCTGCCTAAGGAGAGGGAACAAGGGAGCCCTATCCCACAATATAATGTTCCCTTTCAAATCCTAATCTCAGTAGCTTAAAACTCAATTTTAACTGGAGGGAAAAAGTAAATGTGACCTTTAAGCACACTCAGCTACAACTGGACTTTAACAAAATCCCTCCACTTGTGGGAACCTTTATCTCCAAGTTTCACCAGGGCTCCCTGCAGACCTACGGAAATTGCCGTGTAGAGCCTGTGTCTAAATTACACCCTGGCAACTGAAGGCTCTTTTGTTTTTGCTTACAATGAGCAAGAGTTTCCCCTGCCAGCTCGGGATGCCTTCTCTCATCTTTTACTCTGGCTCCTTTAATTTTCCTTCCACTGCACCAATTTACTATGGCCCCGAGTCTCCTGCACATGCAGAGGGGAGTTCTGCTGGTGCCCATCTGGTGAAGATGTTGTAACCCAAAATGGGGTTGTCTCTCAGCTATTCTGGTGGAGTCTGGTAATTTGTCTGATGTGGAAAATCCCCAGGCTGCAATCAGTGCCCTGGACGCTTGAGTGGAAAATGACAACATTATAACATGGCTCATATTCCCGTGGTAAATTACTCTGTGCTTACATATAGATGTATCAGTGGTGGTGTGGACCAGCCAGTGTGACTGTGAAGGTCTCCAGCTTTTGGTTTGGCTCCATGGCCTCTCTATTGGGTTAAACATTGAGGAAACACAGCACCTATGGCCGCGCTAACAATGGAGGTTTGTTAAACGTGGGTGACCCTCAGTTTCTCTAAAAGCATCTTGGGCAAAAAGCCATGGACCTCTTCTTCTCTCCCATTTATCCAGGCCTAGGCAGAGGGGCTGGGAGGGATGGACAGATGCTCTCTCCTCCCAGCAAGAGGGGATGTGTCTCCTGGGCCAGGGGGCCTGTCAGTGGTGGCCAAAGTTTGAGGGTGACCTCATGTAGGTATCTCTCAGTTTTGGTGGAGCATGAGTGTATTCTGGGGACTCCTGAGCACTACAAATGGCTTTGGAGCCCCCAGCAGCACCTGGATTCAACACCAGATAGGCAGCCTACAGCATCCTGCTTTGGAGGCTTTGTTCCTAGGCAGAGACAGGAGCAAGGAGTTACCTGGAGCTACCCAGGGCTGGAGTGAAAGCCTTAATGCAGCAAGCTTATCAGTGCTCAGCTGGGCTGGAAGAGGCACATGAGGTCAGTCAGGGACTTTGCCTTAGTCCTCCACCCACCTGTGCACTCAGGCTGGGGCTGTGGTGAGCAGCTCCTGGTGGAGTGGAGCCTGCCTGGTGTCCAGGATCTCACAGCTGGGCTTGAGCAGCTCAGGAGAAGGCACCTGTACGGCTGGAATTGGAATCAGGAAACTTCTTTTAACCACAAAATCATAGAATATCCTGAGTTGGTGGGACCCACAAGGATCATGGGGTCCAACATCTCGCCCTGCACAGGACTACCCTCATTTAGACAATATCTAAATGACCATCCTAGTTGAGAAAGGGTGATTGAATCCTAAGCTGTTGTTTGTGCCAAGACCCTTCCCTGCTTCTTTCTCCTGGCCTTTCCCACTGGGAACTGCTGCCCTTGAGCCTGTTGTTTATGGAGTGATGACCACAGGCAGCAAGAGCCCAGGTGATTTAGGGTCATCAGGCAAAGGTCACACAGGCAACACCTAGACTTCTAATCCTGGTATCTACATAAAAGCAAGGTTCTGTGACTTGTTTTTATGATCATCATAAAGTGAATCCAGCAGCTTTCTGAGATAGGGTACAAGATAAGCCTGCAACAAACCTGAGTAGACAAGTGATTTTCTTTTAATTACTGATGTAGGACAGTAGAGATGAAAACCCAAGTGTCCAAGGGTATAGACGTCCTCATCCTCTGATTAGATACATATAATGAGATGGAAAGCTAATCTATCATATTTAGAATCAGTCAATTAGAGGGTTACGGCTATAGATGTATTTAGCTTTAGCGTTAGGGAGATTTTTGAACCACATACTGTACTTAGTCATTACCATGCTAAGTGATAGTAATGCAGGTCACCTTATATATGGGCCATGGTAATCAGCTTCAAGTATTACTAATTAAGCCTTTTCACCTTTGGGCTCCCCTCCATGACATGACACATAAAATGGGCCATCAAGGTCACTGGGAGATGCTCCTTAAAACCCAACACCCACTGTTTATTGTGGAGGCTTTCTAGTTCAGTCTCTGCTGTGTGGAGAGAGTTGTAAACAAAAAGCTCTTTCTTTGCCATGTCTTTTGCTTCTGAGTTGCAAGATGCCAGTTGGGCACTGCTAATCTTTCACTTGCCCAGCTGCCTGTCTGGCATTATTTGAAGCCCACAAACTACTCAGGTGAATAAACCACGTCAAAGCGAGCGTGGCTCTGTCATCTCCCTGCTGGTAATCCTCACTTGTGTTTTCAGAGGAAGTCAATGAAAGCTGCAAATGCTGTAGTTACTCTGGAAAGCAGCTTATGCGATTAGGCAGAAGGTCAAAAATAGAAAAGCCCACAAAGGAAGACCTAAAAAATTGTGGGTGTGTTACAGTGATGCACAGAGATGGCTTCACTCCCTCCCCACACCCTGAGGAGGGTGTCCAAGGTCCTCAGCTCTCTCTGGTACCTGTCCCTTAACCAGAGTTCATGGATCCCTCAGGCCAAAAGCTCTTGATGATTTTGTTTTAGTATGAAGAGGATTTGCATCTGCTTTTAGGACTCTGCTGTGTCAGGCTGGTGGCAGAGGCACAGGCCACCCTGCTGCAGGTGGTCAGGAGAACAGAATGCTTTGCAGTGCCTCCCAGCCTGGGAGAAAGGCAGGGGTTGCCCATGGAGAAGGGGGTGCAGTGTCTCTGTGTGGTCTCCAGCCCAAGGGCAGCTGCTTTTTTTGGAGCAGCTACTCTCTCACAGTATTATCAAGGCGTTGGTAATTCCTGGGATCACCCCGGCCTCATTTTCATAAAATCACAGAATATCCCGAGTTGGAAGGGATCCACAAGGATCATCAAAGTGCAGCTCCTGTCTCTGCACAGGACAACGCCCAAGAATCACACTGTGTGCCTGAGAGCCTTGTCCAAATGCTTCTTGAACCCTGGCAGGCTTGGTGCTGAGATACAATCACCCTGCCCTTAAACCTTCCCCTCTCCATCCTTTCTTCAGGGGCTAATTGCTTCATTTCTGCCTTAATTTCTGGTTTCCCAGGCATCTGAGTAAAGCTCTTTTCCTTGCAGTGGTAGAGCTGAATACATGCCCATAACAAACCCGTCAACTCCGGCCCTCTGGGGCAAGTCTTTGCAAGCAGGCGGGAGCTGGCATGGAGGGCTTGGAGAAAGGTGCTCTCTCTCTCAGGAGAGCACCAGGAACTGATGCTGCTCATGAGGAACTGGGAAAGGTCTCAGCTTTTGCATGCCCCGTGATAAGGAAATTATTTGAAACATTGGATATTTTCTGGGAGATGGGGCAAGTGTTGCCCCAGCTCCTCTCAGCCAGATGGGACCAGCTGGTGAAGATCCCCTTGGGAAAACTGCCAGTTTTGGGGCTGAAGGAGGTCTGCCCCAGAGGGGTGGATGATGCAATGAGCTATGGTTCTTGCACCACCAGGGCTTGGGCAGGCAGGGAAAGTGTCCATGGTGGCCAGAGCCAGCACTGGGTGGTCAGGGTGATGTGTGACATGGACCAGCTGTTCCTTGGGGTCTATGGGGGCTGCTAAAACTATTGGCTTTCTTGGCAGGTCCCTGTTTTTGTTACCTGCTTTTCCATGGACAAGGGATTCTGTAGATGGAGAACAAGATCTTGATGTAGAGTTAACTTATCAGCAAATGCCCTTGATAAGAAGCCTGTGACAAGCATTTCACATTTTCATGGGATGGTGGAATGGTTTGAGTTGGAAGGCACCTTAAAGATCATCTAGTTCCAATCGCCCTGCCATGGGGAGGAACACCTTCCACTAGACCAGATTACTCCAAGCCCCATGAAACCTGCCCTGGAACACTTCCAGGGATGGGGCAGCCACAGCTTCTCTGGGCAACCTGTGCCAGTGCTTCACCACCTTCACAGTAAATTTCTTCCTAATATCCAATCTAAATCTCCCCCTTTTCAATTTAAAGCCATTCCCCCATGTCCTATCACTACCTGCCCATGTTCAGTCCCTCTCCAGCTCTCTTGTAGCCCCTTTAGGTACTGGAAGGGGCTCTAAGGTCTCCCTGGAGGCTTTGCTTCTCCAGGCTCAACAGCCCAAACTCTCTCAGCCTGTGATCCCAGGAGAGGCACTCCACATGTGCAGATCAGTGCATTGATGATACATTCCTGGACTCACAGCACGACCCACTTACTGCTCTCCCTCTTTGCTGGCAAAGCCACTAAAGGAATCTTGGGAGGTATAACTGAGTGGGAAGTGCAAGGCTGGAGCAGCAGGGATGAATCTCAGCCACAAAGCTGGACCAGTATCACCGGCTGCAAGAGCTGTAGTTGGTGGTGGCTGCTCTAACCCCAATGATATTTCACTTATGCTGATGGGGAAACATTTTTTCCCCATGAGCTGTGCTCTCCAGGGAGGGTAAAATCCTCTTCTTGACTTTTCCCCCTGCTAATTCTTAGCCAGTGACCACAGGTCTCGGAGGGACTTTCCATCTGGTCTGGTTAGCAGGCCATGTTCAGCTGCACTTTGGCACTTTCAGGTTGATGGATCACTGGACAAGTCTTTGCAAGTCCATGCCAGCCTTCAGATGTGTCTCACTCTGTACCTACATGATCAGTGTTACTGTCTCATTTAATCACTTCCTTTTGTGTTTTTGTCCATCTGTCATCCTCCAGTGCCATTTCAGTTCCCTGTCTGGGGCGGAGCAGCACTGTACCAAGGAGAAAGTTTAAATGTGACCCGTAAAAACTTGATTTTGTCAATATTTGTGCCTGTGTTTTATTTTGGGGAAGGCCTGTTTGTTTTTCATTTGTCCAGCTTGCCAAGCTACTCCTGTGCTCAGGCCACACTTGAAGGTGGTGTAAATAAGCTCAGCTCTGCCCATCTGAATAGGGATGTCTTTGCTGTAGGTCCACATTTTGTGAGCAAAGTGTTGCCCTGGGTTTGAATGCCAGCTTTGGTGACGGCATGGCCATCACCCTCCATCACTGCTGGGGAGGGAAGTTGCTTCCCCTTCTCAGCACCATAGAGGGGCCAGAGATGTTTACCTTCTGCCCTGGAAGGAGACAGGCACTCTCAGCACAGGGAGTTCCCACACTTCCTCATTTTGCTCTGGCAGAGCAGCTTCCAGCCCCACTGGGTATTTGGTCCAGCCCCAGTGCAGCACCTCTGTGCTGGGCTCTCCCATCCGTCTGCTCTGGTGCAATGGGTAGGAAGGGTGCAGGGAGCATGGGAAGACCTGTGAAACCAAGGAACCTCCTCAGGGTGTCAGGGTGTGGGGGTCCATAAGATCCACCACCCTTTTTGTCAACTGTTTTCCCCCTGAACTTCGCTGGTTTTCCATAGGAACCAAAGGTGTCTCACCAGCCTTTCTCTGAGCCGTGGCCCATCTGCAGTAGTCAGGAGCAAAGGGGCTGAAGTTGTGGGGGTCTCCACAATGCAGATCCCCACCTGGGCATCTGTCTCTTCTTGGGAAGATGAAGCTTTCCTTGAGAGCTGGGTATTGTGAAACAATGTCCATGACACAATGAGAAGGTGGAGTCAGCAGGAAGCACGCCTGTGGTTTAGATATGGGGTGAGAGCTTGAATTTTCAGAAATAAACTTTGGGTCATGGTTTTGGGAGGTGCTGGGGTTGGGTTGGTGTTTTCCTGTTTGTTCTCCTCCATTGCAGCTCTAGGTCTTATCAAGGGGTCTGAATTTCTGAAGGTGAATGCTCAGCCTGGACTCTAAACCTGCATTCCTGGTGATGGCAAAGGAAAGCTCACCTGTGACCTGAAGCAGCATCAGGTTTCTAAAGCCTGAGCCCAGCAAAGCCCTTTGTGGACCATTGTGTGACTCCCAGTGCATCCCAAAAAAAGAGAGTAAGCAACAACTCTCCCGACTACCTGCTGTGGGGATCTGGGGGTGGGGAACAAAAGGCAATAACCACATTGGGCTGGTGCCCAACCACTGAGCCCAGAGCCACAGTGGTGTGAGCATTTTCAGGAGGCACCTCAGCACTGGGAAATGAGGGTTAAAGGCAGACCTGACCCTGTGTGAGCAAGTAACACAGACTGTAGGATCATTTAGTTGCCTCTTGGCTCTTTGCCCATTACAAGACTTGTCTTAGGAGAGGACTGCATTTCTTGCAGATTCCCCAGTGCAATAATATGGGCTGTGGCAGTATTTGTCCACTGGCACACACAGCAAACAACCTGGCTGTTAGTCCTGGCCTCCTGCCTGGTGGTGGGTGACAAGCACTGCTGCCATCCCTGTGGGATGGAAATCCATGCTTAGCACAAAAGGAGGCATCTTTTCAGCTGAAGGAAGCCCAGAGGTGGTGGTTTACAGCAGTTGAGCAGGTGCAGTGGTGATGGGGGGTAGTTGCTCGATGGATTTGCTGCTTGTCTTTATCTCAGGCTGTTGCGCCATCACAGGCAGCAAGTCAAACATTGCAAGGAGTTCCCTTTATTCCTTCCTGGTTGAGCTGGTGCTGAATCACTCAATATTTGTTCTGGTTACATGGCCCTTCATATCAGAGCTTTTTGCTACTTCACCCTTCCATTTGCTGGCACACCAGGGTTCTTTCCTGACCTGCTGGGCATTTCCAAGCTCTGTTTGCTAACTCCTGGGCTTTCCATCCTGGCCCTCTGAGCTGGGTAGGCTCAGCATCCCTACTGCCTTCTCAGACATATGTCAGGTCTGACTAAGGGCCTCTGTCCCAGGAGGATTCATCTGCAACATTCAGCACATTTATCTGCCCGCCCACCCCAGTTCTCTCTCTCCTGGGGCATTTCTGCCCTCCGCAGCATCCTGGATACCCTCCAGTGTGCTCTGGTGTCTGGGGTGCGAAGTGAAAATATCCCAGAGGCTCAATCCATCCTGAAGTGAACCTAAGCACCATGCATGTGTGCATACCTGGAGCCTCATCTTCCTCCCATCTGCAGGTCAAGAGGGATGGGGTCCTCAGGAGAATGATGCATGCCTGCCCTCCTCGGGCTCACAGGCCATCCCATCCAAATTTTGGATGTGGCCATAACCCAGGTGATACCACACAGGGAGGTTCCAGCTGCCCTTGAGGCTGGCAGATGGCTTTGCCAGGCATTGCCATGTGCTGCTGAGGCTGGTGTGTGGAGCAGATGTTTCCAGAGCTGTGGTTGCACCCCAGCAACACCCAAGAGCTGCCATCAGGGCCTGGGACTGACAGGAGGTCACAACTCTTCCCCCCCTGCCCCACACCACAGGGTTGGCTCCTCTGCACAGCCATGAGGGATCCTGAGCACGATGAGGTTCCCTCCCTGTGGCATCAGTTCACTGTGCCCGGGTATTTCTGCTGCAGCTGATTAAAGCTCCAAGCGAGGCAATTATGGGATGCAGGGTGAATGAAGAGGAGGTGCTGAGGTGTCACTGGCTGGGGAGAGAGACAAGCTCCTCAGTCCTGTTGAAGAGTATCTGGGAGTGTATTTGTGGCTTGGTTCTGCCTTCTTCCCACTGCCTCATATCAAGCTGAGCCACTGGATCACCTTCATGGGATGGTGATTTCCAGTAGAGGTTCAAGGTGGTCAGCCGTGGCCTGAAGGGATTTGGCTTGTCCCTGACTTAGTGGTTTCTTCCCTCCCTGGCAAGGATGATTGAAGCATCTGGAGAGCCTGGCCCTATGTGTCCAGGCAAAAGCAGACCTTGGAAAGCCAAGTGGGATTTGCTCTTAGAGCTCACTCCAGTTTTATTTTCAGGGACTTTTCTCAATTTGTAATTTGAACTATGTAATAAAATAGAATCTCTAAGATGGATAGATAAACACAGGCTGTCACTGCAGCACTGAGCATCCTTTTCATATCTCAGAGGGGTTTTTTTTGCTTTTTTGAAATTGGTTTTATTTTGAGTTTTCACAGAATGATAGAATGGTTTGGACTGGAAGGCATCTTAAAGATCATCTTCTTCCAACCCCTCTGCCATGGGCAGGGACACCTTCTGCTATCCCAGGTTGCTCAGGGCCCCATCCAGCCTGGCCTTGAACACTTTCCAGGGATGGGGCAGCCACAGCGTCTCTGGGCAACCTGTGCCAGAGCCTCAGCACACTGAGAATTTTCTTTCAAGCATTTTATTTCTTTCTTTCCTCCTCAGAAACCAGCTACGTGTATCCCATCTGGATGAATCCAGCTTTTCTTACTGCTGCCCCACCTTCCCATTTCCTGGAGCTAGACAGTGGTTGAGACACGGTATTCATGTGCATGTACATGTTGTATACAGAGAGATCCTCTAGTAATCTTAAAAACGCTTTGATCAGAAAAGTAATGACTCCCTGGCATGAATTGCTTCACAAATTTTGCTTTTGTGGAGAGAAGCTCCTTGGCTTGAGCATTTCCATCCTAATAGGAACAAGTTATATCTGATGAACAAACCTTGCTGCTTTCACTCACAAAGCAGTAATTTACTCTCCAAGGGGTGGCATCCAAACCTCTCATCCCCGCAGCACCATTTATTCAGCAGTGCAGTCAGCCAGGAGAATAATGTGGGATGCAAGCCATGGGGTTGCTATCTGCTCTGCACCATCTGGCATGACTTTCCCCTTCTTGGTGTATTTTAGGACACATAAACTAAGGGGGAAATGTTTTTCTGCTTGTGAGGAAATTCAAGTCACCACATAACCAAATTCACCCCACAGAATAGTAGCTACAGCTCCCAGTAGGTCCAGTGGAAAATAGTTGTAGCCCAGTAAATTCCTCTTTGGCCCATACAGCTGCAAAGCCATAAAACACTTGGATGTTTTCCTGCACAAAGCTCCTGTAAAGGCTTCCTGCAGCCTTGACTCCTTGCCAGCCCAGCTTCCCAGGCTGCCTGAGCCCAGCCAGGCCTTTCCAAAGAAAATCATGTCAAAACTTCCCTAGTTTCTCTGGTTTGTGTTTTGTGCAGCACTCTGATGTGAAAATATTGATTCTGGACTTTAAGGCAGATGCTTTGTATATTTGACTAATTCAATGGTACAAAAGTTTGGCGTGAACTATCCTTGTCTGGGTCCCTTTTTATCTTTTTAATGCAGCCTTAAAACCACAGAGGGTATTGACATTGGGAAGAGCCAAATACAACAATGATGCAGCATAAATCCTATACACAAGCAATACTGTCTATCTTGGCTACATGCAGCTTTTATTTTTTTCTTTTACCCTCCAGATTCAAAATGGAAAATTTTAAAAGGCCATTTCAGGAGAATTTTAAGCATATATGCAGATGCAGGGAAACATCATCCTGATTGAAAAATGCAACCCCCCCCAAGTTTTAGCTGAAGAAGAGTGGGTTTAGATTGGATATTGAGAAGAAATTCTTCCCTGTGAGGCTGGTGAAACTACTGGAACAAGGTGCCCAGAGAAGCTGTGGCTGCCCCATCCCTGGAAGTGTTGAAGATCAGGTTGGATGGGGCCCTGATCAACCTGGTCTAGTGGCAGGGGGTTGGAGCTAGATGATCTTTAAGGTTCTCTTCCAACCCCAAACACGCTGTAATTCTATGAGGGTTTGCAGCACCAACGTGTTTCTCAGGCAATCTGGGAACTGCTGAGCTCAGGCCATTGTTCTCCCCAAAGCTCAAGGAGTTTTGCTCAGGGCCAGGATGCTGCTTCACCCCTCAGTCCCAATGCTCTGCTGCTACATCTGCAGCCTGTGGTGAGAAATTTAATACAGAGACTTCACATACATGGGCCCAAACTCTTGTTTTAACACCCTGTGAGCATTGACCCCTCTCTGGCAAGGCATAACTCATCCCCTCTCAGGGGCTGCAGATCCAGCTATTGCTTAGCTTTCTTCCAGCATCTCTGCAAAGGGCACATCCTGGTCTCTGTTGTCTCTGTAGGGACCAAGGGCTGCCCAGCATTGTCAGGTGGTGGTTTCAGTCTGTCCTCAGAGGACTGGGATGTCAGGCCAACCAGGAGGCTGGCAACTGCATCTCTGCTTTGCATCTCTGACAACCTGTAGTTGCTTTAATTGTAGTCTGCCTCCCTCCTCCCAGGCCTTGCAATCAGCAGATGAAGGCGAGTGAAAGGCATAATCAGCTGTGTGGGGCTTTACAGTCTGCTCTGCCTTTCAGGCTGACTGCAGCTGGAGCTGTGTGCAGGGAGAGGGGAGTCTGCTCCCTGTCTCTGCCTTTCTCAGGATCAAGATAGGGCACAGCTTCAGTTCCAAATCCTCTCTACTAGGAATGAGACATTTTCAATATTCTCATTATATGTGTCTGCTAATAATGTGAAGAAATGAGACTCAAATGCTGGTCACAGATTGCCCTGCCCAGAGATTTCTGTGCCTAGTGATGGAGTGTTTTGGGAAAGCTACAAACAATCCCACCAGGAGCTCCAAAGTCCTGCTTCAGAGATCTGTGCACTAGGAAGCATTTTGCCTTCACTCAGCTGTGTCCCAGTGAGGTGTCATGCTGAGCTACACAAAAAATTGAACTCTTGGATGAAGGAGCATCCAAGGTATATTTGCTCTAACTTGGAAGTAGTTTTGTAGCTCTGAATCAATACCTTTCCAAGGCTTCGTCCCACTTGAAACTGCACAAACTGTGTAGATTTTCCTGACAACTGGGTGTCTATGCTGACCATGGACATGTCCCACCACTGCATCTCCCACTGCTGCTCTAAACTGGTAAAGGGGACACACTGTTCAAGGGCAGATGAAGAGCCAGTGGACATTTTCTCTTCCAGCACTCCATGTGCCATATCAGCACAAGCCAGCCCACAATTCTACAGCTAGCTTAGAGGACAAGACACCCACCACAGCATCCAGCTGGGGACTGGAGCAGGACTGCCTGTGCCCCGGCAGTGAGGGNACCCACCACAGCATCCAGCTGGGGACTGAACATCATCTCTCCATGGAGCAGGACTGCCTGTGGCCCGGCAGTGAGGAAAGGCAGCCTGACCTCCCCTCCAGCTCCGTGCCTGCTTGATGCCAGGGGAAAAATTACTGTTCCCTTAACACCTTCAGCCTGCTTTTATCTCCAGTCACCAGCATCCCTCCCTTTGCTTAGTCCAAGTCTTCCCAAAAGGCCCCAAGGCAAAGCAGGAGTGGGGAATTTTCCTCCTGGGCATGGCTCAGTGATATTGTGGGTTAAGCACCTGAGTGTGGCTATTTTGGACACAAAGCAGACAGACTGAGAGGTAACAGTGTCTCTGCTGCCATTGATGAGGTTCATGGGGATCCTCTGGAGCTGGGGTTGATGCAGGGACCGTGATGGCCCCCTCTCCAATTGTAGATTGGTGAAATCCAAAAGCTTTCCAGATTGCATCCTGATGTCTTACACTGGTCTGTAGGAAGGCAGGACTGAGGAGGTACTGAAGACAGATCATGGGCTTCCCCACTGAGCCCAGTAGCAGTTTTATGGAGAGACTGGTGGGGGTTGTGAGGCTGCAGCCCACCTCTACATTTGGGGGAAAGGGAGGCAAAAAGTTCTAGCTTTCTGTTTCCAGCCTCCACAGCTTTTTCAAAGAGCCAGAAAACACTGAAAAGTAAGTGTGAGGGAGAGGGAAGGAAAATCTTGTATGAGTGAGACACTGTGACCTCTGGGAGCTGTTCTTTCAATCTCATGAGAAGCTGCTACTGCCGTGGGACGGGGAATGCTGTGCACAGAGCAGCTCGGCAAAAGTGTCCTCAGGAGCATCATGGGACGGTTTTACTCTCTCTTCATCTTGTTTTGAAAGGCGAGGAGCTGACAGGAGCCTGCCTAGCACAGTTCTTCAAGTAACAGGACGACGTGTGGCTGCGATTCAAGGCAAGGTATCACACAACATTGAGCTCACACAGGGACAGGGCTGAACTTCAGATAACCTCCTAAGACTAAAGCAAGATCAGCTGAGAAAACTATCCTGGCTTTCCACTGCTGGCAGTACCGGCAGAAGCCGGAGACAGAGCAGTCCTGGCTCAGACAAAAGAGCTCACTGGGCTTTGTTGCTGTCTTTTGTCTGCGGGCGGGCAGTTTTCCACAAGGCTGGTTCCCCACTCCCTGTAAAGCTGTGAAAACTTTCATATCCCTGCAAAACATGGCAGGGTGAGCTAAGAAACAGAGCTCACAGGTCACCTGAGCTCAGCTTAAAGCAAAAGTGAGGGTTGTTCCTGTACCCACGTGGGGGTTTACCCTCCTGAGTGTGATGTGAGCAAAGAACGGAATCTTTGAATGGAAGAGCTTGTGGAGAAGCCACAGGTGCTCCAAGGTAATTGATCAGGATAGAGGAGAAGAAGAGGGCTTTGACTCTCAAAAAGAGAGTCAAAAAATGAAACCTGTCAGTTTTTGAAGCTATTTGTTCCCTGTCTGAGCTGCTGTTCTTGATAGGCATCTTCCTTATGGCATTTGGTGAAAGAAGGTCTGAAAGTTGTTTAGTGGCGGTTTATTTTCAGCCGAGATAACTTGTGACAGCACAATGGTGTTGCAACACTACAGTTCTTGTTTGTGGTTCCCCTGTGCTTTGCTACTGGAGCAAATGAAGGCTCCTGACAGGGGCTTATTGTGCTGAAAAGCGCAGAGATGTTGCAAGAGTCTGTTCCCTCCTAGGGAGGCAGAGAAAAGACCTGCCAACGCAGAAAGAAGGAAATGGAGTTGGCCTTGTGTGCAGCCCACTGCAAAGCCATGCTGCTGAGGACCTGGGTCCTCACTCCAGCCCCAAGGACACACTGTGGTTGGAGCCACCTACCCCACCCCATGTGCCCCAGCACAGCCAAGTGCTGCACAAACCACCCATGGACCTGCTCCTTGGAGGGGATGGAGATGAAAGGCTCCTGCCACTGGTTACTCCTCCTTACAGCTCTCCTTACAGCCTTGCTGTTTCATGCAGTCACTGTGGGCTTGCACAGCTGCTTTGCTTTCCCCTCTATCCCCTCCAAGAGCATGAACCGCACCTCTAAAATAGTTGTTCTAACTCCAGAAACAACACTACAGCTGTATGAAGTGACAGCAACGGGAGCCAACACAGGGCCAGGGAGCAGACTGAGAGCCAAAAGGAAATCTAAACCTACATCTCATCGCTATAACTAAACCTGTCTGCCAAAAGCAGGCCTCTCAGCTCAGCTTCTTACCTGGTCTAAGAGAAGAAACGTCAAACGAATAAGGATCTGGCTTCCTCGGCTACTGTCCCTTCACTTGTCCCTGTTTTGTGCCCGTGTAAATCCATGAACTCAGGCCCAAGGTAACAGCACAGAATGAGGTACCTGCTCTGTCTCTTTTTAGGCAACACAACCTGAGATTAAAGCTGTGCTAGCTTGGTACGCCACACTGTAAATCCCTACGTGTTGATTCCCTGTCTCCTCCTCAAGTTTTACAGGATGCCGACAGCTTTCTGCTTGTTTTATGGCAGTGGCTCGACACATCAATACGAGAATTAATTAATGTTGGCTACAGGGTAGGCAGCAGCTCAGGCAGCCCAAGAGCAAACAAGGTCAGAATTTCAGCAACAGCCCATTTAGAGAACTTGCTGGGGCTCCAGCAGAGCAGCCTCGTCTCTCCAATTTTTATTTGGAACACTGCTCTCTTGCCTTGTTTGCAAGTCCTTTCCTGTTGGCAAGGCTGCTGCAAAGCCAAACCCAGAAGACAACGGCAGATGACTCTACTCCATAGAGGGAGTGAGGATTAGGGCCGGGATAGTGTTTGGCTCACAAGCATACAATCACTACAAAACAATTATTGACTTAAAATCCCTTTACTGATATCCCAACGTTCATTTGATGATGTTAAAAGGTCAGAAGGAAAATGAAAGCTTTTTTTGCCCTAATCCCTTTAAGTGCTAAATTCGTGGAAAGCAATTAAACTAACAATTTAGATTAAGGCAATGGCTTCAGAAGATGGAGAAACTCTGATCCTCAAAAGATGTCTGAACGAAATGTGGCTTTTCAGAATGAGATTGGAATTGCCCTTGTCCTCCTGTTACAAAGATCCTCTGGGTTGGCTTGGTAAGTGTATAATCCAAGACTGCCATGTTTGTTGCAGTCCTCAGCTCTGCAACATGCCCTTGGATCACAATGAGAGAGTCTGAGCACTGACAATAAACAAAAGGGAAAAGAAAAATCTGTGTCAAACTGGCTCCAAATGAATCTATTTCCCAAACAAATCATTACTGCCACTAGTGAATAGTATTTATCAAGTTGATGCTACTCTTTACAGCCCTTGGTAGGGATGAAATACTTTTTAATTTTTCTCCTCCCTATGTAGCTTTTTTCCAAGATTTTTCTGGATTGCCAGGGTGCAGAGTAAGGATGGAGAGGAAGGATGCCCTCCTTCTGTGGAAAGGAGCCCAGTGAGTACAAAGCACAACACTATGGCAGATGCAAAGGCAAACCCCAAAGAGGGCTTAAGGGCAGGGTGGCTCCTTTCTTCCCTGACCCCGGGTCCCTGACCCTGCTCCAACTGAATGCCCTCAGCACAAGCAGGCAATAATCCAGCGGGCTGAGAGCTGGTAGATAGGATCTTGTACAGTTTAATTGGGTTGTAGCCAGCTCGTTTCCTTGGTGCCTCTGTTGATAGAAGGGCTTTTACTGCATACACAAGCCTTAGCAGAGACAAAATTCATGTCTCCTCTTCTAACAGGAGAATTGATAGATATGACACTGTCAGCAGAATATATTTTCCATACAAGGCTCTGGGTAGGAGAAAAGCTTGTCCCTGCAGCTATGCTTAGCAAGCAAGGAGAGGTTCTGGGGACAGGATCTGGGTTGATGTCCACTGCAGCAGGGCACAGCCAACCTGCTGGATGTCATAGAATGATAGAAAGGTTTGAGTTGGAAGGGACCTTAAAGATCATCTACTAGTTCCAACCCCCCTGCCATGGGCAGGGACACCTTCCATTATCCCAGGTTGCTCCAAGCCCTGTCTAATCTGGCCTTGAACACTTCCAGGGATGGGGCAGCTGCAGCCTCTCTGGGCAACCTGTTCCAGGGCCTCACCACCCTCACAGTTAAGAAATTCTTCCTAATATCCAATCTAAAGCTACTCTTTTGCAGAGATGCTTGACTGTGCCCCTAAAACCAGAGCACCTCTTAGGGCTAAGCTGATGGCATGTCCCCTTGGCTTTCTGAAGATGTGCCCCCACTGGCAAGGCCACCCTGCCCACACAGCTGGAGTAGAGGCTGCTGAGATGGAGAAGTGACTTCACCAAAGTCATGCTCAGAGCTGGAGAGGAGACCATGCAAAGAGTAAAACCATCCTGGACTTTCTCACCAAGCCCAAGGGGTGATGGACAGTTGTGTTTGAATTTCTATGGTGCAACCCCTATAAACTGACAGTTTTACTGTTATTCCCATGTGAGATGACCCCTTGTTATCTAAAGCACAATGGTTGGGCATCCTGATGAAGGAGAAAAACCCCATTAATAGCAGTTTCAGTCATTCCTCTATCCCAAAACCCTTGGCTTCAATTTTCAAAGANTGAAGGAGAAAAACCCCATTAATAGCAGCAGTAACATTAAATTCCTATGTACCACTCTCCAAAAGCAGTTCCAGTCATTCCTCTATCCCCAAACCCTTGGCTTCAATTTTCAAAGTTTTAGATTTGCCTAGGAATTTTTTTTTTCTGAGAACAGTTCAGAGAAACATGTTTTCCATGACTGGTTCCTTCAAAAATGTTATTACTGGCTTGGGATAATTCTTCTACAATAAGATTAAGTTTCTCTTGCTGGAAAATACAGACACTACAAATTTTTAATGTCAAAAACCAAACAAGTAAAAACAAGTAATTTCCTAAGAGCATACACGATCTGGTGTTGGTAGTGTTTCATGGGAAAGTGCTTCGTTCCAGTGTGTGTGTCTGTTTCTAGGGAAACTAATGGCAAATGGGGTGAAAGGAAAAACACAGGATAATTACAAAGCCTCACTTATCAACCTGCTTCTAACCATTATTTGGAGTGGTAGGCAAACACGCAAAACACTGAACTGCTCGTATTTTTATGATGCTTTGAAGTGTGAGCTCTGAACATTTTAACTCGCATCACTTCAGCATTTCCATGGCTGAATAGTGCTGGTGTCTTTGGCTTTCCAGAAAGGAGTCCAAAACAGACGAACAAATGGAGATACTCTGTCCTTAATTGAAAGAAGAGATGAGCAGAGGAGGGATCTTGTGAAGTCTTACTGGACAAGTCCCACCTTGGTGCTTCTCACGCACTATGGAATGTTCCCAGTGTGCAACGTGTGCTGCTCCAGGGTGGCACCTTCGTAGCACAAACAGGTTCTTGGTTGGCAGAAAGGGAGCCAAGGTCCTCCATGTCTTTCAGAGGTGATTTTTCAGGGATTCTTTCATCGGGATAAGCTCACTCCGTCAGCCAAGCTTGTGTGTTTCACACTCCCCCTCTTTTTGTATTGCTCTCTGGAACAATGGGACAATGAAAGATGCTGGATGTTGACATTGGGGAGCCTCTGCCATCAGCAGATGCAGGTGTTGGCAAGTGCAGGCGGGCTTCTAAAAATATCCTGCGTGCTTTATTCTTGCTTCAAAGGCCATTAAGTATTTCTATGAGAGTCTTTTTCATCTTCAGCATGGAGATCTGCCTAATACTCCCACACACCCTTTATAATCCCCTGAATCTCAGGTTCTTCCAAATGGGAATATCTGGCCTGCAGATCTGTGCAACAAAACCTTTAGTGCCATGCAGCAGCACTGAGAAATATGGGCAACAAACCTGAATGACTTCTCGCTTTAGCTGTCCTTACAACACTAATTCTGCTGTGCAGGCTGTGTGTTTACTTCTTGTATCTGTAAAGAGCACAATCAAATCCAATTACTCTTCACATGAGCATAATCCACACATGTGACTTTTTAATGCAGAATATTTAGGTCTCCTTCATAAATAGCAGAGTGTTGCAAGGAAGTATCTGCTCACCCAGAGGCACTTCACGGAACCCAACACACCCGTGCAAAGGCAGGAGAGACCAGGACATTAAAAACAAAAGCACATTGCTTTCCTCTCGCTCCGGGTCTGCCGATGCATTTCCAGAGTGTGTGCTCTGTGATTCCAGGCAGCCCGGGTGCCTTAGTCATCCTAATGTGTTTGCTTAGGCACCAACATTAGTGTCAAAAGCACTTAATGCAAAGGAAACTTCCCAGGAGTGCACTGCTGGCTGCCAGATCCATCAGTGCTGCGCCGGGAGCGTATGCGCTGTGTGGCGTTTACTGCTGCGGGCTGGATAATGAATTGCCCACAGATTCTGAGGTCTGCTTCCCACTGGGCAGTCTGGGAAAAAGCTGCTGTGCCCCATATTGAGAGGCTGAGAGGGCTCAGCTTGTTCAGCCTAGAGAAGAGAAACCTCCAGGGAGAACTGAGAACCAATTCCAGTGTCTAAAGGGACTCCAGGAGAGCTGGAGAGGGACTTTGGAGAAGGGACTGAAGTGATAGGGCATGAGGAAACGGCCTTAAAATGAAGGAGATCAGGCTTAGATTGGATCTTCACAAGAAATTCTTGACTGTGAGGGTGGTGAGGCCCTGGCACAGGTTGCCCAGAGAAGCTGTGGCTGGCCCATCCCTGGGAGTGTTCCAGGCCAGGCTGGATGGGGGTTGGAGTAACCTGGGATGGGAGAAGGTGTCATTGCCCAGGGCAGGGGGTTGGAACATAGCCTTTAAGGTCCCTTCCAGCCCACACTATTCTGTGTCTGTATGATTTTATGTGGGTCTGTGATGCCTGTGGGTCCTCGTGTGCTCTCATCAGCCTTGATTGACAACAAATCTGAGACAAGGACGAAAATATTTATTCTTGACTGGTGCTGCAATCTTGTTTCAAGTGGATGGTTCAAAACAGTATCACTGTGATACAGTGACATCCCCTCACCCTGGACTCTTCATGAAAAGTCACATTTCCCATGAGGCTAATCAGAGCTGTGTAACTGTGGGGTGAGGGTCAGCCACTGGGAAGCCCTGGTGATGTATCTGTCCCCTTTCCCAGCCCCTGGCAATCTGTCCGGATCTTCTCCTGTGCCTCCAGTGCTTTTTTGGTACAATCAGCCCAGTCTGGAAGTGGCACTTTAAATGAGACTTGCCTGAGCCAGGCTGTGGGTTTTTGAGGTGGAGGATTTGGCCAAGAGCCTTCCCATGTGACCCCATCTTTTAGTAAGCAATAGCAAGGCTCAGTCTGTGGGCTCTCCTTAGGCAAACGAAAAGAGAGACCTGGCTCCCTCTCTGCTTTAAGAAGCCTTGTTTCCTTCATGATTTGTTTGCTGCTTTGGTTATTTTTTTTTTTCAAGTTGCTGTGTCTTTGATGTAAAGGGAACAGTCAGGAGGAATTTGAGCTGCGCTGTGGAGGTGAAGAAGTAATTGGAGATTACATTTAAATCTGCTGTTGGAGTTTTGAAGGCAACTGTTAGAGTAATTTTTCTTTTCTAATCTCTTCTTTCTTTCGCCTTCGTAGTAGAAAATGAGCTTTCTGGGGATTCCTGGTCATCACATCTTGCTGGAGACGGGTTAATCCTCACTGTCCCTCAGGAGTTGCTGCTTTGCTGTCATTCACCTTCTGCAGAACAGCTCTGCATGCAAAGGTGTCTCTGGTCCCCACAGCCATCCTGCCATGCATGTTCCCCTCCCCAGGGAAGATGCTCATTAGCTGTAAAAAGGAAAACACAATAATAATATTAATGTACAACTTCCCACACCATTGCTGTATCTCAAGTGTTTTTTCCTGTGGGTTGCAGTGCCAAACCTTTATGTCTGGAAATATCCAGAGCTAATCCATCTTTATAGACACAAGAGTCACCCCAACAGCAGCTGAATCAAAAATAGGCTCCCCTGCCCCTGCATCATATGTATATGTGGTGCTTATGGGCCCTGCAGAGCCTGGCAATGGTGGCTCTGACTCACGGGACACTGTCCCAGGTTCTTTGAAGATGGAGGATCCCATGCCTGCACTGGAGCTTTCCGGAGGGAGTAGGGAAGCAGCAAGGCTGGTTTGCTCTTCCCACCTGCCAATTTACTGTAACGTAAGGCAAGTCACCTCTTAAGTATCATCAAAGTGGTGCTGTTTATTCCAGGGGATTTTTGGGGTGGATTTGCCTAGGGCTGGTGCCTGAGCTGCAGAGATCATTAATTAGAGCAAACGATATTGACGTTCAACCTCTTTCGAGAACCTGAGGATCACTTTAAAGAGACAGATTCCTAAAAGAACCTTGTGCCAATCCCTTGACACCCCAGGAAGTTCTGAGCCAACCTGGTTCATCCCATCCTGGTCTGTACCTCCTGCTCTAACAAGGGTTTAACATCCCCAATACAAATCCAGGACTAGAGGAACTGACTTTCTTTCAGTATATATCTCTGAGATCTTTGCAAACAATGCAACTATGAACAATTACTTGCAATGTGAGTATTGCAAATAATATTTTCACCCTGAATCCCAGAGTTTTTCAGTCTATGCAGAAGGACTGTGAGCTCCTGCTCCTCCAGCTGGCTGGCTGGGTTGAAGCCAGTAGTTTTATGCTGCCAGGGAGCAGAATTTGGAGTATTTGGGTACACACACAGTGGATGTGTCTCTGTCACCACGTGCTTTGGCAGCTGGAATGTGGAGCTCCTGAAAGGGCACAATCCAATTTCCTGGGACATTGCAATTCCCCAGACCCTTGGCATTTTGCAGAACTTAGAAAAGGTTTCTTGCTCAGGGCTTTGTTAGTGTTTGATGTTTCAAAAACACTAAGCAGACACCACTCTACACCATCCTAATCCTGTCAGACTTGCAATGGAGCAGATATGTAATCCTTCATGGGCATTAAATATAATAGCAATAAAGTCTGTTTAAGAATTACACTGTCAAATGCCTGCCTAAGCAGAAGAAAATATTCTTAATTTAGACTCTTCAGGTGTCTGTTTCCAGCTGTTATCACCTGGGAAAGCCTCCCCTGCACGTGAGGGGGTAAATATGAGAAAAATCAGCAACAGGCAGTCCCAGATCACTCTTTTCTGGGCACTTCTGGGAGAAACAATTCCCTGTAATACATGATCATATTCACATGCATGCACAGACATGTGTACAACTGCTTTTATATGCAGGACAGCAGATGTGGGTGCACTCAGGGGCACCTCTGTGTATAAGCAAAAGCCCCAAGCAGCGTGATATACATTCATGCCAGCGGAAGGATTTGGGGGAGTGGGAGGGAGATGTGCTGGGGGCTGGGAGAGGGAGGAGGTGGAAGCCCTGCCACAGGCAGGATCAGCAACTCTGGGAGCCATGACTACAGAGGGATGAGCAACAGGTGGGGGGTTAAATAAGGAATGGGAGGCACAACCCTGAGGAAGGGAGCAGTAAGGAGAAGTCGCTCAGACTCTGGTTTTGGAGCCCCTTCTAAATGGGGAACTCTAGCTTGGCTTTGCTTGGGCTTGGCCCAGACACTGGGGGAAGCAGGTAGGTTTCCTAGATGGAAAGCAGGTTTCTCAGCTGAGTAAACAGCTGAGTTAGCTACCTAATTTAACAATAATATTAGCAAGTGATTAAAAGCTTTAACTCAGCCTTGACTTCCGGTGTCAAATGGATAAAATGTCTTCTTTTAACCCTCAGTCTCCCAGTGCCATGGCTGGGAGCCCTGGTGCAGCCAGGAGGGTGAGATGTAGCTGCTGTAGTTGTGGTACCCAAGGCACAGCTCATGGTACAACTAGGGTGTCTTGCAAAAAAAAAAAAAATAAAAAGGCTTCTGTGAGACTTCAGGCTGAGAAAAATGAGGAAAGCTCCATGTACACTAGCCGTGAGCTGTGTGGCAGGATGTGGTGGGCAAAACATGAAATGGTTGTTTCAGATGCTGAGTAACTTTTCTTCAAGCAGCAATTCCCATTCTCCTCCCACCAGCTGTGGCACAGGGCAAAGGGAGCTGGGAGCGGAGAAGCACTTCAGAGGTGAGACCTGCTGAAATCCAGCTGGTCTAGAGCCTGTCACTTCCTACCAGGACATCACACAAATGAATCCCTTGTGACATGAGTGCCCCTCTCCACCTCCACTCATTACCCCCAGCCTGTCTCATAGTCAGACAGACACACAGTTTTGCTGTGGTTTACATGAAAACTTTTTCCATGTGACAAGATGAAGCCTGTGGTATCACCCAGAACCATCCAACTGTTAGCACAGGAACTGTCCAAGACCACGGGCTAATTAAGGAGCCTTTAAATAGTTTCCACCGGTGATATGACTCTCGAGATGACAAAACCTTGAGAAAGGCAACAGGATTTTCCATGCCACCACCTTCCCCTTTCCTCTCCTCTAAGTAAGCTCTCGGTGGCTGCCTTCCCAGGAAAGCTGGTTGATGCCGGGGCAGTAATGGAAGATGCTCCTTCCCTGTTGAGTGCATGGATCATCCCCCCTCCCCGGGCTCTGGGCGCTGCAAAGGGAGGCTAGTTTGGGATCGGAGGCAGCTCGGCTGGGTTTGTTTAGCACTTCAGCCCGGTCCCATCATCTCTAGAGGGTTTATTCACATCCAACCCGTCCAGAGCGGGCATCTCCAGGCTGCTCCTTCCTGCCTCCAGCCTGCCGGGTCTCAGAGGCTGAGCCTGCTCCAACACGAACCCGTCCCGCGCCGAGAGCCGGGGCGAGAGCTGGAGCTTGCAGATGTCTCCCCTTAAAAACCTGGCAAAGTGGGTGGAAATCCCCCGCCCCGGGCTGAAGCAAAGGGGGGAGCCAAGCCCAGCACTGAAATGAGTTTGGGTTTGATCCTGATTAGAAGAGGGCAGGAGGAACCTGAGCCAACGTGGGCCCCGCTGCTCTTAACCTCAGGTGACCCGTGTAAAAGTCCGAGTGCTGAAGCCCTGCAGCCGCAGGGACCGGCGCCTGCTGGCAGCGCTCCTCTGTGCCGACCTCGTAAAACTCCAAAGCAAACAGCCTGGGTCCCAGCGAGGAGCTTTCACTCCTGAGGACGGGGCACTGGATGTGTAACCAGTCTTTTGCTGCAAAATGAGACCACATGGGGAGAAATCTCTGCAGGATTTGCAGGCATGTCCTGGAAACCCATCATCTAGATAACTCTGCCGAGTCCCTTTTAATGCAACCCGGGTATTGTATTCCCTACCTAAAATAAAGCATTTAGTCGATAGAGTTTAATATTAACTAAAACCTGTGAGAATTTGAGCTGAATCTCAGTGTGGAATAAGCATACTGAAGTCCCCTAAACTTGGTTTTTTATGAGTTATAAATGTGTGGTAAAAGGCACATATTTCTGTGGCTGAGTCACCCTTTGTAAACAGAGCATCACACTAATGTTTGCCTTGAAACACCTTGCCTTGGAACAGCCAGCCTTGACCCTTTCAGACAGCATGAAAATATCTA
Source organism: Pitta sordida (assembly GCA_013390025.1). Lineage (NCBI taxonomy): Eukaryota > Metazoa > Chordata > Aves > Passeriformes > Pittidae > Pitta > Pitta sordida. The sequence continues at coordinate 708,351 of WEKX01013826.1, read as the reverse complement.
TATATATACTAGTTTCAGTGGCTTTTCATACTGTCTGACCAGATGCCAGCAACTGCTTAGGAGCTGCCTTCCCTCGAGGCAAGGACACAGACAGGAATCTGTAGTATGTGTTCAATTTTCTCTGAAATAGTAAAACTAAATTTTAAACAAATCAGAGACATTGGCTGATCATGAGCTATTCTGCAATGGTTGCTGTTTACCTGTCACTGATAAAGGCTGTAAACCTGCTCCCAATGGAGTGATGCTGATTTACACAGACTGAGGATTGAGAACACTGCGTTTATGTTAGACAGGGTGACTTTTGACTCCTTTTTGTGTCTCAGGGAGAGGAAAAACTCACCCGAGCAAAGGCAGCTGCTCGCCTCCATGTCTGTCGCAGCACAATATTGGCCTCTTAATTTCCTACTGATTAAACTGTAGGAAAACAAAATCTGCTTTGCCTGGAGCGATTTGGCTTCAGCTCAAAAGCTTTCTCATCAAAATGAAATATCATTTGCTGTGGAACCGTTAGCAGGAGGATAAATGTAGTTATAAAAGCAGCTATTTGTAAAACCCAAGTGGAGAGTAGCAAAACACAGTAATTTAGGGGGAAACCTCCACATGGGCTCTGGAGGGCAAAACTCCTTATAAAGCCCAAGTTTCATTAGGATTGTGTGATGAAACACATAATTGTTCAGCTGCCCATCACACAGATACAGAAGCATTTTCTTTCCTAACATCTCCCTTGGCTTGTCTGAAGGATGAGCTGGTTGGCACAAGGTTGATGGGACCCTTTGGTTTGACCCAGGTGTCCCCAGGTTCAGAGGGATGATGATGACATCTTCTTTGGGAATCACAAAGCAAGAGGGATGGTGTAAACCCTGGGACACCCACATACTCTCATCAGCAGGACCTAAAGATGGAAAAGAGTGCTAGCAAAAGAAGCAACCTATATAATCCTATAGAATGCCAAGTAAATATGTAGCAGGTTGTTTTAGTCCTGGGAAGTAGCCACAAGAGGGAGATGCGATTGGATGTACCAAATCTGTCTCTTTAATAAGCAGAAATATCAAGGAATTGAATATTAATTCAGAGCTTACTGGAAGTTCAGGAAGAAATTTCACCACAAGAGTCTGCAGATTTGGGGGTGACTAAGTACCTGAGCTTAATTTTTTAAGTACTTTCACAATAGCAAAATTTCCATGGTAAATTTTTCCCCTAAAAATTTCCCTTAAATTCTCCTGATCTCCCAATGAAAAAATAGTATTTTCTTGAACACTGCTTGAATTACATTAATAATTTTGAGTGAAAAGGGGAAAAATGTCGACCTCCCAAAACCCCTAAAAAACCAAGGAGTCAGATTTTCATTTCAAGTTGATTCAAAATGATTTTTTGATCAGTGAACCGAAAAATCCCTCATTCAGACAGCACAGCCGTAATTATCTCGCCCTTAAGGGCAGACTGACCGGGTGATGTTGAAGCATTTTGGAGCCTGTTATGGAGATGACTTGAATCTGCTTCCCGTAGCCTTTGCTTTCAGTATGTTTCCTGAAAGCCATCACTCTGTCTCCTTTCCTCTGTATGAGAATAATTTCTACAAAAAATAAAGCTCCTTATTTCTCCTCTCCCTCTTTTCCTCCCCTGCCCACAAACCCAGACTCGAATACCAAGAGCTCCGTGAAGCTGAAAATTTAGGAAGCATAGCCAGTGCTGTGGATGCTCCCTTTAAAATCATCTCTGTGCCCTTTAAGTCATCTGACTCTCGACTGTCATTGTAACAATGGGAGGGGGGGAAAAAAAGCAATTTTTTCTCCTCTTAGTGCTGCTTCTGTTACATAACTGCTAATACGGTATCTGGCTCATCCAGCCCATCGGTCCTTGGGGCTTTCAGACCTATTTACACACAAACAGACTAACATCCATCTGAAAGTCATCTCGGCCTCACAGAAGTGATCCTTCTGCCTCCCCAAAATAACAATCGTTTTCTGCAGGGCTCTGAATAACCGTTTGGCAAAGCGAGTGCCAGGTTGGTGCTTAGGTTAATCTGCTTAGATCGACTAACACAGTTGTGCAAGGGTAGAAAATACTCAGTCAAGTAAATTACATCATCCAGGGAAAAGCTATTCTAAAGAAAGCTCACGCTTTATAAGCCTGAGCAAAATCCTGCTCAGGTAAACATTTACATATATTTACAATAAGAAGCTCATTTCTTTCCTTGTGGAAAAAAAAAAGGAAAAAAAAAGAAAGAAAAATGGGATCTTTGAAGTTTTTGGCTAATAGAAAAGCATGTGACTAAATTAATCACTGGCCAAGGTCCAGAATTAATTAAAAACCCATTATAATTTTTCTCACATTAGTAGTACTAAGTAGGTAAAGCCCCCAATCCAGAAGAAAGGAGATCAAGTTGTTGCTGTGTATAAGAAATGGCACTTCCCTGGCTATATTTGGTCTATCTTTGAAATTTTTTAATTCCTTCTGCTCTCAGACCATCTCCTAACATGACTTGATGCTTCACTAAAATACGTTGTTCTCTCTGCAGCCTTAAAGGCAATATAAGAAGGAAGAAATAATGAAGTTCGAAAGGACAGGAATTTACAGCCCGTGAGATCACCTAGATTTAAATGCTTCACTCCTGTTGATTTGGCTTCTATTGTCCTGTTCAGAAATACTTTCAGTGGCAAAAACTGAAAAGGGCTCATGGTGACGTGCCTGGCTGCCAGCAGCTCCCTGGTTCAGTTCTCTAGTTTGGTCCCAGGAAACATTTTGCCACAGGAAGTGCTTGAGCTGTAGCAAAATGAAAGCTGGGATCAAAAGGAAAGGTTTGGTCTTGCAATGGGACCTGAGCTGTTGCCACTGACCCAGGTCACAGCACAGAGGTGAGCTCTTGCTCACAACATCCCACACAGACATGCCCTTGGGAGTTACAACGCAGGGGACAAGCAGGGCAGTCTCAAACAGCACCACAGACGCGTGGAGAGGTGGCAGAGGGTGCTGGAGACAACCCAGGTTTGGGGGGCTCTGTTATATTCTCTGGAGCAGAGCCCAGTCCAGCCACCTCACACACCCCTCATATGTGGCTGCGTGTTGGAATGGAGCATTGGTTGTGCAATAACAACTAAACACACCACAAGGGCAGGTCCACGGGGATCAGGCTCAGTGCACAGACCCCCAAACCCAGCCTTGTCAGCTGCATCATGCCACTGTTTTGGTTTTGCTTTTGCAGAAAGCACTGTGTCATACCAGGAGCTCTGCTTCAGCTTTCTGTGGTTGTACTGAAAGCTCTCCTTTAGCAAAGCTCCTTGTCGTGGCTTGAGCCTTAGATTACAGTTTGGGCCCAAATGTGCAAGTGTGTCACATGGGGATTCCCACAAAATGGAATAAAAGTAATGTGATTGGACTAAGTTCATACTTAAACACAGTGGCATTCTTTTAAAGCCCTGATTGAACTTCAGCTCAATAGAAAATTAGGTTTGGGTTTAAATTATTTTTTTTTTAGTTCTTCTTCCTCAGAAATTAATCTGATCAAGCTCTCATCAGTTTTAAGATATTCCACCCATATTAATTTTTTTTTTAATAACCTTTGCTTGCTACCTTTCCTTCCCATCCATTTTCATCATTCTTCTTCCTATGATCTTCATCCACTTGAGCTTGAACTCACATGACATAAAACCAGCCACATTAATAACAAAAAAAGGATAAAGTGTTTGGAACTGTAATTGAGCCTTTTAGGATTTTATCTGCCTGTGTTAACAGAAGGACTATTAGGTGAATGTGAAATTTAAAACGAGCATTATGTATGAAATATTGGCTTCCACGGTGCATGCACGTGATCAGCTGAGTGGGTGATTCATCATTGCAAGACTTAGTATTGCTCAAGTTGAACAAGGCAGCATTAATCAGGTTCTTCACACTGATCGCCCTGCCCTGAACTGCTTCTCTCCAGCTCTCCTCCAGCTCTCCCTTCCCACTTATTCACCAGATTTGGCTTCATATCAGTGCTGCAGGTAAACTCATCTATCCCATGTGTCAATACAGTTAGAGACACACCTTGGCAGTGTAACAGTCATTATATCATGTCCATACTGTTATGTGTATCACACAGAATCCTTGTGCTCATAAGAATGAGAAAAGTCCTTAATAAGTGTTATAACTGTTGGCATTTAGCACCACTCTTGTCACTGGCATGTGTTCCTATGTAAGTGTACATTAAATGCCCATTAAAAATCCTCAGTCTATTTTTTCTGTGCCACAAATGAGCTGATAAATGATTGCAGCCCGTTGGGATTATAATGTGAATTGACATTAAAAAAACCAAACAAGTTCCAGCTCCATCTGTTTGGGTTACATAACTCATGATCTCAAGCAATCTCAGAAGCAGGATTTTCTGCATAAATAGTACGATTTCCAGTAAGGAGCTTAAGCCTTCTTTGCTGGGAAAGGAAGAAATTACCAAAAAAGCTGTAATGTCAATGGACACAAATAAATCATGTTCCAAAATACACAGGAAGACAAGTTTATGTCATTTAGTCCCTCTGTCCAGGATGCTCCCTCCACTCCTGTCAGAGAGAAGTATTTTGCCACAAAATACTATTCATCCTTTAAATATTCATGAAACGTGGTCAGCTATATTTTCTATGTGTGTTACCTCTTTTAAAAATCAGTGCTGCTATTAATATTGTACATTTTCACACTTTTAATCCTAGTGCCTTTTTTTTTTAATATCCAGTGGCTTTCCGTAAGTGCTGGACTTCAGTAAATCCAAGCGTGGAGAAATATAAAATATATTTCACCAGGATAAAGCGAGGCGCTCAGAACAGCTACTACAGGGCAGCCTGACAGCAAATCCTGCTGTGTGCGATGGAGAGAAAAACACTCCCCAATGTCTGACATCACTGTGTCCACACTCTGCGAGAGCACACGAGTTTTTAAGTTCAAATTTTTATTTTTTTTTCTGCGTGAAGGAGGAGAAAACTCCATGCTTGGCCTATTTCTGCAGACAGACAGGCAAGTGTTTCTGCAGACAGACTGTTCCCACACGTCACATCCTCCAGAGGCAAAGCTCCCATTAAAAGGCTGCTGGCAGAGAGCATTTATTAGAGCAACCCACAACGCCGGCTCGCCTGTGGCTGTGATGGCAGCGCTGCTCCAAAACCAGCTCTGCACAGCAAGCAGGTCCGGATCCCTGTCCTGATGAAAATTCTCTTTGCTAGAGAGGAAAAAAAGCAAAGCCCATCTGGGAAAGTGCCACCTCAGGCCTGAGCTCTGTGCAGGTTTGATGGCTCAGTTTCCCAGCACAGCTGCGGGCTCTCACCTGCCTGTCTCCAGCACTGACCCTGTTTCTGACCCTGTTTATTTTTCCTTGCCTGCTGCAGGTCCTACATGTACCCAGGCCCCTCTGGGTTGTGTTGGGGTTTCTTATCTTGTATGTCTAAGGTAACGTTGTAGCACAGACCAAGCCATGGGTCCTCAGCAGACCCTTCTTGTCTCTCCCTGGTGTCTCCTGGAAAGCCAAGCCAGTGTGGTATGTGGTTAACAGGAAATGTCATGTTGGTAGCTCCCATCTTATTGCCTGTACATTACCATCCCTCTGCTGAAAACCCTTCGTGCCTGAGTCATGTATTCACTGTCTCTGTGCTCTCAGTCACCTCCATACTTCTACCTATTCCCTGGTGCTTTAGGAGCTCAGGGCCCCCTCGGGTCAGCAGGATGTCCCAGGAAATCCCCTCTCTTCCCTAGGCTTGGCTCTCCAATTCTCCATCAACATAATGCGTAAACAAGAGAGGAGGCCCTCACACAAGTCTCCAGGAGTCTAAAATAGCTCTTTATCTCCTTGTTCCACCACAAGGGAAATAACCGTGGACATGCTGATATTCAAAAGAAATGGAGCAGCCAAGAGTGAATGAAAGAAAGCCCAGCAGCTTGTGTACTCAGCAACATTAGCAAACTGAGCCAAACAATGTGCTTTGGAGCATTGTCCCATTTCCTTCCTGGGAAACTGCTGCTTATGACCTGCCACAGCAAAACGTCACAGCGGTGACTTGGGAAAGCGGAGATTATTTGTGTATGAGAGGGATTATGGAGTTGGTGCCTTCCTGTTGCTTGTCCTCCCTTTCCAGGTTCATCCCCTTGCCTCAATAGATAGTCCCCACCTCATCTTCACAAAACCCCCACTGCACAGTGAGCAAAGAAAATAGAAACAGAGGTTCCCACATCTGGTCCCTATGGTCGTGGATATAAGCTGGATATTGAAGGGGAAAGCCTTAGATTTCCCTGTCCCACTGGGGTCTGCAGGCACAGAGTGTCTGTGCGGGTGCTACAGCAAGCCTTGACCAGAGAGTTGCAAGGTGCCTTTGCATTTATAGCGGACTATGAATGCTTGACATTATCTGAAAGGAGAAAACACAACTTCTGGCCTGGTCAAATAGAGAGGAAAGTAGTTGTTGGAGCTGGAGCTGCCTGGGAGCTGGGAACAGGGCCAGTGACCTGAACCTGGCCCCATTTAACACCTTACACCCTGCAGAGGCTGCAGTCATCTCCTAAAGGTCAAAATCATGTTATAGCAGGACGTGAACTCTGATGTTGTTTCAGAGCAATAGATCAATATTCCTGGCATGGGAAAGCAGCCAAAGATGAGGCAGAGCCACACTGCCACAGTCAGGCTTGGTAGGACCGTGTGGCTTGTGAGTGAGTTTATAGTATGGAGTTGCCAATGTATTTATGCTTTAATTGCTATTTAGCAATTAGGCATTTGGGAGGAGTTGCCCAGACAGGAGAGACTAGAGAGACCCAACAGAAGAAAAGATACTGATTGATTAGATGAGGGACTTTCTCTGGTCTGATGCGTTGGCTAACTCCAGGAAATTGTATTTTCCTCATACCCCTCCTATAAGCCTGTAAGAGCTTGGCCTGATTTCACTGACACCCAGCACTTTGAAGCTGGCCACATCCAAAATCAGGAAGCATAGCTGTGTCTGACACTGGCCACAGCCCAGCGACCAGCAGCTGCCTCTGCTTGGCAGCACTTTTCAGGTGAGCCTCCATAGGCAGCATTTTTTAAGTACTTGCATGAAGATGTGTAGTTTTATAATTTTTTTAAAAAAATTAAACTAGTCATGCCATCTCAGTACATGACAGACAGAACTTCATTACTCTCTCCACGGGGCTGCAGTAGCAATTTCTTTACCACTGCACGCAGCAGAGGCTGCAGGATGCTCACACATGCTACAGAAACTCTGAGGTCATGCAAAAACCTTTCGAATTAATGAGAGCTCCTGGACATAACTATGTTTTGCAAAATAAACATTGCTCCTGGGTAGTTTTCAGCTCATTTAAGTCACTTTCAGCCCTTTTTTTTTTTAAGATGAGTTTGCTTTGCAGGGAAAAATAATAAAAGTTGTGTGATGCAAGCTGCTTGTCTTTTCTTGATGGGGTAAAAACATGTGAGGGACTTTTTGCCTGTAAAAAGTCCCTGCTAGGAGGATTAGTCGTTACCACAGCGATCTGTGAATCTGGAAACTTGGGATGTACCCCTGAGAAGCTGACTGGTCATCTACATGGTCTTGAAGAAGTCAATGGGTTGACCTTGGGGTTGAGCCAAGCCTGCATGTCTCTATTTGAGGGAAAAGGGGGTGTTTTTTGTTGTTTTATTGTTGTGGCTGTGTTTCTATGTCTCTGATTCTCCACTGACAAGCCACAGAGTCAGAGCAGCCTGCCTGACCCTGCCTTTCCTGTATCCTGATGTGCTGGGGGCACTTCATGCCTTCTCTGCCCCTTCCTCTGCACACACGTGTGGGGAAGGAAGGTCACACCAAGATGTCACACAACGGGCACTGCTGAGCCAGCCCGGCTGGCTAGAGAGGAGCCTGAGGTGTCACTGAGGTGTTTCTTTCCCCTGAACTCTATCACTTTCGGGCCTTTATTGTGCAGTGCTCCGGACACGTCAGACTGAGAGTACCAGGTGAGCCAGGCCTGTGTCCCTGCCAATAGCTCAGTTAATGACACATATGTCTGTAACAACTACTGAGACTCTTTGGCTTCTGAATTCCTTGCCCACTTCACCTCAGTTATGTCTCCTATGGATCTTGGTACCTAAGGGATTGATTTTTGTTTATTTTCGAGCTCATATCAATTCAAAACCCTTCCAAAGTGTTCCTGTTACACAAGGATGGATTCTTTCTTCTCAAAAAAACCCGCGCTCTACTCCTGCAATTAGATTTATTTTCTGCTGCGTTGGGAGAAGTTGTTCAGCTGCTGGTCCTATCAATAATCCACGAGCTGCTGTACTCAGGCCTACGCTTGCTTTTACCTGAGGGATATTGTGGGCAGTACTCTCTTTGTCTCAGTTTTGCGTAACAGTTCTAGTAAAATAAATTAGTAGTAGAGATGCTATTGCTACAACCCTCTTGCATTTTTCAAAATAATGTCATGAAATGGTGATGCAATTTAAGTGGTTTCTGACCTTGCTGTCCAGCTTTTGGATGATGTGGTTTTTCATGATGAACCGAGGGTTTTTAACTGAATAAAAATGAAAATTACATCCATGAACTGCTTTTTTCCTCCTTTCTAAGACTGAATACCTGTGTGTACTAAAGGCTTGCCTTGAGCAAAAACTGTCAGCATAAACAAATTTTCCTTTGGTTCTGAAAATGGTGAGGTCTGTGGTCATTATTATCTAGATCAAGTTCCTATGAGATCTTTGTTTCCCACGCTCATGAGTTGCCTCTTACTGATGAACAGTTTCATTACTTAACATGTGATCTTAGATAGCAAAGTGAGGTTTGATGCACCAACTTTGTCATTATGGCTCTAAATTCTGCTTACTCAGTTCCTTGGCAAACTCCCTCCATCCTGTGTTGACATCTTTTGACATACAAACCCAGGTTTTCCTGAGCTCTGAAATGCTGAGCTGATTAGCTCCTGCCAGAACCTTGCCAAATTCTTCATTAACAATACAAGAATGTCCTCATCCCATTCTGTGCCTCTGTTATTTTACTTTTTTCTTTTTTTCCCAGCTGCCACAGTGCTCTGAGAATCCAGCACTTGTGGTCCTTGTTTCACTGCCTCATACTTCACCCTTCTTGCACTCCACAGAGTCTCCAGGTAAAGTCCTTAGGAAAGAAGAATTTGAATGAAGAAACAATTGGAAAGTGATCAAAGGAGATGTTAGTCTCTGTTGCTGCTGACTGAGGTGGGTAGCACTAAGGAGCAGACACCAGGCAGAATTCTCAGATGCTGCTTTGTGGTCAAATACCTGGAGCTGTTCAGACGCTGCCATTCCTCAGCTTTTACTTGGCCTTTGCTTTTTGTGACAGGAGTTGTTGTAGTTCTGCTGGAAAGTACCTATTATGCCGTTCCTAGGTGAAGAACTCGGTCTCCTCTCCAAAGAACCAGATCCACAGACTATTTATGTATCTAGGTCCAACTGATTTTTATCTCAGTTGCCTGAATACCTTTGCATATCTGGACCCAAGTGTTTTGTCTGTGGTCATGCAGGAAGTCTATGGTAAGCAGAGAAGTGAAAACACAACCCAAGCAAATACTTGTGCCATTCTTCACTGAGCTTTTTGAGGGGGCAGAAGATCCCAATTTGCTGTGAATAACAGCAGTATTTTGCCTCTGCCCTTTGCCCTTTGGCTTTAAAATAAAAACTCATATCACTGCTGCAAATGATGTCTATTGGTTAGCTTCTCATAAACTGGAGAGCTCATTTCAGCTGCCATTGCCATGGCTGAAAGCCAACACTGCAATTGATCATTTAATTAACTGGAAGAAAATTAAAGGAACTGTAATCTGTGTCTCAGCTCTGCTGTTATCAAGCTGGCAAAGTGCTTATTTCTGCCTACAGCAACAATTGGTTCCTCGACCCTGCAATTTAGAAACACTGGTTTAGAACTCCCCCCTCACCTACCCATCTGGATTTCTGCAAGGCAGGAAGAAATGCAACCTGATCCTTCCTTCATCTCCCAGTAGATCCCAGACTATTCAGGGGTACCTGACACCTCTCACAGCAGGCTGGATCAGCTAAACTCACATGTCAGCACATTCATGAAGGCTGTGGTTCTAGAAGATTATGTGGAAAATCTGAATCTGGAAGAAAAATGGGTGAAATATGAAGCTAATTTTTTAGAGGCTGAAGTGAGAACATGGGAGCTCTTGAGTTTACCTGAACACCAACATCTCCTTAAAGGGATTGGGGTATCCGTTTTTATTTTGCTCCTTCAAATAGGTAAGAGAGAACAGTGTGTTTGAGAGAGAAATTTCTGGTCCTGAAAATGTGGTGAGCTCTTAAAGCTTTGACTTAAACAAGCAACTTGAGTTGTCTATAAACACAGAGAAAAAAAAAAGATATAAGAAAGCCATTGTTTTAATGATTGTGTTGCCATATCAAAAGAAGAAAGACAGCTGCTTCCAACTTGTCTTTGCATGCCTAAGTAATATGTTAATTACCTCGTTCCCCCATAAATGCCTACAGTCCTCCAAAAGGCATGTTAAAACAGACATAGTCATTAAAGCTTGCACTGCAGTTTCTAATGTATGGCTGGGAAAACAAACAAACAAACAAACAAATAAAACCTCAAGCCCTTTGTCTTTTAGCTAGATCCAAGTTGGGAAAATGTTAAGTAGAAACACTTAAGAAGTTGTATCATTGGAAAGAAAGTCTGTTTTAATGTCAAAACAGAAAAAAAACCCCAATCGTAAATTGAAACTTCTTGATGTTGGATCAGGTAAAAACGTTTCATCACCTTTACATTTTCTTTACAAGTGCAGTCCATTTAATTTCATCACTTGATTTATTTTGGACTCTTTCCTGTTCTGTGTGAGAACCTTGTGGTCCAGGCTGTAAAATAACAAAGGGCTTGGTAGGATGGATGAAAAGCATCAAAAGGAGGAAAAAGAAACCTCATTCAGAATGTTCCTCCGCATCATGACTAGCTGTAGGAGTCAGAAATCTGCATGAAATTGAAACCACGCCTCCTCCTGAGAAACGCATTTTCCCTCTGCTCTGGGTTATAACTTATGCAAAGACTGTCACACCATTCATGCTGCTCCTGCTGACGGCTCCTCTGGTTTCCCTTGCGTCTCTTCAAAGTGTTTCACTTGTGTTTATAGTTACCATCAAGAGGGAAGCTGTGCGAAGAAGAAAGTAAAACTAGCCTGGTAGGTCTGAGGTGTTAAGGGCTGATTGGCATATTGGGCGTGTCTTGCTGGCTCCAGAGATGTAGGTTAGAGCCACTTTGTTGGTCACAAGGAGGACTTGCTTACCACTGTGATGACAGACTGTGCTGCGCTGGTCACTGCGGCCTCGCAAGAAAGTCAGAGTGTGTGAGCAGAGGCAGAGGGAAGAAAAGGAATTGTGACTCCATTTTACACAGTTAAAACTGATGTCCATGAAAACAGCACTAGGTATGCTCCAGAGTACTCAGGATCAGGGTGAGGAACACCACACCCACTGTTCAGCCATTCTGATGGGAAAAACCTCTGCCCAAATCTCTTTCGCCTGGTCTGGGGAGATGATTTAAACCCAGTTCACTCATATCCCTGAGCGTCTCTCCGGAAACAGCAGTTAAGGGTCTAAAGCAAAACAGCTCCCAAAGGAGAGAGAAAGAGAAGCTTTGCCCAAGTGGTTGCCAAACCTTGCTCTGAGCTGGACAGGAGAGAGGATAAACAAGAAATTCTGACCTCCAAGAGAACACTTTGCCCCAGACTTCGGCTAATCTTCCAAGTCCCACTGCTGTGCCTATCTGCAGGGTGTGCTACCAGCTGAGGATCCTGAGCACAGAAATACCTTCGAAGCCCAAACCTGGACCTGGCTTTGGCAGGCCTGTGGGATGAAGCAGCAGTCTTTTTTTTTTTTTTTCCAGTGTTTACATTGTGGTTGCCTCAGTTGCTCCCTCCCCAGCTGGTTTCTGAGGCTCCTGCACAAGGGCCCAGATCTCCTGGTGTGCCACATGAGGAGCTGGACTTTGTGCCTGGCACTCAGTGAATTCCTCTGCTCAGCACTCTGGCAAAGGATTACAGCACTGAAATCCAACAGCCTTTCTCTAAGTGAGTTGCGTAGAGTCCGACAGGATGCCTGGAACCAAACCTCAGCTCCTGAAGCCTTTGTTCAGGGCTTTGACCACAAACTCATCTTTTCTATATTTTAAAACTCTGCCCTGGTTTCTGTCCATACCTGCTCAGTAGTGTCCTGGGATAGGCAGGATGCAGTCAATTGGTGACACTGTACAGTGTAGCCTGCTCGTCTGCTTGCCTTACACCTTCATCTGTTAAATTCCTTTTATGGATAGAAAATCCTTATGCAAATCTAACTGCACTGAATTAGACATAATGCTTTTATTATATTGCAGAATTTGTTACCACACTGGGATATGTCTCAGTGTAGAAATCACAGTCCAGAGAGTATTTCCAAGTACCTAAATGCGCACTGACCCAAGCGGGCTTTAAGGGGTGGTCAGAATTTAAAAAATGTGGATTGTGCAAATGCAAAAAGAAAAATAAATAAGATCCTGGCACAAGATGGAGAGAAGTGTTGAGGTTAGAAAACACCAGAGGAAACAAGAGTTGCCAAAAGGAGATTGTGTCTTCCATCACGTACTCTTGTTTCAGAAAATACTGTATTTCATATTTGAGAAACAGAAGCATTAGTCTTCCCTTGCCAATGGTTTGGTTTGAATTCCATTTCAATTCACTTTCCTATTGTGAAAAGACTTAGCCATCAGAGATCTTTGTTTCTTGCACTGTAAAGCACAGTAAGTTGTAGTAACAACTTTAGATCATTTCAGCCTGTGTCACAGAGCTCTGGGTCTTGCTCAGTGTTAGAGACCTCGTGGGACTTCTCTGCCGAGCCAACACTCCACAGAGGTGCTGTAACACAGGTTTAGTGGTCAAATATTGATAGACTAGAATGTACCCTAATTATTGCTTAATTATTGAACCAACGAGTGTCATTTCCCTGAGTGTAAGGGGCTGTATTATGAAGCAAAAGCCCAGGAAAGCCAGGTGGAGAAAGTCCTTGCATTTCTGTAACACCCTCAGCCTGGTGAGTCCATGCAGGCAATTAGGTTCTTTCCATTGAAGCTGGAAGTTTTGCCAGTTGTTACTGATGGGGATGCACTCGGATCCTGAGCATTAGTGCTTACAGAGCCCATCACCGATTCATCATCAAACAGATCTTAAGCCACAGGCAGAAAAGCACATCTCTCACCTTCACTCTGACTTGTTCTGCTGCCGAATCCCTGCTGCTGTCCTCTCCAAGCCGTTTGCTGACTCATCAGCTTGTGCATTTACCCTAATTAGTCATATGCAAACACTATTGTGTTCAGGAAGTTCTCTAACGTAAACTGGAGTATGAACTTGTTGCAGCAATAAAGGTAAAAAAAAGTGACTAAGGCATCATATACTGTAATATGTCTCTGTTATCAGCCACTTGGAAAGAAAATGTGTATGAGGAATTTTAGGGGAGTGATGCAAAAGTTTAATAAAGGGGAGGATGTCTGTACATTTGCTTAACATCTCTCAAGAGCTGCTGTAGTATGAAATGCTTAATTGCAGAACAAGCTTCCACTAACATCCTTCTGAAGCACAGCTGGGTTTTGAAGCATTATTCTTTATTATGAGCTCAGGGTAAGCATGTTTGGCATGAAAGAAATGCGTCTCATAAGGAGACCACAACACTTACTCACAGCTCCCCCAGCCAGCTCATGCTGGGAAGTCTGATATCTTAGACCAATCATGTGAACAGTGTTAGCAGTGTGTAGAAAGAAATTTTTCTGCAGTGCATTTTGCTCAGGGTTCACTAACACATCTCAAGCCTTTGTGTCTGAGTGATGTAAAGAGTTCAGAACCTAGTGTGAGACTACTCAGCAAGTGTGAGATTACTCAACCCTTTCATTGTATTGCACAGTAAGTAAATTTGGATAATGGTAATAAAGGTGAAAAGCGGCTCATAAGATATCTCTGCTTATGGAAAACCAAAATTGTCATTCAAAGAGTGACAGGATTGAAAATAAGAACTTACTGTGTAGGATAAGGCAGGTTCTGTAGGTACAACTGGGCAGTCCCTGGTCCAGACCACATTGGTTCCACTTGGTCTTTGAAGGGCACCGAGATTGCAGTCTAAGTGCAGAAGAGGCTTTCACTTTCAGCAGGAACTTCTTCAACCTCACACTCAGATTGGAGAAACTGCAACGGCTGCTCTGAGTTGCACCAGCCTCCTCTAAGTCACGGGAAGTACCCCTGGTAGCACCACTTCACAACCGAAACACCACCAATGTGTTTCCAGTGGCTCTGGTGGAGAAGATGGCACCAAGTTGGGTTTGTCATTACTGCACCTGCCAGGAGACCCCTTGTTTCACCATGGAAATTCCTTGGGGGCTGTTATGGTGACTTTGTGACCGGATTAAATACTGCATGGCTGCCACGCATGACGTGATTTCTTCCTATATTTAAGCTGCCTAAAACTCATGTTGAAAGACAAAGTTGTCTGTGAGCCCTTGGGTAGGGTTTCTTGTTATGTATGCAAGGCACTCGAGGTTGAGTCTTGCTTTGGTTATTTCTCTTCTCAAGGCTCCAGCGAGCACAGAACAACAGAAATATCAGTAGTTCACAGCTACACTGCCATGGGCTATCATGTTGTCACAGCTCATAAGTAAAGTAAAGATGGGCTTTGTCAGAGTCTGGAAGGAAAACCTTGAAGGAACAAGAGGAGTCTATAGCACCTGTGCCTCTTCTGTCCATCTGACTGCTGTGGGCAGAAGCAATCCATTTCATAAACTCCTTGTGATTGCCAACAAATGTCATTGCCACAGGTTTTTTTTTCTCCTAAATAAATAAATAAAACCAACCCTAAACATAGAACACCCATGGCTGTATGCAAAAACGACCTGGAAGTTGGGAAGCCACACAGCAGAAGTGTTAGGAAGGTGCAGTACTTCAACACCATCACTTTGCCCTGCAGGTGTTTCTTACCTCACCACACATGCACACAGCGGCACAAGAATGTCACTTATGCCAGTCAAAGCTGCTTTTTTTTAAAGGTATGATTACCACTGAGCTGAAACTGAGTAGTCTTGTAAGGTTCAGCTCCAGATGATCACTTAAAGTCCTTGCTGGGGGGAGCCCACAAGATGTAAAGGAACTGCTGAGCTCCACTGGGTCGCTCCACCTGGAACTGTACCTTTCCTGCCTCCCCACAGTGCTCAGACACATATGACCCTGAGCTAAGGGTACATAGCCAAGGTTTTTAATTTTAATTGTGTGGGCTCTACCCCCAGTTTTCCTTTCCCTGCTGCCCCACAGCAGTGGCCTGGCCCCTGATCCAAGGGGCCACTCATGAGAACCTGTGTGGCCATGCCAGTGCCAGGTATCCCATTAAGACCCTGTTCCCTGTACAAGTCACTCCTGCCAAGCCTCTCAAGGTCATCAGGAGAACCCAGGGCCCTTGGGTGAGCAGCTCCTGAGCACACCCTTGCTGGGAGGGAGAAGGGAGAGGAAAATTTGGGACAGGTGCTGGGACAGCAGGGCTGGGGTCAGGATGGGTACCAGGGACGGCCATTGGGTTGAAGTGCCTTGATGCAGCCCCAGTCCAGCCTCCCAGCTCTGCCACTGGGGTTTAGGAAGTTGTAAAACTTGCTTGAAATGTGCTTAATTACCTGTGTGTTCCCCTTCTGAGCTGCCCTTCCATAGAGCTGTCTGTTCCCTTTAATTAATGTGAGGGTTCTGAACTCTTTAACTGGAAATTGTCTAGAAAACATGTCTTATGAGGGAAGGCTGAACGAGCTGGGTTTGTTTGGTCTTGAGAAAAGGAGACTGAGGGGGAACCTCGTTGCTCTCCTCAAGTACCTGAAAGGAGGTGAGGGCTGGTCTCTTCTGCCATCCCTGGGTAGAGGGATGGGCAGAGGGATGAGAGGGCAAAGTGACATGGCCTCAGGCTGAGGCAGGTGAGACTTATATTAGATATTAGGAAAAAAACGTCGTTGTTGGGGTGGTCGTGCATAGGAATAGTTTGCCCAGCGAGGTGGTGGAGTCACCATCCTTGGAGGTGTTTAAGAGGCACCTGGACCCAGTGTTTTAGGGGTTACAGTGGTAGTGCTGGGGGGACGCTTGGTTTTGATCCTGAAGGTCTCTTCCAACCTTGATGATTCTACGATTCTAAACGTCCTGGGACGGTTTTGTTTTATTTTTTGTCGTACAACGAAACCCTTGGGAAAGGGGAGCGGAGCCAAGCATTGAACAAAGTTACGTGAAGGGGCAAAAAAACCCCCAAAAAAACCGGCGGGGGTGGAAGTAACTCATCACCCTGCGCACAGGGGGTGCGATTTGTTACAGACCCGCGCGGGAATGACACCGAGCGGCCCCGGCAGGGACGAGCCCCCGCCGCACCGGGGCAGCTACGGGACCCGTCGGGAAGGGCCAA
>WEKX01013826.1:654619-691743 GCA_013390025.1 Pitta sordida | reverse complement strand
CCCCCCCCCAAACCCTCTTTCGGGGGAGCCGGGAGGGGGGTGGCGGGTGGACGGTGTGAGTTGAGGAGTGTGAGTAATTCACCGAGGGTTGTTAGCGCAAATTGAGGAGGGGAATAAAAGCCCTAAAAGCCTTTGTTAGGCGGTGAAGTTTAAGGAGCCGGGGGGCTCGGGTGAGCAGGTCCCGGCGGTGCTGCTTTGTGGGGGGATTAATTTCCGTGATCACCATCTGCGGAAGGTTTGTTTGTGTGGATATCGATACCTTCTCTCGGCTTTTATTATTCGAGATGGGGGTTTTGTGTGCTCTGGCATCCGAGGGTCTTGTGGAGCGGGTTAGGCGCAGTGAAGTGTTGGCAGCGTGTAAGTTGTGTGGGGAAGGAGCCTGGCCGGCTGGGAAAATGGATGGTGAGCTTTGTGCCGAGCTGGGAGGGATGGGGAGCGCCGGGACAGCCCCGGCTCTCACGGGGGTGCCGGAGGTGGGATGGGGGAGAAGCAGCTTTTGGTGCCCTGAAATCCGGACAGGGAGCACCCGAGGTCGCGCTGATTCCCTAAGGTTTGGTTTCTCTTTAGTACAGTGGTAAGTGTCCCCACCTGGCGTGTTGGAGACCCAGGTTCGATTCCCGCCAGGGAGACAGTGTTAAGAGTTGGACTCGATGATCCTTGTGGGTCCCTTCCAACTCAGAATATTCTGTGATTTCTGTGATTCTGTGATTTCTCCGCTCAAAGCTGATGGCTCTGGAGAAGCCCGGGAGAAAATGTTGTTACCAAAATGATTATTCTGTGCTTTGCTCTGCTGCCCTAATTCAGTGGCAGGTGTAGAAGGGGGTTGGAGGCTTAAGTTGTTCTCTGATCCTTTGTGTTTGTTGGTTTGGTTTATTACTTTTTTATTTCTCATCTCGGTTTTTTTTTCCTTTTGCCCTTGAGCATTCGTTATTTTTTACTTACCATTCTGCCCCACTCCAGTACTTTTTTGTGTGTGTGTGTTTTTCAATTTCCTTATCCTGGATGTAATCTGCTTTCTTCAGAATGTAAGAATCAGTATGCAAAGCTTATCCTTCCTTCCTAAAGGCAGGGCTTAAGAAAGAGAATTTGTTGTTTTCTGTTTCCTGCAGTCTGAGTTCAAAGTTGGGAATGTTTCTTATAAAAGCAGCAAGGAGCATTCAGATTAGTCCTGTTGTAGGGTTTTAATGGAAAACATAAAGCTGTGTCTGTGGTACGTCCATCCTCGGGGCTGTGGATGTGCAGTTGAGCGAAGATGGCTAAGCAAAAGGGGAAGGATATGAGCTCAGCAGAGGAGTTATTGGAAAGCTCAAGCATTTATCAAGAAGCTGGGTTGTTTTAGAAGGGTTTAGGTTTGATGGTGCCCGTATTCAAAATACCTTCAAGGGGGAAGGCCTTCGGATCCTGTTCTTTGTCATCTTTGAGGATAAAACTTTGGCTGGTTGTATATACAGCACACCTCAGTTTTGGCATGGGTTAAGATCCTTTTATTCCTCGCCTTTCCCTCTGCTTGTATTTGGATAGTGTTTCTCTCTTGGTAGTTATCATGAAGCTTGTTGTTTACTTATTTTCATGCTGTGAGATGCAGAAATTATGGAATTTGACCAAGTTTGTGTGTCAGTTTACATAAGTGAAATTTAGTCATAACAGTATCTGGAGGTGTGGATTTTTATATTGATCTGTTGAATCCATTCTTTGATGTAGTTCCAGGCTTCTTATATATTTACAGGGGTCAAAACTCTGTAAGAAATCAAGTATCAGCACCATGATTAGATACTGAGTTACTTGGGTTTTAGCCATTCCTCAGTAGTTGTATCACTTTGATGTGCTCCTGGATTTTCCCCCAGGTGCTACAAGGAGCTCTTTCAGCGCACGGAGTGGGTGAACCAGCGTTGTTGGGAGCTTTGTTTGCTTATAGACTCCAGTTTGAGCCAAATTTAAGGCTTTTGCTGAGAAGTATGAGATTTTCTTCAATATTCTTTTAACAAACTCCTGTGCAGATGGCTGATGCAATGAATAGTTTTTTTCTCGTGTCTGTGGTGTGACACTTCATTATTAGCAGAGGAATTCTTGGACCTTTTTAAGTAAATGAGCCTTTTAGGGTTACTGGTTACTTTGGTAGTGGCTTGCAGCTGGTAGATGATCCAAGATTATTTTTTCTTCTAGTCTGTTTTAAGTTCTTAGAGCATAAAACACATCTTTGAACTGTTACGGGTTATAAATAAAAATCAGAAGCAGTTTGTGGAGTGCTTGTTCTGCATCTTAAGATGGTGTAAAACAGGTCTGAGTGTCTTGCAGAAGACCTTCAGCTTTTCAGTTCCTTGAAGTTGGGCCCTCAAACTAATCTTTAGTGTGGAAGGGGAATGATTTGAAAGACTGGGATTTCTCTGCTGGATCTTTCCCACTGAAGTCCAGCTCCTGAATCTGTTTCAGAAGCCCATGTCCTGTGCCACTGGCTCTGAGGGGCAGTGGCTGCTGCTTGTTTTTCTTGAACGTGTGTGAGGTCTTTAGGGTTGTATGTGGCATTGCTTTTGTCTGTTAATTTCTCTCAGCGCTGGTGGAACTGAGCTACCATTACTGGGGTCTAAAGTGAACACAAAAAACCTTTTGTATATACTCTGTGTCTCTCTCTGAGTTGTAAGAAGAGGAGAAATCTTTCAGTAAATCTCCTGTAGAGTCTCCCTGCAGGTATGGGGGTGGCTGAGTGGTTTCTGGCTTTCAGAGCAGTGGTTTTACTGCCTTCTGGATTTTTCTGGATTTGTTTGCCTTTCCATAGGGCTTACCTGATGGTAGTGCCTGTGTTGTCTGTTCTTTGCACTTCCTCAAACACGAAACAGTTTTGTCAATTCCTCCAATAAAAGTTTCCAACTCAGAATATTCCTTGCCCACTGAAGATGTAGGGGGACAGCACAGTGCTCTGCCCTTCCTTCTCAGCATCAAGGCACTGAAAGTCGAGGAAGAAGAGCTGTGGAGGATTTTCCTGCCGCAGAAATATTCAATAATTTTGCTCTGTTGGTGCTTTGGTTTCCTTTTATCAGCGAAGGTCTGATAACTTGGCAGTATGCTGATGGAAGCAGCGGGAGGGTTTTCTGGTTTTTGTTTACAGTCATGCTTGCTTTGCCCTTTAAAACACAGTGTCTCCCGTCTGCAGTCTGGGTCTCTTGGTTGGGGGATGCCTGAAATACCAGCAGCCAGTCCACGCTTAGCCAAGAGGGCTAGTGCAGCTGTGATCAGATAGTCCAGGCTGTCAAGTGGCCTGCAGCGGGCTGGTGGGAGAGTAAGAGCTTTTTATTTCAAGTATTTCCAAATTTTCTTAGCAAATCTGCCTTCTGTAGAAGCGTTTTTACTTTCTGGTGTCTCTGGAGGCACATCCTGGACCGTTTTTGGAAGTGGGGGGGGAAGGAAACAAATGTAGCTGCGAACTCTTATCAGCATCTAAAATCTGGCAGTCAAGTCAAGTATTGGTTAAAAGGTGGCAGTGTGAAGTGGATAATCCGTTTTATTCTTTCATTTAATTGTCGTCCCCGTCTTCTGGTTGGTTCCTCTCTTATCAGAAATGTCCATCAAGGGCTTATTCAGGTTAGGTTAACATCCTATGTCCTTTGTAAGCCTTGAGGAGGTGAGAAGCATAGTGCCAGCAGAAGAGAGGCCAGAGAAGACCATCCTGCTGTCCTGGATAACGCCTCGGTCAGCAGTGTAACACATGCATTTACTTACAGGTGCTTGTGCCTCCTCCTCTGCACACCCTGAAAGCAACCCCAGACCTTTGTTCCTCCCTGCCCTTGAACTATTAATGCCTGGGGTTTGTAAGACTGACTCCACGACACTGATTGCTGATGGTGAAGTGGAAAAAAGTTAGTCAATAAATATTAGCAACACTAGCAAATGTCAGCAGTGTTGCAGTCTGAGCCCAAACTCTTCTGAAGTTCTGAATATTGCACACACATTCCCTTTGGTGTGTTTCCAGCCTGGAAGCCTCGAGGACTCTTGCTGAGCCTGTGTAACACAGTGGATTGAACTCTGGAGTGTGTTCATGTTGTTCAGTAGTAATATTGCACCAATTCATGTGACAGTGCTGGATTTCAAGTTAGGCTTGCCTAAGATTTTTGATATTAAAGGGGAATGACAGAATGACAGAAGCTGCTGATTTTTGAGGGTTTTTTGTTGTTGTTTGTTTTGGGTTTTTTTGTCGAAGAGAATTTGGCAGTATTAGCCCAATATATTCCTGAAGAGCTTGGTGTTACGATATGCCAAGAAAATAATTCTCACATGATTGTAGAGTGTGCATTGCTAAGTAAACCCAGGAGGGAAGTCCTGCGTGGATCAGGGGTGGCATACAAGAGCATCAGGCTTTTCCTGATGATACTCCTCTTCCAAGGAGATGCAAATCCTGATCCCATTACAAGATGTGTTCTTTAAAAAACAGACAGCTTCGAAACAAAAAAAAATCTTGCAAGAGCTTTACCAGAAGGTGCAGTAACCTTACCCTTTCCTAGCAAGCTGATGTCCAAAAGGAAGGAATGTTCCAGATTTACAAGTCATCAGCTCAACTGCTCCTTTTATCTTTACATACAGTTATATGGGCAGGTGTTTACATGCCTCAGAAAAACCACCCATGGAAAGAACTTGGACCTTAATCATCTCTTCATGTTATAACAGCCCTTTCTCTTTTGAATTAGAGAAAGTTTGAGCATTTTCAGCCTCTCTTGAGAAACCTCCTTTGTGTTAGAGCAGAGGGAAGAGCATGTGGGAGAATCTGAGTGTTCCATGGAGTACTGCTCCGAAATGGGAGGCATGTGGGGGGTTTATGACACTGGAGACTACAAAAATGGCCCAGGAGAGAAGGTGAACCTCTAGACTTTAACTAATGACTGAAAATTCAGGGGAGATACAGATTTCCAAATTACCACTCATGGAGACGCTGTTAAGGTTTTCCTGTACTGAGATCTCTGCTATTTAGCTTAGAATAGAAGTCTCTATGAAAATTAAGTTCTGCAATTATTTGGAACATGAAATCAGATGAATGCATGCCAGCATATATATATTTTTTTTAAAATACAGTTTACGTAGGTGATGAACACTTCGGGGCCCTTTGATGTGGAGTCACAGCCTCTGTTGAAGCTGTGCCTGTTCATACCAGCCTGGGGGTTGGGGCTGAGATCTCCGAGTAAATGCACTGATAAAGAGGAGTTGCATCGTGTGCATGATCTGTCATTTCTTCCTGTTGAAGTCTGATAATATAATAGGGGGATTTGTACAGAAATGTGGCCTTTTAGAACCTTGAGATATTTAACCAAGATATTCAAAATGGCTCTGCTGGCAACTGAAGAACCGGTGCTTCAGGATGCTGTCAATCCTTAAAGGTACCCAGTGCATCAGAACCTCTGTGTGTTAGGAGAAATGCTGTGCAGCTTCTGTTTATGAGCCATCCCTAAGCGTTTTGAGCAAAAATGTTACAACAAATCTTGTGACTTGCTTCGTTAAAACACGGCCTGAACTTCAAGCACAGAATTGAGGATACTGAATCAGCAGCAGTGCTTATATTTACAGCAGTGGAAAGTTTTACCAAGTAACTTATTTAATGCCTTTTTGACTCGATTTATAATAATCCTGGAAGTGTTGCCCGAAACAGACGATTCGTTTTGTTTACCACAAGATTCTTTCTTCCTCAATCCTAAACCAAAACTAGATTGATGTCACTTCATGAAAATTCGTGCATTTCAAGAAGCACAAGAATTTGAGGCCAAAACTCCTGATTTTGCTCACAAATGAGAATAGTAAATGGGCTGTCATGTTAGAAAGGGAGTTACCAGAGGCTTACCTCCTTCTGTTTGCTCCCTGCTCAGCTCCAGGGAACAGAACACTTGAAGTAATCCACATCAAATATAAACCTGCAGCCTCTGCTAGCTGAACTAAAGAAAGGGAATGGTTTAGCTGGGGATGGGAATATTTGGTGCTGAGTCCCTCAGGAACGACTTTCTCCTTGGACTCTGCTGAAATAACGTACTGGATGCAGAGCTGACATTGCTGCAGGCTTTCTGTCCTGGCTGTTGTTGTGTTTTTCTTGTGTGCTTTGTGGGCCTGTTTGTTCTTTATTCACACAGAGAAATAAAAGTTCATCTCTCTTACTTTTGTTCCTTTTCCTTGGTTTTGTTTTGTTCTGAAAACCTTTGATCACGAGATACCCTGTTAACTGAAAGCACTTGAGGAGAAGGGATGAGAAATTAGATGGAAACAGTGAGGGGGAAATGTCCAGCCTCCAGTCTAGAAAACCAAATGCAGTGAATAAAATAGATTATATGTTTTAAAGCCATGATTTAAACTAAAACTAGTTACTTTATCAAGAGTCTGCATCTGTCTGAAGATCATAGCTAAAACATTTGTAGCTGAGAGCCTGACAGATATCTTGGGGATATGTTTTGCATCACTTTTTGTGAGCTTGGTAGAAGCAGAAGCAGGAGAGCTGAAGGGAGGAGAGCACTTAAGTGTCTAGTTCTTTCAAGCCCATGTTCATATATATATATATCTTTTGAACAGCTCTGGTTTTTCTGTAATAATAAACACAATTTAATTACCATGTATCTTTCATTTTGAAGGGCAGAGCACAACTAATTAGAAAAAAAAAAGAGATACATTCAAGGAAAAAGCCAAATAACTTAGCTGAAAAAAAGGAATTTTCTTACACACCACCACTGTATGTCATGTTTTAAAACAGTAAATTATGATGCAAAGGTAAACTGTCAGTGGGTTACATTGTATAGTAAAAAAGGACAGAGTCACTTCACCATCATTTGAATTAAGAAATTATAATCCTGGAAGTTTTTACCTTCTCAGGTAAAAGTGGGGAGGTAGTTGGGGCTTCAGGTCAATTCGAGGCCGCGTGCAGATGGTGGATCATCTTGTCAGTGTGGTTCTGTGCCGGCTTCAGGACTTTCAGGCTCTGCTGCCGGCTTGGACGTGCTGTAATTTGTCTGTAAAATGGGTGTTTATATGGACTCCGTGGTCTTGATAGTGACACTTCACTGGGTGAGCTGACGTGCAGCCCAGTGGACTCTTCCCCCAGCAGCATTTTGCAAACTGCAGTGGGTTTTGGAGAGTTTGTGCTGCTGTAGCTGATTCAGGCTGAACTGCTCTCCTCGTTTGTTATAGACTTTTATCAGTTAGTGGGTTTTTTGGTGGTAGTGGAGCTGTGGTAAATGGCTGTAAACTACCCTCATGTAAATAAAATGGTTTAACTTGCTATGTTAGAAGGTAATATAGTAAGGAAGTAATTTTAATAGTTTACATATGGAAGTGTTGTCTCTGCTTGGATACTGTGCTAGTTTCTGCAGCTAAATTTATTTTAAATCATTCTTACTGTATGTAAGGAATTTCTGAGTTATTTTCCTGAGTTGGATTAGTGGGCTGTGATGTTCATTAAATCATGGAAAGCAAGACCTTCTTCTGTGTAACCACATGCTTGTGATTACACAGGAGATTTGGATGTGGGGTGTTTTTTTAGGGGGTTGGGGGGGGGGGTTGGTTTTGCTTTTTTGTTGTGCTGTTTTTTTGTTTTTGTGTTTGTTTGGTTTTTTGTTGGGTGTTTTGTTTTTTGGTTTTTTATTTTCCTCACAAGAACTCTTCACACAGACTATAAAATAAAAAGAATTGGTAAATAAAATTGGCGTAATGGTGAAAGCAATAATACCTAGAAAGGAAATAATGTCAAAGCAAGACTTTAGGTAATGTTTGTGTGAGTCCATCTCAAGACTCGATAGTGTCAGTGCTACAGCTCTGTCGCTCTTCACTGATCAGCTCCAATTAAAAAGTATTTTTAAGGGAGTAAAGGGGCTGACTGGCATGTTCTCCACCTATGCTGAGTGAAAGACGAAGGGCTTTTGTTGTTGTTTTTTGCTTTGGAAAAATACTCGCATCATTAGCGCCCCATACATCCCAATAATTGGATTTGAGTCCTGTTCTCTTTCATTACAAACCCATTTTTCGTATGAAGTTGCCCGTACGGCAGTTGCACTGTTTGAGTTTCTCTGTGCTAAGCGCAGGGCTTGCCTGGGACTTCTTTCCATGGAGGAATAATTTAATGCAGCTCTGGACAAAATAAAGATCTAAAAGAGTGAAGAAAAACGCGTGGCTGCACATTCAGTGGGTGGAGCTCTGCCGGGACACCCTCTGTGGCTGTGGGTGACAGTGGTCAGCGTGGCCGTGCCCAGGGCACATCCCCTCACACAGTGAACACGAACACAGCTGGTTAGTCAGGCTGTTCTGCTGGGGGAGTCTCTGCCCTGTACAGCTGTGCTGGAAGAAATACCTGCGTTAAGCTGGGCCTGAAAACGTGACCAAGTATTAGACCACGGGACAAGTACAACCCTGGAGGTGTTTAAGAAAAGACTGGATGAGGAGCTCAGTGACATGGTCTGGACAATGGGAGGCTTGGATGGATGGAGCGTGGTGCCCATGGCTCCAGGGTTGTGGGCTTGATCCCTGGGTGGGCGCTCACTTGGGGCTTGGACGAGATGATCCTGTGGGTCCCTTCCAACTGGGAATAACCTGTGAACCTTAGGAGAAAAATACAAGGCCAATTCCAGGTCTACTTTTTTAAGTTCCAATACCTCGTGATGTCATATACTGTTAATGTATGATCATATGGTAATGGCTGCATCTTTTTTTTGTGTAATGAAGAAAAAATAAAGCTGCATTAGAGTGGATGTGATCTTTGTAACTCCATTTCTATGCCAGGTATTTCCCATACCAGTTTTGCAGTCTAAGGAGAGGTTGTACCTAACATTGAAGGATTCTGTGAATCTTGTTCTTGTTCCCATTCTGATGGGAATTACTTTGCAGAAATGAAAACCAGCTAAAGCTCAACAAGGAGATATTACCAGATTCGAGACACATTATTAATCTGGATTATATTGTTTCCACATGTCATATTTCTATGAAACTCTAAAAACGCCTAATACAATAAATACAGGGAAATGATTGTAGAAAACAGTTTTAGAGAAAAATTTGCATTGTTATGCTGATAATTTTTTAGAATGTTCATCAAGAAAAATGGATCTGGATTAATTAATACATCCACAATAGTTACTTTACATGGGAATTGAAAACACTTATGGGGCAAAATGTACCCAGTTAGAGATACAGTGTGTTAAAATGGGAAGCTAGAAAATCTATAACAGCAGTAAAACAACTTACAAGAAACTCCCTGATTTCTTTTTTTTTTTTTTGTTAAGCTAATATTGTGTACCCAGTGTAAAGTTCCATAACATTGGGTAGTGATTTAAAGAGCTAGAAGGAGACAAAGTTGACTGCTGCACATTTTAAGCTCTGTCTGTTGACCAGTCTTAATCTAGTTATTTTTTACCGGTTACTGGTGGTATTTTCCAGGGTTCTTTTTGGTCTATTTGCCAGTGGTAAATAAGTAGGAACAAGTCAGCTTATGTGTGGACACTGGTGAGGTTTTCACTCAGGGAGATAAAAACTGGGGGCTGTATTCAGACAACTGGGGACTCGCTTGTAGGAATATGCCATGGTGGGCAGAGGAGTGTTGGGGGGATGGCATGGAGGACAATACATTATTTGGGAGATGCTGTGGCCCAAATGGCTCCTCTGACCGTAATGATGGGAGCTGCTCAGTCGAGTAGAGACACCACGATGTAACATCTGTCACTGGTGTGCACAGGACTGCTGCTGGCATCCTTTGCTCGAAGGCTGTTGGGCCAATTCTTGCTGAAAAACTTTGTTTCTGTTCAGCATTCTTTATTTTAAAGCCATTTTTGATTTGAGGCAGTGAGTGGGAGCCTGGGTTATATCCATAAGCAGAGCTCTTGGTTCGGCTGCTGTGAATCCTGGTCATGAAATACCCTTTTGCTCTGGGTTTGTAACTCGAATATCTTTTGGAACTCAGATTTTATTCCACTATTGCATGTAAACATCTCTTACATGTATATAAAAAGTGCCTGGTATTGGGTTTAAAGGGGTCAGTGAAACATTGCTTTCTGTGAGTTAAGATGGATAATGTGTTTAGGATTACTCTCTGCTTCTGTGTTCTAGTGGCATAAATACAAAATGGAAATACATGTCAGGCACTGAAATTGTGCAGGACAAATGATACCTGCAAATGCATGCAATTTCCTGTCCAGCCCCAGCATTTCTGATACTCCCATTGCATGATTTTCTTCAGACTCCAGGTGTTCTGGTTTCCTGCAAGACTGGCAGCAGAAGGTTGCAATACAGCTGTTAAGCGTGGGGGTTGTTTTAAATGGAGCTCAGTTCCATTTCTACAGGGCAGCATTTCTGTTGTGAAGATCATGAGCTGTACACGGGGACAGTGCCTGCATCAGGCAGAGAAGTGATAAGGTTTATTTAAACTGATTTTGTGGCAGTTCATGTCTCGCCGTTTAAAGTCCTCTTCCTTGAGCTCCCTTTTATCCTCCCTCTAGCTGAGAGAGTGCTCACTTTGGAAATACATTTTCTTTACAGGAATTCAACATCATTCATTTGGCTGCACAGAAATTTGTGGGCAGCTGCATATGCTGAAGCGTGGTTTTTTATTTACTTTATGCAACTGTAAGTAACAAAGCTTACAGTAGTTGCAACAGTAAAGGATTTCTTTTTCCTTTTTTTTTTTTTAATTTGGTGGCATTCAATGTTGAGGCAACAATGACTTCACTTGGTAATTAAACCTCATTTGCGAAAGACCTTTTCCCTATTAATTTGATCCATTAAAGAAACGCTCTTTGAAGCTGGTAGTTAATCTTCCTATTTAAATGGCTGGGTTTTACTCAGATTGGTTACAGCTTAGGTTTAAATAGCAGCTAAAAATAGCAAACTGTTGTGCTGTACAGTTTAAACATCTATCTATAGTAGTAGCCTTTCTAGAAAGGAAACAGAGTAAAAGGGAGAGGACTGGTTGGTACCAGCATCACCCTTTTCCTTGGGTTTTCCCCACCTCACAGTCGGGCAGCGCTCCAGCCAGCAGCACTTGAGGATCGTACTCTGGAATTAATTTTTAACAGAAGCACTATGAGCTCAATTTGAGCTGTGTTTCAGCTGGTAATTAGTAATTCCCGGTCGTGAGAAGTTTTCTCTGTTCCTGTTGAAGGCTGCTGCTAAACATTCTAAAATCTGGCAGAAGTCTAGAAACTACCCAAAATACTTTCAGGAACATTAGGCTGTCAGAAAGGAAACACAAGGGCTGAAAGCCCAGCTTGTGAGGTTACCATCTATTTTCAAATCTTGTGTTGTCCTTCTCTACGTCCCTTGTGTGATTCACACCAGCCTGACAAACCTGTGGGCTTCAAGTGCACTCATTGCCAAATCGGGGGTGGGGGGGATTAACTTAGAAGTGTCTGCGGTTGAAAAGGAAGCCATGACAAAACTGCAGGCATCTGGGTGAATAGAAACCAGTTACCTCCAGTAATTCTCCCTTGACTTTCTGTTGTGGGATGAACTCTCTGCAGGTGATGGGTTAACAAAGAAAAAATAGGGGTATAAGGGTGAACCTGTCTATGGCAGCAGAATTGCTTGTGCTACTGTCACGGTTTCAGCTGGGATGGAGATATGTAATTTTCTTCCTAGGAGCTGGTGCAGTGCTGTGTGTTGGATTTATTCTGAGAATAATGCTGATAACACACTGATGTTCTAGTCGTTGCTGAGCAGTGCTTAGACTGAGCCCAGGACTTCTCAGTTCCCCGTGTTCTGTCAGTGAGGAGATGCACCAGGAGCTGGGAGGGGACACAGCCAGTTCAGCTGACCCGGAATGACCCAAGTGATATTCCAAACCACAGAACGTCATGCCCAGTGTAGAAACTGGGGGAGTTGGACAGGAGGTGCTGGTCTGAGCGTTGGGACAGGCTGGGCATTGGTCAGTGGGTGGTGAGCAATTGCATTGTACATCACTTGTCTGTCTTGGGTGGTTTTGTTTCTCTCTCTTTTTGCTATTTTATTAATTGTTGTTATTATATTATTAATTTATTCAGCTATTCTTATGTCAATCCATGGGTTTTACCTTTCTTCCAGTTCTTTCCCCCCCACCCCACCAGAGTGAGACCAGTAGTGAGCAGACAGCTTTGTGGCACTTAGTTGTGGGCTGGGGTTCAACCACAACAGTTACCTTTGACAAAATTGAGTTTAGAGTGAAATCTGTGGCCCAAGAAAGAGGACAAAAAGAATCTCGGTGTTTTTTTCACTTCCGCCCTTAGTTTTCCACCAAGAGAAAAGGTACCTGAGGCCTGTCTTCAGTAAGAAATGTTTAATCAGTCAGGTTAGACAGCTAAAATATTTTTGCAATATTGTTAAAGGTTAGACTTTTCGTAATGGCTCTTTCTGGATATACCTGTATGTCAGGAGCCTCAAGCTTCTCAGACCAAGGTCTCCGTGACTAGAGCAGGACCATCTGTTGTCACGGGGAAATTGAATGTGAAGAAATCTGCAAGATGGGGAAATATTGTCAGATATTTTATTTATTATTTGCCTTCTGAGGACAGCTTATATTCACAGAAACCAATACGTAGAAGTATTTTATGTACAGAGTTTTTTGCAGCTGTATTTCTCATAAGTTGGTTTTCCACAGATCTTCATCATTATGTTGATTTATTAATGTTTCTTCTTCCACAAAAATAGTATTTCTGTGATCTAATAGCCTGATTTTGGCACCAAAGTACAAAACATAATTCTGCCCTTGGCTCTTTTAAAACTTATGACTCTGAAAATCAACTTGCTAGTGCTTCCTTCTGCTGGCAGTGGCAGGAGGCAGAAGAGGAAGATGAGATTGGGAATGGGTGGGGATGCCATACAGTTTTATGAAGTCGGAAAAATTGAAGTTAATAGTAGAAGAGAATCTGATGGCTTACTCTGTCTTCATCATGGATTATTAAACAGCTTTCATGTTTCAAAAAGTGTTTTATGCTTTATGCTTCCAATATTAGTTTTAATAGTATTGTTGCTTACATTTTCCTCCACAAACTAAAAGTTTTTGGCACAGCGGGTAAAGGACTGACAACATGTTCTTTTGAGTTTGCATTTGACTACTCATATTGAAGAGGGGAGATTTAGATTAGAAATAAGGAAGAAATTCTTGACTGTGAGGGTGGTGAGGCCCTGGCACAGGTTGCCCAGAGAAGCTGTGGCTGCCCCATCCCTGGAAGTGTCTAAGGCCAGGTTGGATGGGGCTTGGAGCAACCTGGGATAGTGGAAGGTGTCCCTGCCCATGGCAGGGGGATTGGAACTGGATGATTTTTAAGGTCCCTTCCAACCCAAGCCATTTTGTGATTCTGCAAATCGGATTAATTGTGTCCCAGGCAATATGAGCCGATAAATCGCTTTGTTCTGTAATTTGTGATACCCCTCACAAGATGTGTGCTAACTAAGAAGTGCTTTGGCACAGATGTGCAGACTTAGCAGTGGTAGCGAGCACATGGCTTTCAAGTCCAGCAAAATTTGAAAAAAAGTAATTCCTGAACTGCAGCTGCCTTTTATATCTAAGGTGTGAGCAAAATTCCAACTGGGTGCTTTCAGAAGGCATAAATGTATACAAAGAAAAACAGACAAGAAATATTTGGAGCTCCCATCTCAATATACTTAGTTCAAAACTCACGTGACAAATGTATGAGGCAGACGTGAAGCAGTGTGGGTGCTGGGAAAAGGGATGAATTATCCTTGTTACTGACTGACAGTCTCAGTTGTTAGGAGCTTCCTCTCAGTGAGCTGTTCTTTACCTCGTGTTGTGGGGGAGGTGAGTCTACAGAGGCAGTGGAAGGAGAATGAGGCCTTTTCGTACTAGCTGGAGTTTTTCAGGATAGGGGAGACTATGGAAGGGCCTGTACTGGAGAAAGAGTGAATCACAGAATCATCATGGAATGGTTTGGCCTGGGAAAGGGACTTTCTAAACCACTTGAAAAGCAGCTCTCTCATGCTGAAGCAGCATCCTTGCTTATCAGACCTGTTAGGTGGGCTTTGTAAGGTTGGCAAAAAAGGACAAACTTGGAGAGTGTACATGATGCTGGCACACTGAGCTGGGAATAACCTACCCTGTAGTATGCTGAACATACTTTTGAGGGGTTAGGAAATAGGATTTGGAGGCTGGAGAGGCAGGAGTCAAGGTATGAGATAAGCAGGAACAGTTCTGAATATGTATGTGTCTGAAGAACTTCTTGTTGGAAAGCTCTGTGGGTTTGAATTTAGTTCTGTGAGAGCCCAACCGTGGCAGAACTCGATACACAGAATTACAATTACCTTTTTAAACGGAGGTTTTAAATTATTCACCTTCGATAACTGGTTAATTGGTCTCTGGGCAGCTCAGTTTCAAATTTAGCTTTCACAGAGAACTCTGCTTCCGGTCTTAACCCCTAACTTTGTTTATACAGGATTAGCTCAGAACGCAGAAAAGAGAAGTCAAGGGATGCAGCCCGGTGCCGAAGGAGCAAAGAGTCGGAGGTGTTCTATGAACTTGCTCACCAGCTGCCCCTGCCCCACACTGTGAGTGCACACCTGGACAAGGCGTCCATCATGAGGCTGACCATCAGCTACCTGCGCATGAGAAAGCTGCTGGATGCTGGTAAGGGAATAACGTGGCAGGATGGGGAAAAGGGGGTGGAGGGATACTGAGGAAGAAGCTATTTGTGATGCCTCTCAGCAGTAAAATAAACAAAATACAGTAAGAGCTGTGTCCTTTCTCTGGAAAGGTGGAAGATGTTACAGTAGAAGTTGGCTATTGGCAATGGCACAGGAAAAATATGGCAACTGTTCAACAGACTTTGTTTTCCCCTTTTTGTTGTGGTGATCCTGGTTCGCTCATCCCAGCTGTAGTGCCATTTTCAGTCCCATTTAGCACTTCTCCCCAAGTTCATTTCTCTCATTTATCCCTCTTTTTCCCCTACACTTGTTTGTTCCAGCTGTGCTGTACTCAGCTGCAGGTAGCTGGTGCAAGGCTGGCTGAGCTAACTGTAGCTGTAGCCCCTTAATTTAAACTGCAAGGAAAGCTTTTGTAATTTGTGCTCCACTGAAGGTGAACTGGGTGGAGGATATGTTCTCTCTGCATTACACTCGCCCATGCAGCTACAGGAGTATCTGAGCTAGGTTGTGAACCAGGATCTGTGCAGTGTGCCATGGGTTAGTTCACTGGTTATTTGTACTCATGCACATCTACCTCTTCTGTATGGACGAGTAACTTCAGTAGCCAGACTCTGAAATCTCTCCCAGCAGGCCCCTGAGTGAAGATTGTAATACCTTTTTGAGATAAACAGCAAGATTTTTGCCACAGAGATCTTTTCTTTTATTGGTCAATGCATAAAAGCACAGAGGGTTAACCTCACTCTGATTTTCTGTGATCTGTGAGACCATTACTGAAGCTTGAAGAACTGAACTGATCACTTATCTAAATGAATTATACTGGTTTTGAAAGCTCCTGCAAGACTGGCTCCTTGCAGACTGGTGCCAGAAGTAATTCCTGATATTAAGTGAAGAATGGCTGTTGTTTACTTAAACAGAAATATGTGGCTGTTTGCAGGTGAGCTGGAGACAGAAGCCAAAATGGAGAAGGAACTGAACTGCTTCTACTTGAAAGCTCTTGATGGATTTGTCATGGTTCTGTCTGAGGATGGGGACATGATTTACATGTCTGAAAACGTGAACAAGTGTATGGGACTCACTCAGGTGAAATACTGCCCTTTCCTAAGACTGTTTCAAATCATTTTTGTGTCTCTGAAGTTAAACACCCATATACTTCCTGTTTTTTGCAGTTTGAGTTGACGGGGCACAGTGTTTTTGATTTCACTCATCCATGTGACCATGAAGAGCTGAGAGAAATGCTTACACACAGAAATGGTGAGAAGAAAAAAAAAAAATCAATTTAATTTACTTGTGGATAGTTCCTGTTTGCATTAATACAGTTGGGTATCTGCCAGAAGATGTTGTTGAGTGAACAAACTAGTGTGTTTTTCCTGCTTAAATCTCAAAATAAACCTTGTTGAGAGATACTAACAACAGAAATAACCAAAATGTTTTGGTAATATCCTAATTATAGGAGAAATGAGGATTCATTAGTACTCTTTAATCTGACAAAATTAATGACTAAAATGGAGTTCTTGAGGGTTGAAAGAATTCAAGTGCCTACAGGAAGAAAATTAGAGGTGGGTTGAATGAGAATGATTTTAAGCAATTGCTGTAAAAGGACTTGGAATGGTTCAGTTGGTCTGGGCTTGCCTTTACAAAGCAGCTGAAAAGCAAATGCTTTCTTCCAGAAGCCTGTGGTGGTGCACTTAAGACACAATGTATTCAAATTTTAGGACACCAAAAAGTTAATAGGGAAATATTCAAACTACCCCAAAAAGGGCTTTGAGATTGATGCTTCTGTGCACCTTTTAATTGGTGCGTGAAATTCGTATTTTTTCACAGACTTCTGACTCTCCTTTCCTCCGTCTGAGGGAGCAGAACACTGTGTTCATGTGTTCTGTGTGCTTTTGAATTCAACAATCGCCCATGAATTACTGCTTTTATGTCTTCTAAAGATTGGATAATGACTGTAAAGATTTGGCAGCCCATGTGCCTCCAAACAAATCTGCTTTACTCAGTAGTCAGAAGTCTAAAATCCAACCATCCAACCTCTCTAATTTCTGTTTCATCAAACGAGGGTTCTATGGACTCTGAATCCAGATAGTGATGGATTACCAAACCTGACCTCTGCTTTCGTGTGGCCCTGTAAATCATGTTGTCATCCTGTTAATTCAATGGAAGAGACCTGATAAGATACTGGAGCATTAAGGGCCTGACTGTGGTTTTTGTAAGCATTTTGTAAACTTGTCTGCCCTTAGTACTGAAGGATATTTCTAAGGCTCCATTAGACTTCTCCCCTGCCCCCCACTTTTTGGAACACAGTAATGCATCTTGGGAGTGGGGAAACAACTTTCCTAAAGCAGAGTGAAAAATCTGGTTTTGTTGCAAAAGCTTGTTCTTAAAAATGTCATCTCAGTGAGCTTTATGCAAACCAACTCTAGCATGTCTAATTTGGCCAGGCTGGAACAAGATGTCTGGAAAGCATTATTCCAAAAGCTGTTTTGCAAATGAAGTTGGCAGACAAAAGTCTAAATTACAGGAATATTAGTACATTTTTATATTTATTAGTATTCCCAGGTTGTGTTCTA
The DNA here is from genome assembly GCA_013390025.1 of Pitta sordida. Lineage (NCBI taxonomy): Eukaryota > Metazoa > Chordata > Aves > Passeriformes > Pittidae > Pitta > Pitta sordida. Next base: position 674,608 of record WEKX01013826.1, on the reverse strand, counting down.
CTGCAGCTCTTGCATCTGTGGAATTATTTTGGTTTTGAACTGAGTATTAAATATTCCCCTTTGGGATTGTACAAGTGAATGTGATTGGCAGAAACAGAGCTGCGTTCTCATTTTATGAAGCTGCTTTTTAAACTTTCAAAGCTGGTGATTTAAAAAAATAATGTCCAGTGCTGAATCAGACATGAGAAAGCTGCTCCATCTCTTACAGCTGCTTCTTAAAGCAGAGCCTTAAGCATCAGGGTTTCATAACAATGATGTTGTGTGATCTTCAGCTATCAATTTTTAGACTGGTTTAACTCTTTGAAAACATATTGAATTATAGAAGTTTTGATTGCTTCTGTGAGCTCTGCTTTAGTTCCTCTGACCCTTTATTGGGGATATTTTAACGTGGCATAAAGGCCTTGACCCCATTAGTTTTTGCTAGAATGTATCATAGGAGTTTTAACACTTTTCTACTTAATTTTGTTAAACTAGTAGCTGCAGTGCAAGCCACCAGGAAGAATTCCACAGCTACTATTGCCTGTGGAGGGTGAGAGCACAGCATTGTATAAACTTGTACCAGGAGCAAGTTCACACGTTCCAAACCTCCCCCTCTGCCACGATTTGGTCCTCGCTCCTTAGCAAGCCTCAGCAAACTGGCTCTTCCACTGCTCCTTCTCCTGGGTGTTTTATTTCCCACTTCCACACATTGTGAGCTGCCTGCAGCTCTCCTGATAGCATCAGTTACATTTCTTTGCCCACAATGGCGTAACTGGTAATCGACTGTAAAAGGAGCTCCCCTGTAAATGCAAAACTGTAACTTAAAGCCTGCTGTTAGCAAGTGAGGCTGAAAAATTAGTGCTGCTAACATTGATTTGTGTTAGGGTTTCTTCACTTTTTTCTTTCCAAGAATGCTAATAATGTGTTTAAAAACTTGGGCGCTGTTTACTCCAATAGTGTAAATCTCTGTGGGGATATTTGGATGGGTGTAAACAGCAGAGTAAATTCTGAACTGAAAAACTTAAAACCACTGCAGTCCTGGGGAGCTACAGGCCTGAAAGGTATTTGGATTGCACCTTTCCCACACTGAATTACCAATGCATTTTGATGGAAACCACCTCAACAGGCTGCTTTATTCTGCAGGCACTTTTCTTCTCTGTCACAATTTTAAAATACTATATGTGTTTAATTTCCAATTGGTTTATCTTTCTCTCCACCTATTTTTCCTGAGTGTGTGGAGCTGGTTACAAATACAATACTGATCTTAAAACATTGAAACTGGGCTGCATCAAAAGCCTTTCCTGTGAGGGACAGACTGAGAGAATTGGGGTTGTTCAGCCTGGAGAAGAGAAGGCTCCAGGGAGACCTAAGAGCACCTCTCGATGCCTAAAGGGGTACAAGAGAGCTGGAGAGGGACTTGGGACAAGGGCCTGGAGTGACAGCACAAGGGGGAATGGCTTCACACTGAAAGGAGGCAGGCTTAGACTAGAGATAAGGAAGAAATTTTTCACTGTGAGGGTGGTGAGGCCCTGGCACAGGTTGCCCGGAGAAGCTGTGGCTGCCCCATCCCTGGGAGTGTTGGACAGGGCTTGGAGCAACCTGGTCTAACAGAAGGTGTCCCTGCCCAGGTGGCCAATGATCTTTAAGGTCCCTTCCAACCCAAACCATTCTATCATTCTATGAAATTTCATTTTTTTGTCTACATGGTAGTAGAACTCATTCTGAAAAGTGTTATTATTTAAGTGCTGTTAGGTTGGTCAGTATTTTTTATTTATTTTTGGGGTCTTCCCTTAGAGTTCTCTAATCAAACTGTTTTGGGGTTTTTCATGCTTTTGTAAGATGATCCAAGAGCTCAAGAACTGGTTTGCTGTTTGCTTTCACCAGGTCCTGTGAAAAAGGGCAAAGAGCAAAACACGGAGCGCAGCTTTTTTCTCAGAATGAAGTGTACACTGACGAGCAGGGGAAGAACAGTGAATATAAAGTCTGCTACATGGAAGGTAACAAATACAAAAGAATATTCTCATAGTTTGGCAGTTTCCTCTTCAGATGTCATAACACTGTATTTCAACATTTTTATTTTATGTAACAAGCCGGAGTTTCACTAAGTACTTTATAATTTAATGATTGTGCTTCCATATGCTGAATTTTAATGCTGCATACATCATGGAGGTAACTGAAACAACGTTTTAAAATTAGTTTTTCAAAACTCCTCTAATGAATTTTCCATTTTAAATTAGAGTTGATTTACTTACAAACCATTATAATTACTAAATATGTTTGCACAAAGCCTTCTCTGGGAAAAAAATACTTGACACCACTTATGCTGATGCCTGATTTCTTTTGATTTGACACTGAAAATGTGACAGTTGAGGTCTCTCTGAAGGACTTCAATGCCATTCTTTTGAAGCTGCTGGCTCTCCCTTTTGTAACAGTTGGAACAAAAAGAGGCCAGCCTGATAACTTTCTGCAGTGAATGCATTTTCTCCTCTGCACAGAAAGTAACCTTTTACTGTATCGAGTGGATTATGGCTCACAGTTCTCCTTTATGACTTGAATTTGATTATTCTGGATCAAACACCTTTTTTCCTGCTGTCTGTGAAGAGTTTCTGCTTCAGGATGTTTAAAAGAAAACCCCACAAAATGCAAAACCTCTGCAGAAGATCTAAAATGGTGGTTGTTCCTATTACCATAACTTTCAAATTTAAATCCTGAGATTCTTTTTGCTGAGGCAATTGCTTAGCAGTGCCATGACTGTAACTTTCAAAGAGCAGCAGTTCACAGAAATGCAGCAATGTCTGGTGTTGCTTCATGCAGCACTGAGAGGAAGGAGCTGCCAGCCTGTGTGCCCATCTCAGGCTGTGTGGTGTGGGGAGAACAGCTGCTGTCCTTCTCCATCCATCCATCCATCCATCCATCCATCCATCCATCCATCCATCCATCCATCCATCCCACAGCACTGCTGTTTCCTCTTGCTGCCATCACATCAAGGTGTGGGGAGGGGAAGAACATCTCTCTGGGTGTGCTGATGGAAATCTGATTGTGTTGTCTGGCAGAGGAGAAAATCTCTCTTTAAAATCCCCCTTCCCTGTAGGTGCTGCACTGCACGGGACACATCCGTGTGTACGACACGTGTGGTAACCAAACTCACTGTGGCTACAAGAAACCTCCCATGACGTGTCTGGTGTTGATCTGTGAACCTATTCCTCATCCATCAAACATTGAGGTCCCCTTGGACAGTAAAACGTTCCTCAGTCGTCACAGTCTTGATATGAAATTTTCCTATTGTGATGAAAGGTAATATATATAATTTATACTCTAAAAAATAATTAATGTGGCTGTTGTTTGCCTCATAACTTGATACATGTCCACAGTGGAATAACTGGTGAGATACTTGGGCTATTGCTAAATGATCAGGTTCTTCTAAAAGCTGTATTTTTAGATTTAAGGAGGATGCAAGGTTATTACTTTGGAGTAACCAAAAGAAGAAGGCCTTCTGATAGGGCTAGATAGCAACAGGACAAGGGCAATGGTTTTAAAGTAAAAGAGGGCATGTTTAAATTCGATATTGGGAAAAAATTCTTTACTCAGAGGGTGGTGAAACTACTGGTTGCCCAGAGAAGCTGGGGATGTCCTATCCCTGGAATTATTCAAGGCCAGGTTGGCTGGGGCTCTGAGCAATCTGGTTTAGTGGAAGTTGTTCTTGCCTGTGGCAGGGGGTTAGAACTAGGTCATCTTTAAGGTCCCTTCCAACCCAAACCATTCTGTGACTCTGTGGATAAATCCCTTACCTTCAGTTAACTGTTCAAACTGGTCATTATCATAGTGACAGTGATTAAATTGAAATGAGAAGATTCTTCCAGACAATAAAAAATCAGTAAGGATTTTATGTTGGTAAAGTATGGGGCATTTTGGTGACTGAAAATAGTATGTGTGTAATACTTGTGAGATGCATTTTATTGCTGCTGCTTCCCTTCTCAATGTCTGCTTTCTTCAGTTAAAAAAACCCCCAAATTCAGCTGTATTTTTAATGCAATGCATCTGCTGTTGAAAAATGAGATTTTTGTGGTTTGGTGCAAATCAGGGGTGTAGTCAAACACGTAAGACTGATTTTGCTGTCCTCTGGAAACTTAGCTTGACAATTTTGATAAACACAAGTGAAGCAAATAACCAGCAGTGAGGTTTTTTTTTTGTTTGTTAAGGCTTGTTTCATTATTTGTTTTGAATTCTGTGGTTTTTGTTACTGTCCATTTCCTTTTCTTTATAACAACAGTGAAATTCTAGTTAGTTGCTGCAGTTAGATGCAGAAAGAGGTTAGTGCACGTTATTTCTCTCCTCTGGAGGAATTACCTTTCTAGGACTGATGCTGTCACATAAAAGCCACTTACTTGGTCACATTCTGCATCTACAGTGGGGCTAAATAAAAGCGCTGCCCTGGTTAGCACTGCCCTCTAGAGACTACAGAAATCCGATTAGCCTTAAAAACAGACAATACTTGAGTAGGAAGAATAAATGTGATTTCTAACTTCTCTTTGTTTGCAGGTTTAAAACTGTTGTTATTTTATTTTAATTTATTAAATTCTCGTATTTGCCTAAGGTGGTCTGTAAGTAGTTGGTCTACCTTGAAGTAAAAAAAAAAACATAAAATGTTTAGAAAGCAGAGATTTGCTAAATCCTATCCCACTATATGATTTATAAATATCCAGTCAGAAGTAAAGTCCTATGCCTGCTGAAATTTCTCTTACATGAAAGCTTAAAAATAGCAAATTATTTTAAAACGAAAAGTCCCAGTAAACCAAAATTGCTCCTAATGTGTATGGAAGCAATTCTTAGGGTTTTTCTAGATGTGCAAGCATCCAAATGCTGTAGTATTTGTGCTGGTCCATGTCTGCCTTCACATAGTAATTCTGTCCCTTGTTTTAAAGAATTACAGAGTTGATGGGGTATGAGCCAGAGGAGCTCCTGGGTCGCTCAATCTACGAGTACTACCACGCCCTGGATTCTGATCATCTGACCAAAACACACCACGACAGTAAGTGAAAAGTGGCTCTAAAGCCCTCCAGCTACAGGGGTGAGAGACACCCTGGGGGAAAGCAGCAGCAGAACAAGAGCTGTTTGGTTTTATTTTTTCCTCAAGTGTATCTATGAATCTGTAATGGGTATTTACCTTACGTGATTTTGGGGTTTTTCTGCCTGCGATTAATGCTGGTGTCCTTTCTGGTTTTAGTGTTCACAAAAGGGCAGGTGACGACAGGCCAGTACAGAATGCTGGCGAAACAAGGGGGCTACGTCTGGGTTGAAACTCAAGCAACTGTTATATACAACACTAAGAATTCTCAGCCCCAGTGCATAGTGTGTGTAAACTATGTGTTGAGGTAAGTTGAGTGGACTTGGATGTTCTTTGTCACCATCTCTGTTGAAGACAAAGTCAGGTTCTGATGACACTACATTTTCCTTCAGCTTTCTGAGAATGCATCCCCTGTTGAATATGTTACAATATTACTGTTCTCTAAAAATTAAATGAATTTTTGCTTAGAATACCGGCAGCCCTAAGATTAGAAATTATATTTGGAAACAAAACACATTTCAGATTTAGTGATGAGTGTGGGACTAGCCTTTTCTCTACTGTCTTACTGTAAGAATTTCAGCATTTGTGTGCTCAGAAAACTCAGATCTTTTTCTGAGCAGTTCATTCCACTCATCACTTCTAGTCGTGGAGTCAGAGCAGCAGTAATGGTGCCTGCCTTAATCACATTTTCTCCTCAGAATTCATCTTGTAATTGAAAGCTTCAGCTCAAGGCAGACTTGTTGACTGTTTTCCTGCAATTGTCTAATAGTAGTCCTAAATTAGTTTTTCAAAACTGTAGTGCTTGTACCAGAATCAATTCATCAAGATACTGCAAATTCATTTACAGCAAAGAAAAGTAGTTTAGGAAATACCTGATTTCCTGGCCCTCTCTTTTCTTTTTCTTCTTCCTTAATGCTTTCAGAAAAGCATGTTTATTTTTGTTACTTTTTTGATGACCCTGCGATTAGTTCTTGCTTTTTCTGTTACTTCTGAAAAAAGAATGAGAAAGAAATAAAGAATTCTTAAAGTTCTTGTCCTGGTAATGTTGGGGGGGTGTGGGGGTGTGGTTTTTCTTTATTTCTTTGTTGGGGGCTTTTTGTTTTGTTTTGGGGAGGGGGCTGGGCACCAGCTTACAAAACTGTTAAGCCAAAATTGATTTTTTGAGCTGTTTTTTAATAGCCATCTTCCTCTCTGTCTGACAGCGGAATTGTTCAGAAGGATTTAATTTTCTCCCTTGGACAAACTGAGTGTATGCTGAAACCAGTGGAGTCTCCAGATATGAAAATGACCAAAATATTCAGTAAAGATGACCTGGATGATACCAACAGCCTATTTGAAAAACTTAAACAGGAACCAGACGCTTTAACTGTGCTGGCCCCAGCTGCTGGAGACACAATTATCTCTCTAGATTTCAGCAGTAATGGTGGGTGTGTGTTTCAATTGGAGCGCATGCTAATTAGCCAAGTTAGTATTTTATGGTAATTTCAAAATCCAACCTCCCAGTGCCACTTGCCCAGTGGCATTTCAGCTGCTGTTTAAATTTAATGAGGTCCGTAGACACGCACGGTACTGTTACTTAGGTTGATGGTTTCTTTTAATTTTTATAGAGTCTGATGAACAACAATGTGATGAAGTTCCTTTGTATAACGATGTAATGCTCCCCTCATCCAGTGAGAAATTGCAGAATATAAATATGGCAATGTCCCCACTGCCTGCCTCTGAAACTGCAAAGCCACTTCGTAGCAATGCTGATCCTGCACTCAATAGAGAAGTTGTATTAAAGCTGGAGCCAAACACAGAGCCACTCGAACTTTCTTTTACCATACCTCAGGTGCAAGAGCAACCAACCAGCCCTTCTAATGCAAGTACCAGCCAAAGTTCACCTGAGGTTAGTTTCGTAATTTGGATATGCTGTCATTAAAATGTATGTGCTGTTGAGGCTTGTGGGGCAAATCTGGTTAAGGAGGCAGCCAGGGCACGAATTGGAAATTATTTCTACCTTGTGACTTAAGCTCACGCCATGATCTGAGGAAACAGATAAATTTTCATATCTTTTCATGTAAGTGCATCTTGCAAACACATGCAATACCATCTGATAGAAATAAGGGCAGCTTGGGACTGGTCGTTTTAGAAAAGAATGGTTCAGAGACAACTTCCTGAAGCAGCAAAGTATGTGGTTGCAATAAATTACTGTAAAGGCAATTTCCAGGTTCCAACTAGGAAAGTGTTTCCCAAATGGGGTAAACGACAAGCGTTTCTTCTTTTTCTATTTTAACTTTGTCCAATTAAGCTTGGAATTAAATTAGAATTGTTTTTCAAAGAATCTGCAGATTACCACGCAAAATGGTGTAATGAGAGAAACTGAAACTCTGCTCAAAATGTTTTCACAGCCCAGTAGTCCCAACGACTACTGCTTTGATGTGGATAATGATATGGCGAATGAATTCAAACTGGAATTAGTGGAGAAACTCTTTGCCATAGACACAGAAGCAAAAAATCCATTCTCTACTCAGGTAATGTATAGTAACTTAAAATTTTTTTATCATCATAATACTTATTCTAAATGTGCTTCTCGTTCTCTTTAGAATGTCTTCAGGAACCTTCTTCATTTTTATGTCACGTTTTCATCAAAGTGCACAAAGGGAAAGTCCACAAAGTGGCCAAGGGAAGAGCCTCAATGGAGTCACAGCTGAGATTTCTTCCATATCTATAAGTTGTACCTTTGGTCTCTTCCAGGAAACGGATTTAGATTTGGAGATGTTGGCTCCTTACATCCCAATGGATGATGACTTCCAGCTGCGATCCTTTGATCAGCTCTCTCCGCTGGAAAGCAGCTCTTCCAGCTCTCCGAGTGCAGCCACCATTACCATATTCCAGCAGACTCAGGCACCCTCAAGTACTGCTGAGGAAATAAAACCGGCGGCGGAACGCGCGGACGACGTGAAGACAATAATCGTTCCTTCATCTCCTGTGCACGTTGGCAGTGAAACGAGTAGTGCCCCGGCGTCGCCCTACAGCGGGAGCAGGAGTCGAACTGCCTCGCCGAGCAGAGCAGGGAAAGGAACAGTGGATCAGACGGAAAAATGTCCTCCAGGAGCACCCAGCTTGCTAACAGTCACTCTGAATAAAAGGTATTTCAAAAGCCCTGGTATCGCTTCAAGGAATTAGATGTAATGCACTTAAAGTCTGCCAAATGTTGAATGTTGTCTTCAGCATTCTGCTTCAAAGTAGGAACTGATACATTTAAGTTTGGACACTTCACACAAGTCTGGTTGTTTTTTTTAAAGTAAACTTCCCTAAAGTTAATTTCATGGTAGCTTTTACATAAGCACCTTATGTAATAGGGCAGCTACTTCATGCAGACTGTTTTCAAATTCTGCTCTGCCTTGTACCTGACACAGCAGCCTTTGTAAAAGAAGGCAGGAGGCAATTTCCAGATAGTTACAGCCACACACTGTTTGTGGTGCTTTCCTTGTCCACTTGGTTAGAAGTAAGAGGCAACTACAGTCTGTGCTACGTTTATTTCTTTTAAAATGAGACATATTTTATGATGACGGACTGTGGTGCATGTAGTGGATATTTACCACGATAGAAAACTACATAAAGTCAAACATCAGATTTATGATATATAAAAGATTTATCTGTACATAGAAAAATTAAGAGTAGACTTTCCCTCACCCTTCCCTCTCTTCTTTCTGTTGAAAGTGAATTGCTGAACTTTTGTTCTTTTTTTTTTTCTCCTGCAGATTTAAAAATATTAGTTAAAACTCATTCTGAGCTTAGCAGCAAGATTAAAAGCTAACATTTGCTGTGCTCATAGACAATGATTGTTGAAATGAGTCCATTTACAAATGAAAAGTACATAGTAGAGCTCATAAATTCAGTTCTGTGATGTTGTGTGTATATATAAAGTGTCCAGGAAAGAAGAATGGCTTGAGGAGAGTAGAAACGTCTTAACAGCCTGAATCAATTTTTCTTAGATCTACTACACTGGATGAAGAACTAAATCCAAAGATGCTAGCTTTGCATAATGCTCAGAGAAAACGAAAAATGGAACATGATGGTTCACTTTTTCAGGCAGTTGGAATTGTGAGTTTTGTTTTACCATTTTAAAATATTCACTTTTAACCTTGCAATTTCTGAAATGAGGCATCAGTGCAGACTCCTGAGTTGAGCTGTTGATAAGCAATAGAATCTTGAGATCAGAGATAATTGTTTGATAGTGAAATACATATATATATATATATCTGTCTATGCAGATACTCCAATTTTAGTTCTCTTCTACTGTCCACTTTTCAAAAGTGCCTTCTACAGCCAAGCACATCTCTTGATTAGGTAGAAGATACTCTTCTGTGAACATACATCTTCTTCAGTAGGATATGCACAAATGTCAGACATCACATTTAAATGTGTATTTGCTGAATTTATTTCACTTTTGAATTCAAACTCAGTTTCGTATTTGTCAATACCAGAGATAGTGATCTCATGCTTCTTCCTAGGTTTTCATTTTTCCATTGAATCTGAAATTGCTTTAGTTAATCAGGTAACAAACCCACCTGAACCACGAGGGAATAGAATTCCTATAATAACCTGGCAAATATCTATTACTACCCCTACCTTCGCTGCACTCTCTCTCTAGTGTGTGTGATGCAGAGTAGCTCATCATCATCTCTCCTAATTATTCAAAAGAAACTTCTTAGAAATCTTTTGATTTGTGTCACTTAATTGTGGGTTGTCCAGCTTGGTATTTTCAGCAAGGGTGTTTTTGTCTCCATAATTTTTGTCTCTCGCTGTCAGTTCTTAGTATTTTGAAACCTTCAGCTTTGCCATTGCACACTGTTCTCTTTCCCCTTGTCTTCACTGCAAATTCCCACATCTCAAGTTTTGCACAGTTAAGTCTTAATTCCTCTAGTGCAGTGTAGCCTTTGAGATTCTCTGTTCCTCTAGTGATCCATCACCCATCACATCTTACAGTGCAGGATTTTTCCTCTGAACTATGCATTATTCCTGTAATTTGGACATAAGACAAATCATTGTATCCTGTCTTTAACTCTGCTGCTCTCTAAAAGAGCTGAGAAATATTCTACGTGTCCAGTTTTTCTATGAGAGCAAACATTTTATTTTTTTTTAAATCATACTTTTGCCTTGTTTTCATTTGCTAAATGCTTTGCACTTTTGTGCATGCTGTTCTCTTGCTTCCAGAAGCCTTGTTAAAATTCATAGCTCTGCAAGGAATTTTACTACTTTCCATTTCCCTTTTCTCATGCAATGGTGCCATAGCTGTTACAGTTCTTCTGATAAAATATTCAAAATAGCTTTAGATGTCATTAAATACACAGAACACAAAGCAGCTCAGTATTAACTGCTGTAATAGTGTTCAGGCTCCTGTGCTTAGTTCTGACTTCATCCTTTGCTGAACCTTTTTCTTTTGTTCTGTGTCTGACAAAAGTGTTACAAATATTTTGATGGTTTCTCAGAGTCAGAAGCTGAATCTCCATGAAGCTGGGTCTTACCAATGTTATTTTTAAATAAGTTTGGCTTCTTTCTCCACAATGGGTTTTGGAGAGGATACACAGGCCTTTCACAGACTCAGAAGAAAAATTATGTTAAACCCAGGCTTAGAATAGATGCTGTTCTGGGATTGTACAAACATTTGGCACAACTTCTTAGCTTTAGGGAAGTGGGTGGTATTTTGCAAAGAGTGAAAGTAAGTGAAGACAGAAGTAAAATAATAGTTTAGCTTCCTAGAAAACAGAATGAGATAGGGCAAGATGTGTCATAGTCAGATTATAAAATAATGATCTAAACCATGACACTGGAACAGTTATGAGGCTTATCTTTCTTACCATGGAGGGCTGCACTGCATACACAGTAAAAAAGTGAACCAGCAAGAATGTAGGTGACTGACCTCAGTATGAACTGCAGCTTCTGAGTAAATTCTGACTTCTATTATCTGTTCTTTTGACTTGCATGGCTGTTTTATAACCTGAAAACATACACTCTTTACTATTTTAAGCGTTGAGTATAATGGCAGGGCTCTGAAATAGCTTTTCCTCCTTTTGCAGCAGCCAGTATTACTAACGAGACTAAACTCCAGATTCATCTCTTTCTGCCAGGAAACTTGACATTAAGACAGCATTTTTTTCCTTCCATCTGTTTCAGTGGCAGCTTCTTCTTCCTTATCCTAATTATGTGAAGCCCTTACAACTTCCTAATCCCTGTATCTTCCGTGCTGCTGTCAAAACAATATGCTAAGGAGCCGTATCTACACTAGACTGGCTTAGAACTGCATTCCCCACCAGCCAATAACTGGAGTGCAAGAGGAATTTACATCTGAAATTTAGATAGACTCGACCTACCGAGGTTCCTGAATCTCCTGTCTATGCACTATTAATTCCAGTGCAGAAAACCATGAGGCACTCCAGTGAAAACCTGATGCTTACTCACAGCAGAGCAGTGGTAATTAAATGGGTGTGGATGTGTACATGTACACTCTAATCTTCAGCGTGGTGACTGGTGATAACCAGGGTTTAGCAATTGTTTTCTGTAAGGTCTTGAAACCTGATTTCAGTTTTCTTGGAATTTTCAAGGTTAGTCTTCTTGGAAATGTATTTCTCTGCAAGTTCTGAACAAAGTCCACTTTAAATTATAACAATGCCTACATTAGTAATTAGTGACGGGAACTGTTAGTTTGGAATAAGGACGTAGAGGGATAGAAAGATAAAGTATTCAATAAAGAAAATCTATTTTCTTTCTTTCTAGGGGTCTTTATTCCAGCAGACAGGTGACTGTGGAGGAAATGCATCACTTGCTTGGAAACGTGTAAAGGGATGCAAAACAAATGGTCCTAATGGAGTGGAGCAAAAGACAATCATTCTACTATCAACTGGTTGGTATCTTCCTTTCATAGGCACAGGGGGTGGAGGGGACTGTGTGAAAGAGAACTGAGTGCCCGAAACTATCCACACTTAGCTCCTTAGGCACAGCCCTGGAGGAGAGGTTTAGCATGGTGAATAAAGCGCACTTTTTCTCCTTCCCCTCCCTCTTTAGACATAGCAAGTAAACTTCTAGGGCAGTCGATGGATGAGAGTGGACTCCCCCAACTCACGAGTTACGACTGCGAAGTAAACGCTCCCATACAAGGCAACAGAAACCTGCTACAGGGCGAAGAACTGCTCAGAGCTCTGGATCAAGTTAACTGAGCTTTCACAAAACTTGTTCCTTTTTTGGACACTGGTGAATCATCACCTAAAGCAGTCTATTTATATTTTCTATATCTGATTTTAGAAGCCTGGCTACAGTACTGCACTAATTCAGTTAGTTCAGTTTTGATCCCCTTTCTACTTATTTTGACAGTCTTTTTAATATGTTCTTTATGTAACAATAACTCAAACTATAGTGCATTTTTATAATTCTTTGGTACGTACACTTTTAAGTCCATTACATTTAAAACACACTTGCAATAGCAGCTTCGAAATATGCACCTAATTTAAAAAAATATATATTTATTTTTTGGCTGGGGAGTTGGTCACCAAAACTTATCATTAGTAAAATGCCAACACAGGAAAAACTGGCAATACTTCCATCCTGCTTTTCATAGGTAGTTGGAAGACTTTGTGCTCTCTTACTCTTTATGTTCCAGTAAGTTTTTTTTATTTTAATAGTTTTTATAAGAAACAACAATGCTTTGCAGCGGTGCATTGTAGCCACAATCGCACAATATATTTTCTTAAAAAATACCAGCAGTTCCTCATGCAATATATTCTCCATTTATAAAAACTAGTTTTTAAGAAGAATCTTCTTTTGTTTGCCTATGAAAACATGTTTAAACCTGGAGTATGTCATTATTTTAGTCACGTTGTAATATAAATTGTTCTTAAATGCTGTCTTACGCTTTTGACTTGAGCGAGTGTGGTTAGTCAAAGGAAAGGCTTTATCTGGAAAGGGCTAGCAGCATTTTATTTGATATGTTCTCAATTTAGAGAAAGTTTGATGTTCTTAAAGTAGTCACTTTGCCAGCTTAAAAAAAAAAAAAATCCCTGCCTGTAGTTGTTGAAGTTAATGCTAATATTGTGTATGATCTAAATGTTCAGCTTACCCTGTGTGGTATAGGTGATATTTCAAGCAGATTGTAAAACATCTTGCATTGTTAGCAAACCTCTATCTAGTACAACATTGAGTTGCTCAATATTTTGATGTTTTGGTTTTATGCACCTTGTTGCTATTAACATCCATATGTTTTCATGTAGATTTCAATAACTTGAATATATTTAGAAGCCTTTTTATTTAGAAATATATAGTTGTCACAGACATCTTATTTTCCTATATGTACTGTACAAAACCTTCATTCACTCATTCTTTTGCTCTTTGTGGTTGGATCTAACACTAACTGTATTGTTTTCTTACATCAATAAACTATATGTGGACCAGGCCCCCTTGGGGAGTGTGTTATCTGAGAGAAATGAGATAATTTATATTTTTGTTAGTGGTTATTGTTCATCCGTGTTCCCTTTTTAACTTAGAGCTGATTGGAAATCACCGCTTCCTTCTTTTGATTGTAACATCTCTGCATTAATGATTTGAGCCTGTTCAGTACTGAGCTCTCCTAGACAGTGTTGTACTACCACTCACCAAAGATGTGACACTTCTCAGTCAGTTATCACACCAGTGGGCAAACTTGGAAGCCAGGAGGCAGCATATTGGTGTTACCTTAGAGCAGAAAAGAGTCATCTTCATGAACAGCTTAAAGGCTTGTCTCTGGAAGCTTTATCAAGGTAACACAGGAAAGCAGGAGAAAATCAAATTCATGGGAGTGATCCATCTAATACTGGTTTTTATCACAAAACTCCATGGTTAAAAATTGAACCTGGCACTTGGGTAAAACTTGTTCTACATTCTTGTCCTGTTGACTCAGTGACTTTTTGGTGTCGTAAAACACAATGCTACTGGTATAACCTTGTATTGTGTCAATATGGTCAAGATGTTCTGTGCATTCTCCAAACTATTTAAAAAAATCTCAATTCACTATAAGTAATCAACTGTGGAGTGTCACAGGAATTATCTTGGGTTTATGTTGTGAACTTTGGTTTCATTGCACTGCTTTGGAATCAATATAATATACTATAATAATACTGTGTAAACTTAACTTGTTCTCTAAAATTACTGTTTCACTGAAAGGAGCACTTTCCAAACTGCCACGACTGTATTAAACTAAAAGGACACTATTAGTTACCTACAAAAAAAAAAAAAAAAAGACAAGGCAATGGCAGCAGCAGATTGATGCACTTGTTACAAGTTTTGAGTGGAAGTTGCACAGAGAGAAGAAAGCATGTAGGGGCACTCAGGTGGAGTGGAAACTTCATGCAGAGAACATTTTCCCTCTGTACACCCACTACTGAATAGTCAAGATTTTTAATGCAGCCTGTAAAGCTTAGAAGTTCCCTGGCTAAAACCAGCAGAGCTCCTGCCTGCTGTGTGAGGTCTCTGGGCTGGCATTCTTTCCGTGGCATTTCTTCCTGTCAGCAGTTAAAAGATTTAAAGAGTAAAGTCGGGTAAAGCCCCTGCTGCTGGGGCATTCCTCGTGCTTAGCTCTGCATGGATTGACCTGGTGCTTCTGTGAGACAGTGGGGAGAGTCCTGCAGGAAGGTGAAAGGTGCGGCTGGGTTCTGCTTTTTGTACTTCCCTGGCAACCTCTGGGGTGGCCAGGTGGGTTATCCCTTTGCATCTCCCAGGGGAAATGCCACACCATCTTGCTCCATGGTGTTCTGCTGCCCTCTTGACCATATTTTGGAGCAGCCTGACCTGTTTGGATCTGTCAGTTCCTCCTCAGTGTACTTTAAGAGGGCAGTAGGTTTTCATAGAGAATAATCCACCTTAAAAACTTAAGTGACCCATGTGATTTGTGGCTGTGAGCCTGCTGGAATCACAGAATGGTTTGGGTTGGAAGAGACTTTTAAACATCATTTTGTTCCAACACCCCTTTCATGGGCAGGGGTGCCTTCCACTAGACCAGGTTGCTCAGAGCCCTGTCCAGCCTGGCCTTGATCATCGGTTTTAATGACAGCAGCTGTGTATTTAACACGTTTCATCTTCTCACCTCTCACATTTTTTGCTATGCATAGCAACAAGGCACAGCATTGTGTTTTACTGGAGTGAACTGCAGTAGCTGTTTTGGTTGACTCTAGGGAAAAGTAGCAACCTAACCAAACCCCCACTCCTAGAGACAGTGAAATGGGCATGGAAAAGTAATAGTAGCTGCTCTGGTCTTGTGAGAGCTTTGCAAAATGCATGTGCTGGTTTGCAAACTAGAAGAATGCCTTTCAATTGTTTTTTTTTGTTTCTGCTTCACAACCTTTTTTGTTACCTTTCACTCCAGGAATACACAGTCTGATTCTAAACCTACTTTGGAGGCCAAGCTTCTAGAATAAATGACTTCCTAAATGCTTTCTTACCGATTTTTGAATACTTTCTTTGCTGATTTACTGCCTTTTTAAAATGTTTAGGCACTGTATTAGAAATTAGGAGGAAATTCCTGATTGTGAGGGTGGTGAGGCAACTGGCACAGGTTTCCCAAAGAAGCTGTGGATGTCCCATGCCTGAAAGTGTCCAAGGCCAGGCTCGATGGGGCTTTGAGCACCCTGGGATAGTGGAAGGTGTCCCTGCCCATGGCACAGGGTTTGAACTAAGTTGTTTTTAAGATCCCTTCCCAAGCTACTTTGTTGTTCTATGATTTATTCTTTGCCATTAGTAGTAAGAAGAAATTGTGGGTAAATACAGTGTTTCCTTCTCGCATTGAACATGCTAGATTATGTGAAAATTATAAACTGAGGAGAATTACAAAATTGGCTTCCAGCTTCTCCTGACCACAGTAGTAGCCAAGCCCTGCCTTCTTCAGGGCACAGCACAATTCTTATTTTTACATAGGGATCCTAATTGATGTTTTAATCATGGACAGTGATGATTGTGTTAAAAGGTAAAGGAATTTTTAAACTAGTATTTATGATTGTTTTCATTCCTTTACCTGAAAGTAGTTGCAACAGCAACTGTAGCTTCACAGAAGTCACTTAAATCTGCTGTCCAGTCACTTATCTTGGGTGTAATATACTGAGTAAATGAAGGTAGCCTGGAGTCCAAAGTACACCTTTCTGACATACCTCTCACCTAGTGAGACTGACTTGGACCTTGGTGATCTCTGAAAACCTTTGAGTGGAATGGAAACAACTTCCTATTAAATGTCCTTTCTTGGGTGTCTATATACACGTATTAAAAACTCCCTGAGTAATTACTGAATTAGAACAATTTACATATGTAACAGGCTTTAAAACTTATTTTGTATGAAATGATCAGCTCTGCTTCCAATGAAATAGAACTGTAGGGTCAAAGAAGTCTGATGATTACAGGTTAAACTAAAGCATATTTACTAGTAATTTTTCATTCTTTAAGAAGCTGTTTAAACAGCTAAGTGATGGGAGCTACAGGCAGACCTGTGGGCTGTTTCACCAGTATCTGTGGGCAAGTGTTCTCCCCTGTTGCACTGCTGAGTGAACCTTTGCTGAGCAGTGCAGTGGGAGCTGGGAGCATCCTCCCCTGTCAGCCAGGCTGGACATGCCCCAGGTCAGCCATCTGTTCCCATCCCACTGCTGAGCTGCTCCTGAGCACAGCGCACGTCTCACTCAAATGTCACTGCACTTGGGCACGTTATTCAAACTGTAATTGTCCAGCATGAAAATAAACACTTCACAGGCCAGGAGGACTCTGTAGGACAGCCATTTTTCATTGGAATTCACACATGAGCTGGGTATCCAGCTTCATTTAAACTGCCATCAGCCATTGACTCCCTGGAAAGCTCCATTCTGGAGAACAGTGATTTTAATCCAAATTCTAGAAATGAATTGTCATTTTCCTTCTGCTTCCTTGTTTACCTTGAGCAAGTTACCAAAAAGTTTAAAAGTTTGCTACTGGATTTATACAGTACAATAGATTTTGTGAATAATAGCAGTATTCTCTCATGAAGAAGTGGTATATTTTAATGGAATTCTTTTTTGGAACCAAGTACACCGTATTGCAACTGATACTTCTCTTGAAACATTTTGACGTACTTGTGACTGTATTTCTTTTTGATTGTGTAACAGTATAAAATTCAATAAAAGAGAGGGTTTGTTTCTACTTCGTGACACCTGTGATCTTTCTGTTCATCCCTTTTCCCTGTAGCAAAAGATGGAGGTGGCAGCCCACTTTAAAGTGGCCTAAAAAAACCATTATGCAGAGTAACTGAGAATCCTTGCAGGATTGAGATCTCACTGACTGCTCTGAGAAACCTGGGCACCAAACAGACATGTCACTTGGTCACTTTTCCAAAAGCATTCTCGTATTTTATATTAAATACACGAAATACAAGCACACAATATTTATATATAAGTTGAATCCCGTTCACCTTAGACACGTGGTTATCCCACCTGAATTAAGCAGACTACATGCATGAATAAAAGAGGTCAAACAAGAGTGTAGCAAGTCAGACATGGGGATGGTGTAGGTTTTCCTGAGGGAAGCCAAAGAGAGAGAGAGAGAGAGTGGGACAGGTGCCGAGCCAGAGGAACAGAGAATGTTTTATGAAACCTCTCTGAGTAATCACATCAGGAACACCCTCAGTGACAAAACAGACACTCCTCTGAATCCGTGATTGTGTCTCCGCGTGATTTCAGTTCCTGTCGGTTCATGCAAATAACTTGTCAAGGACTTAGGACTCCTGCTGTCCTGTTAAATCAGCACCACTTCCTACTGCACAGATTTAAAAACTTTTGCAACGTTTTTGCTCGTCTGAGAAGCCTGAAAGCAGAAGGCATGTGCAAGCGCTGTCACCCTGGGGTACGATCCTGTTATCTGTTACTAGCAATACATCTGTACATATAGAAGTTGGAATGTGCTATTTAATAAAATATATCCATGATTTATTTTCATGGAAATCGATTAAGACATGATTTATTTTCATGTTTTCAATTTGTAAACGTGTTCCAATACAATCATATACGGTATTAAAAAAAAAAAAAAAGAGTTGTCTTATGCCATGTGCACCTGGAAAACTCCATTATCTGTATTTATATCTATTTAAAGCCATTAAAACCATATTTATATACGGCTTTTAACTTGCAACTTATAAAGTAGGAATTAGTAGGGCAAACAGGATTTTATCCTTTTGTTTAGCAATTAAGAGTGTGAAGGAGATGCAGTAACCAGTACACTCTTCTTTACATCATCTATTTTTTCAAATTTTATTTTGTTTGGAAGCCATCAATTTAGAATAGAATTGTACTAATGAAAAATCTGAAGGAACACTGAAAACACACAGTTTATGAAGAGTATTAATTAGTCTAATAATTGATACTCTGTTTAATTGTATATACCACACAAGGGGCATTACATGAAGAGACTCTGTTACTTGCTTTTATTCCTCTGCATTTTCATTCTTTGCACTGTACCCAAACTTTCTGCAAGGGAGGACTTAGCACAAATTAACCCGACCATAATAGTCTCATCCTCACTACATCTTGCATCATCAAAGTGTCATGATGTTCAGCCCCATCTGCCTTAGGAAAAGAAATAAAAATCCCATATAGTGCTTCTTGAAAACATCCACCTCTGAGAAATCACCTTACTCACTGCACACTTAGAATACAAAAATCAGACAGCACACTCAAGCTTTGCAAATTCAGCATCACTGCAGAGTCAAGCTTCTCCACTCGTATCAAATTAAGGGATAACCCCTGTAACTCAATAGCGCTTGGCTTGAGCTGTATGTAATGATGAACTCCGTGATGTGTCAATTTTAACTTGTGCTTTGAATCCTTAAATCCACTGGGGAGGGGAGGGGGGGGGCACATTATATCTCTTTTCCCAACAGCATTGGCATTCTGTTTCAAAATCAGTACAATCTGTTGAAGCCAGGGTCACGTACTGGATGAATGAGGTCACTGCCCCATGTCTCTAAATGTGATTCCAAATGACAGATGAGAATGTCTTTTCAGAAGAGGGGAAAAAAAATGCAAACCAAAGCCCAGCAGGTGCAGCTCCCCTCCTGCAGCTGCTAAAACCTGTCCAGTTCATATGCAACAGCCCTGTGAACGCTCCTGTTGCTGTAATCAATGACACTGGCAAACAGCGGTGCTCAAAGGCAACAGCTGTTGAGCCGACGGCCAGTCATCTCCTAATAAAGGATGCTAAAGGTTGGATTCCGCCAACCTTTGGGGAAATCTAATAAATACGGGAAGATGGTTGCGTGCCCGAGGCTCTGTGGAAGCTGCTGTCACTGTGGGAGCTGACAGCTTGATGCGCCTCCCTGTAAGGAGCGACCTTTGGATCAATCAGTTGAGTCTAATGGTGACCTGGAGAAACCACGGAACCGCAGCCAGCGGAATTTAACACTCCTTTTGCCGGGCGCGATTACTCGAGAAGGCGAAATGTGAATTTTTAACCTGGTCCCAGGGCAAAACTCCCGCAAGTTTAAATCCATCCCGAAGGCACCACGCAGCGCTCCATCCCGCGCCTACTCCACGCTTTTCCCTACGCGCTGTTAAGGCTCCCCCTGCGCAGGGGCGATGTCCCACCAGCCGAGACCACAACCCCGTGTCCCCGCGGGTGCCAAGGCTGGACACCGCTCCCGGCGCAGGTGCCGCTGCCCAGCCCCGCTCCCACAAGCCGCAGGCTGCCCGCAGCCAAGCCCCGGCCGCAGGGGCGATCAAACCGCAACCCGTCCCTAAAACCCTCCGGGGAGCTTCCCGGCCACCAAACCCGAGCGGTGCCCGCTGCTCTCCGGGCCGGCGGGTCCGTACTCACGGGGGGTCTCCGGCGCCAGCGCTCCTCTCGCAGCCGCCTCGGTGGCCGCTCGCCCCGACGTGTGCGGGGGAGTCCCCGCCGCCCGCTCCGCTCCGAGGCCGCACCCACCCACCCTA